>OZ023267.1:131916986-132516986 GCA_964006375.1 Tillus elongatus
GCAGCCGCTTCTGCAATTGATGTGACATGTTGGTGCCAATTGATATTTCGATCCACAGAAATACCAACAAGTGAAAAGGACTCATTACTTTGAATAACTTGGTTGTTTATTGTGATGGGTCTAGGGCTGGTGTATCTCTTATGAGAAAGAAAGCAAGACTGTGATTTGGTGGAGTTGAATTCTACAAGATTTCTACTTCCCCAGTCTAACATTTTTTGGAGATGCACGGAGATAGAACCCTCCACGAGCCTGCGATCATCATCTAATTGGGCTAAAGAGACAGGCTTAGAATATTGTATATTTGAGTGGAGGGTTCTGTCGTCCGCGTAACTTTGAACTGGGTTGGATGTGCTAGAGAGCAGGTCATCGATGTGGAGAAGAAACAAAGTAGGGGCTAAAGCTGAACCTTGAGGAACTCCTGCATTAATTGGATACAGTTTAGATGAATGGTCATCTACGACAACAGAAATGCCCCGGTTGAAGAGGAAATTTGCTGTCCACATACAGAGTTTTGGTGGTAGGCCATAGGCCGGTAGTTTATTAAGCAGCGCTGCGTGCCAGACCTGGTTGAATGCTTTGGATGTGTCTAGAGCGACAATCTGGGATTCACCGCGCACTTCCATAGACTTGTTCCAAGAATGGGTGACAAACAAAGGGAGGTCGGCAGTTGATCTGCGCTGACGGAATCCATACTGCCTGTCGTGGATTAGACTGTGTTTTTCAAGAAATTTTAGTAATTCGGTGTTTATATACTTTTCCATCACTTTAGAGGTGACTGAAAGGAGAGAAATAGGCCTGTAGTTTCTGGGAAACGCTTTCGATCCTTTCTTGGGGACGGGTTGTACTCGAGCAGTTTTCCAGTTACTAGGGAATATGCCTCTATTGTAAGATGTCTGAAACAGACGAGTCAGGACAGGAGCAAGTTCTGGTGCGCATTTTTTGAGAACAATTGCTGGGATCTCGTCAAGGCCAGGGGCTTTCCTGGTATTAAGAGAAGAGAGCATCTTTCGTACCTTTTTAGTTTTGAAAATGATATCCGTCATTTTATGTGCGACATTGGGGACTGTTGGTGGTTGAACAATTGGAGGTGGGTTGAGAGTGGAATTACCGACGAACAACGAGGCAAAAAGTTCAGCCTTGCCCAGGGCGGTAGAAACAATTTCATCCCCTGAGACAAGAGGTGGGAACGTGCTCTTGCAGAAATTATTCCCAATAGATTAAGCAAGAGTCCGGAAGGATTTGCTGCCGCTGGAGCTTAAGAGGACTTTGTTTTTGAGGTGGTTATTAAACGAGTTTTTGGCCTCAGAAAGAATGCAGACATAGCGGTTTCTTGCGTCGTTAAATGTTAGACGGTTTTCTTGACTGGGTAGAAGCTTTTTGTGTGCTTTGACCTTTTCAAGTCTGGCCTTGTCACAGGATTTAGAGAACCAGGGCTTTTGGGTGGTTGCAGAGGTTTTCTGTGTACGTGGAATAAATAATTCCATGCCAGCTTGGATAATTTCAGTGACGTTTTGTGAGATATCAGAGGGGTCACGATGAGAGAAGCAGACAGAGGCCCATGGAAATGAGGAAAAGTAATCTCGCATTTCGTCCCAGTTCGCGGAGTTGTAGTGCAAAACGATACGTGGGTGTGATGACTGTGTGACCTCGGGTTGCATAGCACAGGAAGCAGTGACCATGACGTGGACTGAGCGACCCAGGGGGGCGTTGACTGATATCTATTAGCAGTCGGGATTTGTAGTAAGAAGGAGATCCAAGGGATTTGAGCTGTGTGTTTAGATGCAAGGAAAGTAAGTAGGTTGCTGAACCATATTGGCTAACGAATTGCTGGCTGCAAAGGCCTCCGCTGCTCTTCCTTGTGGATCGATTTTTGAAGATCCTAGCCATTCCTTATTATGGACATTGTACTCACCAAGAACACTGACCTCGGAGGAAGGATATTCAGAAATCAGATCGTCGTTTTTTTTAGAAAGGTAGTCAAAGAGCTGGACAAAGTTGTTGTCAGAAGGTGACCGGTAAATGCAACAGATGAATTTAGTTGCAGTCCTAGTAGGTCTTTTCTTCCAGCTTCTAAATTGGGGAGTCTGGTGCAGGGTAGATTGCTACGGACGTACGCGCACACGCCTCCATGCAATCTAAAAGAAGTAAGGAGCTCATACCCCGGGAAATTAAGGTGATTTGTGGCTGTTTTGGCACTGACTTGAGTTTTGGTGAGGAAGAGGAGTTGGGTACTATTAGCCTGGAGGAAATGGTGGACGGAGTTCAGGTTAGAATTTAGGCCACATATATTCGAGAAGGATTTTGTAAATTTCGATGCTGGCGCCCCCTGTACACCCCTCTCACGGAGATCCGAATGAGGGGGTATTTTACCTCTGGAATCTTTTGCACATGGAGGAGCCATGATCATTTTTGCTTATAAGGGAAACCGACTGATACACCAGAACCGGAAACGTCCGTTGGGACTTCACCGGCCCCTTGATGTAAGGGGTGGTACCTCCTCGGGCGTGAAAAGAATCCTTTATTATCACGTAAAGGAAAATTTCACTACCACCTACCATATTGCAAGTATACCACACCAGCCAACCATTGAAGAGCTGACCAGCTTTAGAACTTGCTTAATAATGCTATTTGAAATAAGAAAGTTGACGTATACTTCCGGTATAACCGGAAGTCCCATACTAACGCCAACATTTTCAGTGAACTGACAATTTTGAGAAAGCCACGTGCGTGAATTTTCAGGATTCATTTCTGAGCCGTACTCCAGAAACTGTTAATGGAAAATCTACGTGGGACAGCCTGTATACGGAAAATGCATGTAATGCTAGATGGTTTCTAACCATAATTATAGCTGAAGACTGGTTTCGCTCTAATTAGAGCTCGTCAGTACGGTATACCAATTACAGCGAGAACAGAACTATAACGTAAATACGGCTATAGCCTCCTAGAACATTGTGAGATGTACGACAGGGTCGCCATCTCGGTGCAGAACCAGGTAGTATGTTGTTACGGCAGCAACAAATAACACAAAATGTTGTAAAATAGAGACTGTGTACAACCAACTAAGAATTGTGTAAATTGTCAAGCCTGGTCCTGGAAATACTCTTGTGGAAGGACTGTTTACTGGCTTGTAAGAATTTATTGACTGGTCACTAAACTTTAATTTGAGAATTGTTTATTATTTACTGTTTAAAAGTCACTATTATTTAACTTTAGGTGTACCAGAATTATACGTGTGGCTTTCACGCAAAACAAGATTTGACTTTAATTAAACGTTGAATGAAACGACTTCTCCTCCAGACACCAAAATTTATTTCAGATCTTTTTTACTCCCGACGCGTTTCGACACTCTAAGAGGTCATCATCAGGGGATAAATCTACAAACATAACAAGATAGGTCTGTCAGAAAAACATTCGTTTTTCCGGTAGGCAATTGTGCATGTCAGAGCACAATGATGACAAGGTGATCTTCACAGAAAAGTCAAAGGTCAAAGTCACAAGTCACACAGAAAACATCGACCAACAGTCAAGTTAAATTCTAAATAACTACAGATACAGTAACAACAGTTAAAAATATTAAGTTAAACATGCAACTACGTTAACAAAGCTAAAAGCATCAAGCAACTGAAAAGCACTAAAAGTCACAAAACTGCCAAAGTCTAATAATTGATATTTAAACACTAAGTAAACAAGTCTATTGTAGAGGCAAAAACGCAAAAGCCAATGAGTGAAACTGACAGGTTAAACAACACAATAGGCAGGCAAAGTCAAGCAAGAAACCCAATGAGAACCATCAGGGCAAAGACAACTGTGAAAATATTAAGTGAAACAAGAGGAGCCATACTCACTTGAACAATTCTTAAAAAATTGAACTCGAAACAATACAGGAAGGTTTAACAGGTCACAACTTCATCCATTGTGCCAGGGGCCATGCAACACTACATCTGCATAATGCCAGAAAATTGTCTTCAAGAACAAAAATCAATGGAAAAGATCGGCGGTTTTTAACAGCCATGATGAAGGGCGACCATTATGTGAACTTGAAACGGGCAGTGTGCGGCGGCGCAGGTGCGAAAGAAGTGTCAGAAGCGAAATTTCAATGACAAAAGAGCAAGGAATGGAAGGGGAGCTATAGAGCAGCCATCTTCAAAACATGATGTTTCATGGTCATGTAGAAAACCATAGAGTTCAGCAGCACTATTACACCAATTGGCTAAAGAATAGAGGAAAGTTAGTTACATCCATGTTGGACAAGTTAAAAACATCACTGGGTTGACACTTGGAATGTTTGAAAATCTCAATTTCCTCTAAGACGAATTGTTCTCCGCCAAAGCTTGAAGAGTGCAAGATTTTAGCATCTGTATTTTTGTTGAAGCAGTGGCAACTCCCCTCAAATGACAACCAAATACTGATGTTTCATTGTTGAGCTGGTTTCTTCTCCTAAGGTGTTCCGTGACTCTGGTGCCCAAAGATCTTCCGGTTCTTCCTATATAGAGAGCTTTCAGATAAAAGGTATTTTAATTCAAATAATCAGACAAGCGAGCCACAAAGCTCATAAAAGATATAATTGGTTGCTTTACATGATTTCATTTAATTCTTTTTATCTCAATAAATAATAGAGACCTGTTATCCATTTGCAACAATCCTTAACAGATTATTGTTAACTTGATTCAATGATTTATAAAACACGTCAACAAAAGAACAGAAAACACGAATATCTTTCTACTTGTATAACAATCATCTTGTCGATTCTGCTCTTTTATTTTTTCAACTAAATATATGAAGCTGACTTTATGATCTGATTGATTTTTTGCAGTAGCAAAACCCGTCCATCGAACTCTTATAATTGCACCGTAATGTATTCGATTTGAAATAAAAATGAGTTCTGCAAACTGTATCGCTTGCTTGATCGTTACAAAATAAATGCACTGTACTTATTTCTTACAATTGAATGTCTGGATGTGTTTGTCTCTTTTCAACATGTCAACGGGAGCTTGTTTCCGTCAGATTCTGCCAGTGGTGACTCGTACTTCAAAAATTGGTGCAAAGATTTAATGTAAATTAGGTAATTAATTAATCGGTAACTAGGAATATAGAAAACAAAAGCAGGCATCAATTTCGGTTGCCTATATAGTAGAAACAATGTACCATATTTCATCGAAATAACTTTCTTCTTTGAAAATATATAAACATTTTTCAAAAGTCTGGATGCAGCAAGTGTGTTATGGAAGTGAATTTCCATAAAAATGTTTTTAATAGCAAATGCGAGCAGGCATCAATCTGATTACCGGTATAGTCTATGTAGTAGAAACAATGTACTATATTTTATCAGAATTACTTATGGTTTGAAAATATACATTTTCCGAAAATAAACTTAAACGTTGGTTTCCTAACCAACAAAGCTTAAGTTAATAGCAAATTGAGTTATTGAAATTTAAAGGATTTAATTAAAATTCGGTAAATTTTCAGATAAGCTCCTGAATGCTTTAAAAAAATTGTTTACAGAAACATTAGTAGGACCCCACCTGGGTGCACAAACCACAAGAAAAATTTCTTGTTCCAACCCCCAAGGAAGTTACGGGACTGGGAGTGAATAGGGGTGCTGGGCGGGGTAGGTAGTAAAAAGGAAATATGAGCAGAAAATAAAACTGCTTGAAAGCTGTCCATTTGAAGCCATATACCCATTAAATCCTGAATACCCCGCACAGCACCCCTATTTGCCCCAGGTCACGTAACTTCCTTGGGGGGTATGAACAAGAAGTTTTTCTTGTGGTTTGTGCAACGAGGGTGGTTATATGCACACGATGGGGGAAGCAAAATGCCTACGACGAAGCAGGACCCCCCCCCGTTCGATATGTGGCAGAGGCGGTGGGTTGGGGGGTGTCTGCTTCGTCGTGGGTATTTTCATTCCCCCTCGCGTGCATACAACCACCCTCGCTGCATAAACCACAAGAAAAATGTCTTGTTCCTATCCGCCAAGGAAGTTACGACACCGGGGGGTGGGGGTGGGGTTAGGAGTGCTGTGCGGTGTAGGCAGGGTTTAATAGGTATATGGCGTCAAGATGTGAAAAAGACAGCTTTCAAGCCTGTTTTATTCGCATTTTCTGCTCACATTTCCTTTTCACTACCTACCCCGCCTAGCACCCCTACTCAATCCTGGTTCCGTAACTTCCTTGGGCGGTGTGAACAAGAAATGTTTTTTGGTGTTTGTGGATCGGATGGGGGGGTGGCATGTAGTCAGGCTTCTGAAAACAGTTTTTTGAAAAAGCGTTCGGGAGCTAAACTGCAAAATTACCGACAATTCGCTACCAAAACGCACTTACTGCGTCCAGATTTTTTTCTTACAAACGGATCATATTTCAATAAAAAATGCAAAAATGCATTAACGAATTTGTTCTACGAAAATTAGCAAAAAAAAATTATAGACCGTTAAACCCTAAGCTTCACTAAACCTACGGCGAAAGCATCAACTTCACTAAACCGACAGCCAAAGCATCAGAGAAAGGGTCTATTTAAAATGAATTTTCTGTAAATATTTCGTCAAATGAAGGTCCATGACGGTTGAATCTGAAACTTAAGGGTTGGCACAACATTCTTCTTGCAACATTTTCTTTTTACAATCGGTATTTGTTTCACGTTCTTTGCCTAAACATTGCCAATTTTTACGTTTAAAATTGTGAGCTTGACGTTTTGAGGAAAACTCCAAAATTTGTTTATTTAACTGCCCATAACGTCGTTGTCTATAAAGCTGGGGGGTACAGAGTTTACCCTTTATAGTACAAACACGCGTACCAAATTTGGTTGCCCTTACTTTGTTATTTACGGAGATATGAATTTTTTAGAAATAAAAAACAAAATTTTCCAGGAAAACCTGGTCCGATTTTCCTGACTAACGAACTTATCCAAGCCACTTGCAAAAGGAAGTTACTCACCAAATTTGATCAAGATAGGTCAATTTTTTTTTTGACTTATCGGTCGTATATATATATATATATATATATATATATATATATATATATATATATATATATATATATATATATATATATATATATATATATATAAACATAGATCTTCCCATTAGCGAATTTTTTTTAATTCGCTAAAAATCACTTCTCTAATAATAATAATGCTTACGATTTAATACTGGTGTGACGGGATTACATATTATGTATGAAATCAAAACACAATAAACAAACGTGTTGCTCGTGGTTTGCATAATATTAAGAGCCAACCAGATTTTTGAAAATCTTTTTCAAAAACATGCATAACACCATCACAGTATGAATAATCAAGAAGAAAAATGTTATGGAAACAACCCCTCTACCAGTTGCGGGACCCGGAGTGAACAGGGGTGCCGGGGGAAGTAAATGAAGAAGGAACGTCGACAAAAAGAGCTTATTTGGGCTTCTATGAGTAGCTTTTTTATAAATTTTCTTAAAAAAAATTCACTAATGCGCGAATTTTGAATTTTGAAAAAATGTCTTCATAAGTACACTTGGAGAACCCAAATCACCACAACACATTTTAAAAGACCTGACGATCGTTTCACTAACCAAGTTAGCGTCATTAGAGGATGAAACATTCTGGAATCCTCTGATGACGCTAACTTGGTTAGTGAAACGATCGTCAGGTCTTTTAAAATGTGTTGTGGTGATTTGGGTTCTCCAAGTGTACTTATCAGTGCTCATCACAGGTTCTAATCTTCACTTAGTGAAAATGTCTTCATATTAGCGCGACCTAGGTCCCATACAATACATTTCCAGGGGCAGTTTTATTATTATATGTTTATATATACAGTGTGTCCAAGATAATGAGCGCCACTATGGTGATCGCCAAAACGGTAGCAGATACAGACTTGGTTAAATAGGAGAAAAGCTGCGCATTCAAAAGCCTAACAAAATGGCGGTTAGACATCTCTGAATATTTTCTTTGGTTTTTGAGATATTTTGAAAAATTTGGATCTTTCGATCTTATTTTTATTTTTTTCTGGCCTTAATGGTGGACCTACACCAATACCAATGATGACACTTCTCCACAGCAGCTTTTCGTTTTTTTTTTAACGCAGCACTGCTAATTTTTGAATCCGACGTTTCGTCTGTGCGGGACCATTAACAACTTTTTTTTTAAATACGGCCCTCATTTTCTGATAGCATATTCTGAATGCCTTTGGATTCCAAACATTAATTTTTGATACATTAGTTTCTTGTTTAATTTATTGTGTAATAATTAGTAACAGTTTCTAACAAATATGTTTTCTAAAGAAGAAAAGTTTGACATGTGCGCATGTGTTATTTCATCCAACCGAAATTCTTCTGTTGCGGAGCGTATATATTTTCAAACATATCCAGAAAGAAGACAGCCAAATAAAAGGACTTATAGCAAATTAGTGACTAACCTAAAAGCATATGGTTGTTTTAAAACACCTGTAGTTTCTAGGCAAAAGACTATCAATGAGAAGGCAGTGCATAATGTTTTGTTAGCAGTTACTGAAGATCCCGGTATATCAGTTCGGCGAATTGAACGAAACGTTGGTGTATCAAGATCAACGGCACATTTTATTTTTCGAAAACGAAAATTACATCCGTATAAGTACATAATTTGTCAAGGACTCAGACCAGGTGATTTAAAACCACGTCACTCATTCTGTAAGTAGTACACAAAAAAATGTCAGGACAATTCTAATTTTCCCTGTCAAATAATATGGTCTGGTGAAAGCATGATAACGAATAATGGTATTTTCCCTAGAATAAATGTTTATTATGGCCTGAAACCAATCAACACTCAAATAAAATATCGAGGCATCAACACCGTTTTGCTTTCAATGGGTGGGCTCGCATCTTCGGTACAACGATTGTAGGACCGTTTCCTTACCAACAAACCTTAGATTAAGAGCGCTATATGCATTTGTTACATAACTATTTCGAGGATTCTCTCGATAACATGCCTCTGGAGAGAGTTTGCAACTCTTGGATGCAGCAGGATGGGGTACCTGCACATAACTCCAGAGCCGTTCGGGAATATCTTTCAAAGAGATTTCCAGATAAGGTAATCAGCATTTGTATATTGATTTCTTTGTATGGGGATACGTTAAGATAATGTATATCAAACGCCTAAATGGCAATGTGTTAATACATATACCTGGTTGTTTAGTACTTAAGTTTAAAAGCTATGTACAGGTTCGTAATAGGAATTTTCTTGATTAAGGTCGTAAGAAAGACTAAAATGGTACTAAACCACAAAGTGTGACACATCGCTGAATTTGGAATAAAAAGGGCTTTTAGCATATGATATTAGAAAATGAGGGCCGTATTAAAAAAAGTTGATGATGGTCCCGCAAGGACTAAACGTCGGATTCAAAAATTAGCAGTGCTACGTTGAATAATATGAAAATCTGCTGTGAGAAGTGTCATGAGTATTGGTGTAACTCCACTATTAAGGCCAGAAAAAAATAATATGTAAAATCGAAAAATCCGAATCTTTAAAAATATCTCAAAAACCAAAAAAATTTCGGACATGTCTAACCGCCACTTTGTTGGGCTTTTGAGTGTTCAACTTTTCTCCGATTTAACCAAGTCTGTATCTAGTCTGTATCTGCTACAGTTTTGGCGATTCCCATAGTGGCTATATATATATATATATATATATATATATATATATATATATATATATATATATATATATATATATATATATATATATATATTAACTATAATAGGATTTATAACACTGAATTTCTGAATACTATACAAGGAGAAAGGTTAAGGGCAAGGCAGCAAGGAGACAACCGCATACACGTTTTCAAGCTTATTAGCTATCATCAGTACGGTATAGCCAGGTGATGATGGGAACACTCTGGATGAAGAAGCAAAAATACACGGAGTTACAACAGGCAACCAGTGCACAATTGCAGCAACATTTGGAAGACCGTCAACCCCATCTTCACCTGGCTATACCGTACTGATGATGGCTAATAACCTTGAAACACGTGTCTGCGGTTGTCTCCTTGCAGCTTTGCCCTCAACATTTCTCCTTGTATAGTACAGAAATGCCGTGTTATAAATCCTATTATAGTTAATATAACTTCCTGTGCTCCTGATGCTCACGCAGGCGATTTCTTTGCCTCCGTGGCTTTTTTGGTTGTTTCCCTCGGATTGAGGGTCTTCCAAACGTTGCTGCAATTGTGCACCGGTTGCCTGTTGTGACTCCGTGTATTTTTTCATCTTTATCCAGAGTGTTCCCATCTTCACCTGGCTATACCGTACTGATGATGGTTATTAAGCTTGAAACACGTGTATGCGGTTGTCTCCTTGCGGCTTTGCCCTTAACCTTTCTCCTTGTATAATATATATATATATATATATATATATATATATATATATATATATATATATATATATATATATATATATATATCTGTGTGTATATGCGTGTCACACCGAGAACTTCAAAAATAATGGACCGATTTTGATCAAATTTGGTATACAGGCTGTTCAAAGTTATGTCGGCAATATTGCTAAGTTAGTTATTATTAGAGCTATGTGATCGATTAAATTAGCAGACTTTTGTATTTTTTACGATGATTACGATGAGATAAACAAAGAAACAATCGAGATCTCTAAGTTGAAAAGCTTCAGCTTCGAGTAAAAATGTCGAAAGAATTTGTAAATTATTTGAATGATTTGAACACGTGAACCAAGCCCCCGATGGTGAGAGGCAAGGAAAAAATCAAGCATACAGATAGTGAGAAGCGAAGGGACCTACCTAAATTTGGTGAAAAAATGAATGAAGACATTGAATCGAAAAAAATGTTTCAAATAAAATATATGTAGCTTTTTTTTTCTTTAACGTCGGCCTATTTCCGCGACTATGACCAATCACCGACGTCAGAGAGCAGTTCATCTCACTATCCTGGAAATTTAGCCAAACACCTACCTTTCTGTAAGCGGAGTATGGATCTTAAATGTGCCCAAATCGCATGTACACGGGACCAACGGCTTTACGCCCCCGTAGAAGGGCGCAGACATTCAACTTGCTCAAATACAATGCCACAACCTTGGTTGATGTTAGTGTTACAGCATGTACTGAAAAAGTGAAAGGAGAACCCTGCGGTCGAACCCGGTACCCTTCGGTTCAGAGGTACACGTTCTTACCACGGAACGACCGAGGCTCTGATACGTAGCTATATAGGAGAATACGAATCTGCAATCAAAAATAAGAGCTTCTATTTAAGATTTTAAAGAATCAATTTTGTTATCATTTGATAGCTTATTCAAAAATATCAGATGCGTGTTTTTCATTTCTCGATCTGAAGCGTATTGTTCGAGATATTCAACCGTTTACAGACTTTCTGGACGTCATTATTATTTTTTTTAGTGTTTTCGTAGATATCATTTTAGTCAAATTTTTGTAAAATGTTAGTAATTCTTTTTTTCTTTTTATATTTAAACAACACACCACGAGGGCTTACAGCCTAAATACTATCGTTACCGTGGGTGTCGACAAGGAGGCAAGAGGCAACTTGTTAATTCTGGACTTGAAGGTTTGGAGGTTCGGGGGAGAAGGAAAAACAAGTTGTGGAATTCCTTACCGGGAATTCCACAACTTGGAAGTCCTCCGGACAAAAGAGCGGGCATAACAAGAGGTTCTATGTCTGGTGACCTGGACAGTAAAGGGGTGCATTCGCTCTGTTCCCCTGGGAGATCTGTTGGGGGCAGTAGGTGGAGGAATTATAGAAGAGAGCTCCTCTGAGCAGTGCCCCTGCAGATATCTATAAAAGAGAGAGAGAGAGAGAGAGGGAGGTCACCAACGGCACGTCGGTGAGCAAGGGATGGCAACCTTTGGGTGAGGGTAGGGTCACCGATGAGACGTATAGCTCTCTTCTGAATAGAGTCCAGGATAGCGAGTGTATAAGCGGCAGCGATACCCCAGATGTGGGAGCAGTAGTCGAGGTTTGGCCTTATTTGTAAAGTATATAAGGTATAGAGATTAGCTGGTGAAAAGTATTTGCGAGCCCGGAAGAGGAAACCTAATTTCTTAGCAGCCGCTTCTGCAATTGATGTGAATTCATAATTAAGATTTAATAAATAGTTGTAAAAAAATGTTTTCGAATTCACGTTTCAAAACTGGTTTCGAATTTTCGTGAAAAAAATTTGTTTAGCAAATTTTCACCTGAAAACTTTTTAGAAAACTACTGTAAAAAAATATATTATTTTTGTGTAGAGATATTCGCTCCAACTTTTTAAAAGGAAAGCAAATTTTTGCATCTAGAAAATGTATTTATGGGCAGTTCTCAAAAAGCTTTTCGCGAATAATTATAGGTTGGCAGGTGTAGTTTTTGTGCAAATTGCAACAAGCATGGTAAAAATTTAACCTGGAGCTTGAGCTGAAGAACCGTCACTGTGTTCTATCAGTCGTTCTCTGTCACCCTCATTGTTGGGCGGCACAATTGAAAAACTGCGTCTGAAATGCGTACATACATATAAATTATTTAAATGTTGGTAGATATGTATGCATGTGGCTCAAAGAAGACCGCCAGAGCACAAAAACTGGCACTGGTACACTCTGAGGAATAATTTGCAATCGGTCTTCTGTCCATTGTGCGCCTCCTCTTCTTCATAACGATGATTTTTTCAATGCTATCGACAAGATTCTTATTTGCAAGATTTAGGTGGTCTCTGAGCAAATATAATTACAATTATTTCTGACATCATAATACATGTTGCCTAAGGAAGCTCTGATTAAATTAAAAGTCTGCACGCAGCGTTATGGTAGTGAATTTTCATTTAAATGTTTTTAATAGCAAGCTTGTGCGTTTTTTTTTTAAAGAAAACGGGAATAAAATTGGGTTACCAATGTAACTTATATAGTAGAAATAATGTGCCATGTTTCATCAAAATAACTTTGTTGTTTGAAAATTTACAAAAATTTCCGAAAGTAAACTTAAAGTGTTCCCGAAAAAACTGGTTACTAGATCAACCTTATAGGTTAATAGCAAATTGAGCGATTCAAATTTGAAGCATTTAATTAAAATTCGGACTTGCTGCGTCCAGAATTTCTGTTCTTACAAACATGCATTATATTTCGATGGAAAATCCAAAAATGCAATAACAAGGCGTGTTTGATTAAAAAAAAAAGAAAATTTGTAGCACCAACGAGTTATGGGCTAGCCTGTTATTGTAGAAATATTTTTCAAGGTGTAGCTCAAGACACCCTATAATTAATGTATACATTTTTTATCGTATCTTGTATAATGACGCATATATTGAGCTTTGTTCATTTTTTACGAAAATTCGACAAAAATTATATACCATTAAACGATAAACTCTATAGCTAAGACTATTGCTAAAGGATCAGAGAAAGGGTCTATTTCAAATGAATTTTCTGGAAATATTTTAGTAAACTGAAGAATAATGACGGTTGAAGCTAAGACTTCAGGCTTTATAAAACAGTCTTCTTGAGATATTTTCCTTCCATAGCTCGTATTAGGCTCAGGTTCTTTGCCTAAATGTTGCCAATTTTGACGTTTTAATCACGACTTTGACGTTTTGAGGAAAACCCAAATTTCTTTTTTTTCAAATGCCTATAACTTTTTTGCCTTTTTACCTACAGAGCTAAATTTTGGTAGGTGATTTACCTATAATGACATACCGTGTAACAAATTTGGTTGGCCTTACATTGTTATTTCCGGAGATATGAATTTTTTTCGAAGGAAAAAAAACTCCTGGGAAAACGTGGGCTGATTTCCCTGGATAACGAACTTATCCAAGCCACTTGCAAAAGGGAGGCACTCACCAAATTTAATTAAAATCGGCTCATTATTTCTTGAGTTATCGGTGTAATATATATATATATATATATATATATATATATATATATATATATATATATATATATATATATATATATATATATATATATATAGGGTAGCGCATTGAAAACGAAACAAACCGATTTGCGCCCAGATAATTTTTTTTTTAGGCAACGCTGAAACAAGGCAATTTTAATATTGAGAGGGACATGTTTTGACATAAAACCCAACTTTGTCACATCAACCCCTTAAGGGTGGTGATAACAACCCTTATATTTTAAATAGCGAACATGCGTCGAGTGTTACATCATTTGAGAGCTCTTTCTTTTCTGAATTCAACACACTAATTTTTTGGAAGTTTTATCAACTCGCTTAAAAATTATTCACAGTTGAAAATGCAAAAACGCATTTCGCTCATTCCGATAAAAAAATGTGCTGATAGTCAATGTTCTGTTGGTATGTAAACAAAAAAATTGACTATCAGAACATTTCTTATCGAAATGAGAGAAATGCGGTTTATTATTTCAGTTTACCGGTCGGTTTGATACTTGATAGTACTACCGAAAATTAATTTTACAATGGTGTATTCTGTAGAAGGAAGAGTTGCAATAATTACTATTTTTTTCAAAAACGATGACTGTGCCAACCGTACCGCAAATTTGTTTAATGAACGACATCCGAACAGACATGTTAAGAGAAAATACATTTTGGAGTTAGTTGCAAAGTTTTGACAAAGTGGTTCAGTAGCTAACAAAAAACGGGATCCTAAACGTGAATTTCCGGTTAGAAATGAGACTACTTAGATTGAAGTTTTAGGACAAATTGCTGCAGACCCAACTTTGAGCACGAAAAAATTGGCCACTGTTTCAAACATCAAAAGAAGAACTATTCAGCGAATATTGAAGCACCATAAATTTCACCCGTATAAATTTCTTCTTGTACAACAACTGAATGAAGATGATTTTGATCGGCGGATGGAGTTTTGTGAAGTTATGACTGCACGAATAGCTGATAACGGGAACTTTCTGTTCAATATCTGTTTTTCAGACGAGTGTACGTTTTTATTAAACTCTACAGCCAATCGTCATAATTGTCGTTATTGGGCAGATAATATTCCAAAAATTTTTCATGAAGTCCACACTCAAACACCACAGAAATTGAATGTCTGGACTGGCATTTTTGGAGACCGTTTAATCGGACCAATTTTTCTTAATGACAATTTGAGTGGCGAAACGTATTTGGAGTTACTAGAAGATATCGTTTACCCTATACTAATTTACATTGTTGAAAATGATGATCGATATTAAGAAAATCAATTAGTATTTCAACAAGATGGAGCTCCTCCGCATTTTTCACAACGTGTTAGGGAGTTTTTAAACAGCGAGTTTCCAGGACAAGTGATTGGGCGTAGAAGTGCTATTGAGTGGCCTCATAGATCACCGGATTTAACTCCTTTAGACTTCTTTCTATGAGGCTATTTAACGAGTAGAATTTACGCAACAGAACCGGAGTCTCTGGAAGAATTACGACGACGCATTGTTGAAGAATGCCATCTAATAACTCCATAAATGCTCCAGAATGTCAGAGCTCGTTTTGAACAAAATTTGTACTTTTTTATGGAAGCTGGTCAACAATTTGAACATTTACTTAACTGAATAAACATTTTTGAACGTTTGGCTTTGTTTTTTAGTTTTTTTAACGAAAAATTGACTAATTAGTGTATTTCTTATCACAATGAATGAAATACGTTCTTCCAAATCCAACTGCTAATAATTTTTAAACGAGTTAATAAAACTTCCAAAAAAATTAGTGTGCTGAATTTAGAAAATATAGAGCTTTCAAATGATGTAACACTCAACCCATGTTTCATTTTTAACGGGTTGTTATCACCACCCTTAAGGGGTTGATGTGACAAAGTTGGGTTTTATGTCAAAACATATCCTCCTCAATATTAAAATTGACGTGGTTCAGCTTTTCTTAAAGAAAAATTTCTCTGGACACAAATCGGTCTGTATCGGTTTCAATGCGCCACCCTGTATATACATATATATATATATATATATATATATATATATATATATATATATATATATATATATATATATATATATATATATATATATATATACATATATATAAACATATAAAAATTGAAAAAATAATTAGCGCTCATTTGAAGAATTTTTTTTTAAATTCAAAAATTCACTAAAAAGGACAAACAGTAGTGATAAAAACATAAAACATTTCTGTATGCGATCTAAACTTTCAAAGAAAATGATTATAGAATCAAGAGCTTTAAGCAAACGGGATTGAGCTCTGATTAATCATAATAGGCAATTTGGATGAATTTTCTATTACATGGATTGAACATTCACCTAATAGTTTAGAGAAAATTCACTAAAACTGATCGGTTTTAAAATGCTGCTTTGAATAGAGACTCAAAAAAGCTAATATCTATACCTTATATACTTCACAAATAAGGCCAAACCTCGAATACTGCTCCCACATTTGGGGTGCCGCTGCCGCTTCTACACTCGCTATCCTGGACTCCATTCAAAAGAGAGCTATACGTCTCATCGGTGACCCTACCCTTACCCAAAGGCTGCCATCCCTTGCCCACCGACGTACCGTTGGTGACCTCTCTCTCTCTTTTATGGATATCTGCACGGGCACTGCTCAGAGGAGCTTTCCTCCATAGTTCCCCCACCTTCTGCCCCCAACAGATCTACCAGGGGAACAGAGCGAATGCACCCTTTTACTGTCCAGGTCACCAGACTTAGAACATCTTGTTATTCCCGCTCTTTTGTCCCGAGGACTTCCAAGTTGTGGAATTCCTTGCCGGCACATGTTTTTCCTTCTCCCCCGAACCTCCAAACCTTCAAGTCCAGAATTAACAAGTTGCCTCTTTCCTCCTTGTCAACACCCACGGTATGATAGTATTTAGGCTGTAAGCGCTCGTGGTGTGTTGTTGAAATTAAAAAAAAAGCTTTCCAAAAAGTACCACTCAAAGGGGTTGAATGTTACAAACTATCTTCAGATTGGGGGTTCAAAAAAGTGTCCCCCTCACAAACAAAGCGACGTGTTTCGGGATTTTTCAAATTTCTCAGCAGTTCTCGGGGAAAACCCTGCTGCAGCGTTTTAAAACGGACACCCTGTCCAACAAACTACAGGCCTAATTCAATATTGCTTTACATGTTTCATTTTGGTTTCAGGTAACAGACACATGAAAATGGAAAGGAAAAAGATTATGCAACTGAAATGAATTCGTCAATTGCTGTTGC
The DNA here is from genome assembly GCA_964006375.1 of Tillus elongatus. NCBI lineage: Eukaryota > Metazoa > Arthropoda > Insecta > Coleoptera > Cleridae > Tillus > Tillus elongatus. The sequence goes on from OZ023267.1 coordinate 131,934,075, forward strand.
CTTACTTACCTTTTACAATGGACACCCTGTATAATGATTTAGTTCCAATAGCAAGCTTGCACATTGATAATTTGCATACAAAATAGTAGCTCTCAATACATGGATGTATGGAATTCAAAGCACACAACAAGACGCGAGAATTAACTGCCATAAATAACAATACTTGAATTATAAATCAATATTCCCCTTATAAAATTTATTGCATCATGTTTGTTGTATAATTATTATTCAAGAATATTCATTTAATTGTACCCGTATATATGTAAATAACCTCTCAGTCTTAATAAGTAGCCAATAACGTTGGACTGTCTGCCATATCGACTACTGTTCAATGCAAATGACAGGAACATTTGAATTTATAATCAAAACACAATATTTTATTGTAAACTGACGTTAAATGTTATTACCCTTAATTAGAGGTCATAAAATTATACATGGAAATTATACAAATAGGTGTATTCTCTAGAATGGGTGGTTATAATATTGTTATTTTTTTCGAGCTTGCTGAGAAAAGGTAGGGTTAGGAATATTTCGGAAAAAACACTTCATCACGGCATAATTTTAAATAAAAATAAGAAAACTGACTGGTTAGGTATACGAATATATAGTATGCGCCAAATGTATGGACCGGGACTTATAAAATCTAAAGTCAGCGGCCAAAAAAAATTAAATTTGATATGCGCATATTGGACGTATTTTCGCATATTATGACATGACTTCCAAGTATTTACCCCTTTTATTGCAGAATATACAGGGTGTAGGTCATTTTTTAAAAATGGTAACAGGGCCAGTAATTGTTAATTTCTGAAAGTACAATCTTTTCTGCTTCTAACAATGTATCACAAGATGGGGGTTGCATTAGAAAAAATTACAGAAAGAAAATAAAATGTGAAGTAAGACACGAATACGAATAGCTCGACTCGTCTTAATAAATTCCAACCTTATCAGCTTGTATCTTTTTGTCCATTGTACCGTTTTTTTTTTGTCTTTTATACCAGAAAAGAAATGAAATGTAAAGTAACACACGTATACGAACTGGTCGACTGGTCTCAATAAATTACAAGCTTGTCAGCTTGTACAATGTTCCGTTTTTTGTCTTACTGAGGATGGTTTATAAATGATATTTTTTTTACCTTAATAAGATAATAAAAATTTTAATTTACTGTCACAGTCAAGTTGACAACGAGTGCTTCCGCCTTTATTGGTCAAGTAATATTTGAGTAAAGTAACACACGAATACGAACTGGTCGAATTGTCCCGTTTTTTGTCTTACTGAGGATGGTTTATAAGTAATAAATTTTTTCACTTTAATAAGATAATAACAATTCTAAATTACTGTCACAGTCAAGCTGACAGCGTGTGCTTCCGCCTTTATTGGTCAAGTAATGTTTGAGTGTTTCTGAAGTAATTTTTCAATTTGTCGTATAAGATATGGATCAATTAAGTGAAAAGCAGAGAATACAAATTTTAATTATACGAGGATATGGAGACAGACAAAAACCTCACGAGGAGGTTTGTCGGATATTTAATGAATTGTATCCCTATTGGTAGGAGAACTGTGGGCAAAAATATCCAGAGATTTGAAGAGACGGGCATTGTTAAAAATAAACCAAAATTATGTAGATCAAAATCTGCAACAACTGAGGAGAAACAGATAGATACACTATTGGCTATTGCCGACTCTCCCCATGTTTCAACTAGGCAAGTTGCCAAAGATCTTGAGATCTCGCAAACGTCGGTTCGTAGGGTGTTGAAAAAAGAAAAATACCATCCCTATAAAATTGAACTTGTGCAGGAATTATCTGGTGATGATTGTGATAGAAGGTCAGAATTTTGTGGTGTCATGATGGATATAGGTGTGTAAATGATCGCCAGTTTATTTATAAAATTTGTTTCTCCGATGAGGCAACGTTATGTTTAAATGGAACTGTCAATCGCCAAAACTGTAGGTATTGGTCCGATAGTAATCGTCACTGGATGAGGGAAAGTCATACTCAACACCCTCAAAGGTTAATGTTTGGTGTGGCATTATTGAGCGACATATTGTTGGGCCTTTCTTCATAGATGGAAATTTAAATGGCGACAAATATTTAGCACTTCTAAATAACTTCATATTACCATTTGTTGCAAGATTATATCCAGAAAACAATGGAAACCTTCATGAAATATATTGGTTCCAACAAGACGTTGCACCACCACATTATGCGATAAATGTGCGTGAATTATTAAATGATATTTTTCCTGGACAATGGATTGGTAGAAGAGGTCCATTGGAGTGGCCGACTAGATCACCAGATCTAACTCCGTTAGATTTTTTCCTGTGGGGGATACCTCAAGACCAACGTTTACAAAAGTAAGCCAAATGATCTTGATGGTTTGAAAAATCGAATTTCCGAGGAAATACATGATATTAATACCAACTATATATATATATATATATATATATATATATATATATATATATATATATATATATATATATATATATATATATATATATATATATATATATATACAGTGTGGAACAGCCAAATGGAATAAATTCGATAACGGATAAATGAGGACGTGTTGGGAAAAACGCTTGGACACGTCGATTTGTATTTTTAACTGCGCATCTTTTTCAAGAAAAAAAAATTATTTAGGGTGCGTCATGTGACAGTGGCCAATACCAACTTTCTTATTTTAAATACAAGCCCCTGTATATTATTAATTTTTTGGATTCTTCAGAAAATTCTAGACATAATTCATGTACAATGTCCTATACCTATCTTCAACTGTTTCGGAAATATTAAGTATTTTCAGATTTATTACAAAAATTAACATTAAAAATAGAAAATTATTTTATTTCACAAATTCTAATAAGAAATACTGATTATTTCTTAATAATTTAAAAAAACAAAAAAAAATTAATGTCAATGTAGTAAATGTTCACAATGCTCGCCACGAACATCTTGGCAACATGCTAATCTGGTATAGAAATGTCTTCTAACATTACTCAACATCTCAGGCGTGACTGATCTAATCGCAAGCGTGATTCGTCTTTTTAAGTCATCTAAGTTGAGGGGCTTAGTTTTGTATACAATACTTTTGACATATCCCCACAAAAAGTAGTCTAATAGCGACAGATCAGGAGATCGTGCTGGCCATTCTATCGATCCGCGCCTCCCTATCCACCGATTTGGAAAAATTTGGTACAGGTACTGCCGGACATTGATTTGGTAATGGGGCGGTGCTCCATCTTGCTGAAACCATATTTTATTGGCAGGAACTTGTGGGTTTGCTGGATCTGGATATAAGTTTGTCAAAGTTGGCACGACATTATTTTGGAGCAGTTCTAAATATTTATCCCCATTCAAGTTGCCATCAATGAAAAAGGGACCTACGATATGATTTCCAACAATTCCTGCCCAAACATTAACTTTTTCAGGATATTGCGTATGTTCCTCTCTCATCCAATGAGGATTCTCATTAGACCAATAGCGGCAATTTTGACGATTAACATGACCGTGAAGTGTAAATGTGCTCTCATCAGAAAACAAAACATCTTCTAATTGGATCACATTGTTATCTAACATTGCCATCATTTGTTCACAAAAATACGTTCTCCTATCGAAATCGTCCTCCATGAGCTCCTGAGTTGGTATCATTTTATAGGGATGCATTTTACTTTCCTTTAATGTTCGAAAAATTGCTGTGTGGCTAACGTTGAATAGTTGGGCTGCTTGTCGACCAGAAGTATGTGGGTTTTCTTGAAACTCAAGCGTAATATCCAATTTCGTATCATCACTTACTGCATTGGCAGCTACTTTTTTTATCTGTCTCACATGACCAAGCTCGCGAAACTGCTTTTCTATTTTGCTAATTGTTCCTTGGGATACAGGCGGCAAATTTGGAAATTTTTCGTGAAATAAGCGAGACACTTCCATCTGTGTCCGTGTGTTATCTCCATAACCAATCATTTGTAGAATGGTTATTTTGTGCATTTCTGTTAAATGAACCATTTTTCTGATATTATTACGTACAGTTAACGAAATTCAAACGACAATAGCACTGACACTAATCACTACTGTCATGCAGGCAGACAACAAGTTGCTAAGGCTACGAGTTTTATACGAACAGAAAGAAAACTGTTTTTGTTTTTGTTTCATTTCATATCAGTAAAAAGAAACGCAGGAATGGTTTTTGTTTACTTTCTCATTATCAAGAGCTGAATGGGAAATAAGTATTGAATGCAATGTAGCGAATTTGTGAAATAAAATAATTTTCTATTTTTAATTTTTGTAATAAATCTGAAAATACTTAATATTTCCGAAACAGTTGAAGATAGGTATAGAACATTGTACATGAATTATGTCTAGAATTTTCTGAAGAATCCAAAAAATTAATAATATACAGGGGCTTGTATTTAAAATAAGAAAGTTGGTATTGGCCACTGTCACATGACGCACCCTATATAATTTTTTTTTCTTGAAAAAGATGCGCAGTTAAAAATACAAATCGACGTGTCCAAGCGTTTTTCCCAACACGCCCTCATTTATCCGTTATCGAATTTATTCCATTTGGCTGTTCCACACTGTATATATATATATATATATATATATATATATATATATATATATATATATATATATATATATATATATATATATATATATATATATATGTATGTATGTATGACACCAATATGAGAAAATAGTAGGCTGATTTTGATCAAATTTGGTGAGTACCTTTCATTTGCAAGTGGCTTCGTTAACCAGGAAAATCAGAATAGCCCTCCGGGAAAATTTGTATATCTCCAGAAGTAATGGTACCTAAATTTGGTACGCAGGTTTATATCCTAAAATGTAACCTATGTGCCAAAATTAAAATTTCTAAATTTGAAGAAAAAAGTTATAGGTATTTAATTAAAAATTTGTGCGCCACTGATGACCAGAAAAACGCACAAATCCTTAATATTGTGTGTACGTATATAGTATATTACAGACGAAGTTACCGTATGTCATTTTTTTTTAAATAATTTAAAAGCAAGTATGTAACACACAATAAATATAAATATATTGTGTAAGTTTAAACATCTAAAACAAAACATAGGCATAGATCAACTTACAAAGAAAAAATTTGAAGTGACAAAGACAAAACATACTCCAAGTTAAAAATTATAGCGTAACGACAGTTAATTACAAATGACATTAAGGCGTCACATTCAAAAAACAATAGAATGCTTTAACTACACCTTCTTGATACCGTGCAAGTTGTATTGTATATTTTTTTGATTAAAAAAATTTTAGCTAATCAAAAAACTTAACGCATTTAGATTTTTATTATATTTTACACTCCAGCGAGGACCACGAGGAGGTATTTGAGCACCTTCGCTGCCTGAAAAAAAACATACCAAACACACGCAAAATTAGCACAAAACATAACAAAATACACCAAAAACAAACGGATTGAAATAAGAAATCTGAAATTGATTATCTTCCTGAAAAAATATTATATTAAGCCTGAAATTATATTTATATGAAAAAAATTATATTATCAGTGCAAAAAATTTGGTTAGTAAAATGAACGAAACAAAATATTGAAAAAGTTGCAAGAATGTTAGTAAATCTAAAAATAATAGGCAATTAAAAAACAGGGAGTAACAAGTGCAATCGGTAAAAAATACAATCACAAAAATACAAAACTCAGTAAAACTGAGAGAAAATAAATATTTTGTAAAACAGAAAAAAAGTTACCTTTTGCTGAAAAAAAAAATTAGTCTAATATACAAAGGTAAATAATACATAAATATACACAAAATTAAAACGATGTACCACGCTGAAAGAAAAATAATTAGTAGATACAAACAACAAAATCTCGTACATAAAAAGAGTACCCATAAAATGTTAAATCGATATTACCGAAGACGAACATTCTGACAGGCTCTTATTGATTAAACATTTATTATCTGAACTGATCATTAAAGAAAACCCAAAAATATATTTTACCATTGGATTATTATTTATAATACCACTATGATCTGACCAAAGATAATTCGCTCTTCTGTTTAGCATCTAAAACAAGGAGGCAAATATTAAAATCAAGCAAATATAGGGTGGCGCATTGAAAACGAAACAGACCGATTTGCGTCCAGAGAATTTTTTTAAGAATCGCTGAATCACGTCAATTATAATATTGGTGGGGACATGTTTTGACACAAAACTCAACTTTGTCACATCAACCCCTTAAGGGTGGTGATAACAACCCTTATATTTTAAATAGGGGACATGGGACGAGTGTTAGATCATTTGAAAGCTCTTTCTTTTCTGAATTCAGCACACTAATTTTTTTGGAAGTTTTATTAACTCGTTTAAAAATTATTTACAGTTGAAGATGCAAAAACGCATTTCACTCAAACCGATAAGAAATGTCCTGATAGTCAATGTTTTGTTAGTTTGTAAACAAAAAATTGACTATCAGAATATTTCTTATCGGAATGAGAGAAATGCGGTTTATTATTTCAGTTTATCGCTCGGTTTGATTCTTGACAGTACTACCGAAAATTAATGTTACAATAGTCTATTATGTAGAAGAAAGAATTGAAATAATTACTCTTTTTTTCGAAACGATGACTGTGCCAACCGTACCGCAAATTTGTTTAATGAACGACATCCGAACAGACATGTTGACAGAAAATACATTTTGGAGTTAGTTGCAAAGTTTTGACAAAGTGGTTCAGTAGCTAACACAAAACGGGATCCTGAACGTGAATTTGCGGTTAGAAATGAGACTACTGAGATTGAAGTTTTAGGACAAATTGTTGCAGACCCAACTTTGAGCACGAGAAAATTGGCCACTGTTTAAAACATCAAAAGAAGAACTATTCAGCGAATATTGAAGCATCATAAATTTCACCCGTATAAAATTCATCGTGTACTGAATGAAGATGATTTTGATCGGCGGCTGGAGTTTTGTGAAATAATGATTGCACGAATAGCTGATAACAGGAACTTTCTGTTCAATATCTGTTTTTCAGACGAGTGTACGTTTTTATTAAACTCTACAGTCAATCGTCATAATTGTCGTTATTGGGCAGATAATAATCCAAGAAATGTTCACGAAGTCCACACTCAAAATCCACAGAAATTGAATGTCTGGACTGGCATTTTTTGGAGACCGTTTAATCGGACCAATTTTTCTTGATGGCAATTTGAGTGGCGAAACGTACTTGGAGTTACTAGAAGATATCGTTTACCCTCGACTAATTGACATTGTTGAAAATGATGATCGCTATCAAGAAAATCAATTAGTGTGTCAACAAGACGGAGCTCCTCCGCATTTTTCACAACGTGTTAGGGAGTTTTTGAACAGAGAGTTTCCAGAGCAATGAATTGGACGTAGAAGTGCTATTGAGTGGCCTCCTAGATCACCGTATTTAACTCCTTTAGACTTCTTTCTATGGGGCCATTTAAAGAGTAGAATTTACGCAACAGAACTGGAGTCCCTGGAAAAATTACGACGACCCATTGTTGAAGAATGCCGTCTAATAACTGCACAAATGCTCCGGAATGTCAGAGCTCGTTTTGAACAAAATTTGTACTTTTGTAGGGACGCTGGTGGTCAACAATTTGAACACTTACTTAACTGAATAAAGATTTTTGAACGTTTGGTTTTGTTTTTTAGTTTTTTTTTACGAAAAATTGACTAATTAGTGCATTTCTTATCACAATGAATGAAATACGTTCTTGCAACTCCAACTGTGAATAATTTTTAAACGAGTTGATAAAACTTCCAAAAAAATTAGTGCGTTGAATCAGAAAAGAAAGAGCTGTCATATCATGTAACACTCGACCCATGTTCCTTATTTAAAATATAAGGGTTGTTATGACCACCCTTGAGGGGTTGATGTTGAGTTGAGTTTTATGTCAAAACATGTCCCCTCAATAAATTGACGTGTTTCAGCGTTTCTTAAAAAAAAATCTCTGGACGCAAATCGGTCTGTTTCGTTTTCAATGCGGCACCCTGTATAACGAATACAATGACAACAAATCTATGCCAAATACTTACTTGATTACGTGACTTATTGTTCAAATTCCCATATTATGTGCACAAAAATAAACACTACAACTTTTTAACACATTACCACAGCATAATTATGCTGTGATATTACCACAGCGCGAACCGAATACGCATTACGTCAGTAACCGATTCCTCGATTTGTGCCACTATTTCGGTAAAATAAATAAAAAACACCAACCTTAACTGGGCGCTCTTAAGGCCGATTATACCCCAAGTCGCAGCTACAATCTTTTCACTCTTTAATACTTACTCTGAAACAAAGAAACGACTTTAAGTATAAAATATACTTTCTTCATGAAAATTCTCTAAAAATATATGAAAAGTAAAACTAGAATAAAATAAAAATCTCGACTTAGTAAGTGCGTTATGGAAGTGAATTTTCATAAAAGTGTTTTTAATAGTGTGGCGACCGGTTACCGAGCATGATGATTCACCAAGAGGGAACGTGGACTGAGAACGGAGCACGAACGTTGGGGAAATGGATTCATTGTTGAATGTAACGCGGTCTAGTTAAGATATAGAATAATTCACTGTGTAATCGAGATATATTTATATATATTAATAAAACTATTTGTGACTATAGAACATTGTGTGTTATTGTGAATACTAGTGTACCACAAATAGCAAATATGTCTGTCTAATGCAAGTAGGCATCAATCTGGTTACCAGTGTAGCCTATATAGAAGAAACAATGTATTATATTTTATCAAAATAACTTATTGGTTGAAAATGTAAAAAAACATCCGAAAATAAACTTAAAATGTTTGCGAGAAAGCTGGTTTCGTAGCCAACGAACCCTAGGTTAATAGCAAATTGAGTTGTTAAAAAAGTTAGAGGAATTGTTATCATTCCTGCGCACAAGATTCCAGCATATAGAGGCATCTAAAAAACCAGAAAGATATATACAGCATAATGAAGAAACGGGAAAGAATTTCAAACAAAGCCCTCAGTATGAAAATTCTAAAATATCATGTAAATATTGCAAATCAACTTACCATGCAATAGTAGATTATGGAAAATTTAAATCATTACAACAAAACGAAAAACAGCAATTTCTAAGAAATAATGAGCTATGTTCAAACTGCTTAAATTACAGCTCCAAAGATAAATGTTTGCCACCCAGTAAATGTAAGATCTGTCAACTCAAACATCACACGCTACTACATAGAAGTAACAATGATAGAAGAGATCACCATTTACAAAATAAACCACAGAGATCAAGTCGAATGCAAGTGTCCAAAACAATCTATCAGTATTGTCAACAGCAATGATAAAAGTTAAAACTGCTACAGGGCAGTACTAACACTTGAGAGCGTTAGCTGACTCCGGCTCTCAAGGTGCATTTTTAACCGATTAAGCTGCAAAAATATTAGGGCTACCATTTAATAGAGTTGAGACACAGATATCTAGTCTAGGAGGAGGAGATAAGAAATCAAATTATAGGGTAAATATACAGTGTGCTCCTCGTTTCAAGCAATTTCAGTATGAATACAGAGGTAATTGTTATACAAACGTCAGCAATGCCAAGCAGAACTTTCGAGGTAGACCTACAAATCTGGAAGAACTATATTCTAGCTGACCTAACATTTAATAGAACAGGGTCAATCGATATTTTGTTAGGAACCAAGGAGTGCAGACAAATATTACTATCAGGATTGAGGAAAACAGATGACGGGCTGATGGGCCAGAATACAGAACTAGGATACATAATCTCGCGCACATTCGCTAATTCGAAAAATAAGGAAGAAGTCAAGGGAACAAGCATGATTACGCAAACAAAGAAAGATAAAATTTCAAAGTTTTGGGATTTGGAATAAGTACTGGGAGTAAAAAACAAAACAAAATAGGAATAAGAATGTGAAATTGTTTACAAGAAAACAGTATCAAGAGGAAAAGATGGAAAATATACAGTTAAAATTCCATTTAAACAAGGAGTACAAGAGGTAGGATAATCCAGAAACAGAGCAAGGGCAAGAATAATTCAGTTAGAGACAAGATTTGAGAAACAAAAAAAAATCTGGACGCAGCAAGTGCGTTATGGTAGTGAATTTTCATAAAAATATTTTTAATAGCATATATGTGTGGTTTTTTTTTTCAGAAAGCAGGCCTCAAATTTGATTACCAGTATAACATATATAGTAAAAACAATGTGCCATGGTTCATCAAAATAACTTTATTGTTTGAAAACGCACAAAAATTTCCGAAAGTAAACTTAAAGTGTAACCGAAAAAATCCGTTCTTTGGTCAACCTTATAGGTTAATAGCAAATTGAGCTTTTCAAATATGAAGCCTTTAATCAAAATTGGCTAACATAACGCACTTGCTGCATCCAGACTTTCTTTGCTTACAAACATGCATTATATTTCGATGGAAAATGCAAAAACATGAGGCGTTTTCGACTAACAAAATATTATTTGTATCACCAACGACTTATGGGCCACCCTGTGATTGTAGAAATATTTTTAAGATGTAGCTCAAGACACCCTATAATTATTGTATACATTTTTTTTTCATAACTTGTAGAATAACGGATATATTGGGCTTTATTGTTTTTTACGAAAATTCGATAAAAGTTATATACCATTAAACGATAAACTCTATAGCTAAGACTACTGAAGGACAAAGACGGTTGAAACTAAGACTTCAGGGTTTGTAAAACATTCTTCTTGACACATTTTCTTTCCATAGCCCGTATTAGATTCAAGTTATTTGCCTAAATGTTGCGAATTTTGACGTTTTAAATTGTCACTTTGACGTTTTGAGGAAAATCCAAATTTATTTTTCTTTAAATGCCCATAACTTTTTTGTCTTTTTTGCCAACAGCGCTAAATTTTGGTAAGTGATTTACCTACATAACGATGTACCAAATTTGGTTGCTCCTACTTTGTTATTTCCGGAGATATGATTTTTTTCTAAAGAAAATACAAAATTTTCCGGGAAAGCCTCGGCCGATTTTCCTGGCTAACGAGCTTATCCAAGCCACTTACAAAGGGAAGGCATTCACCAAATTTTGTCAAAATCGGCCCATTATTTTTTGAGTTATCGGTGTGATACATACATATATATATATATATATATATATATATATATATATATATATATATATATATATATATATATATATATATATATATATACATATATAAATCGAAACTGACCCCGGATATGTGTTCTAGGGGGCCTAACTAGCGCTCATTTGAAGAAATTTTTTAAAATTCAAAAGTTGGGATCTTCTCATTAGTGAATTTTTCTTTCAGAAAATTCACTAGAAGCTTAAAAGAAGAATATATCAAATTTATGGAAGAACACGTTAACTTGCGTCATATGCAAAAGGTGCCAAGTATCAAGTATATTGAAATTTAAAGCATTTAACGAAAATTCGCACCAAAGCGCACTTACTGGATCTAGAGATTTTTTTAAATTACAAACATGCACCATGTCCCGATAAAAAACGCAAAAATGCAATAATATAAGGATGTTCGAAAAAAATTGTAGGTCACCAACGACTTATGGGCCACCACTGTAATTGTCAATATAATTTTATAAGATGCAGTTAATTAACGTATACAATTTTTTCTCATGTTTTGTATAATAACAATTATATTTAGCTTTAGTGTAGTAAATGCGTCACCCTGTATATATGTAAACAGATACCCGGATATGGATTCTAGGGGGCCTAGTTTGCACTCATTTGAAGAAACCTTTTTAAATTCAAAAGTCGTGGTCTCCACATTAACGTACCTTTTCTACGAAAATTTGTTAAAAATTATAGACCGTGAAACGATAAACTTAACTAAAACTACTGCCAAATCATCAGAGAAGGATATTAATTTTCTGGAAACATTTTCGTAAAATGAAAAACAATGACGGTTGACGATGAAACTTAAGCGTTTGCAAAACACTCATCTTGGGACATTTTCTTTACATAGCCCGTATTCTTTTCAGGTTATTTGCCTAAATGTTGCCAATTTTGACGTTTTAAATCGAGACTTTGAGGAAAACCCCTTTTTTTTTTGTTTAAATGGTTATAACTTTTTTGCCTTTAAACTTGCAGAGCTAAGTTTTGGTACATGGCTCACTCTTCATCATGCAAATACGCTTACCAAATTTGATTGCCCTTACTCTGTTATTTCTGGAGATATATTTTTTTCCTGGCTAACGAACTTATCCAAGCTACTTGCAAAAGGAAGATACGTACCAAATGTATAAACATATAAAAATTGAAACTGACCCTGGATATAAGTTCTAGGGCCTAGTTCGCGCTTATTTGAAGAAATTGTTTCAGAATTCAAAAGTCGGGATCTCCTCAGGAAGATACGTACCAAATGTATAAACATATAAAAACTGAAACTGACCCTGGATATGAGTTCTAGGGCCTAGAGTTCGCGCGCCTTTGAAGAATTTTTTTCAAAATTCAAAAGCCGGGATCTCCTCAGGAAGATACGTACCAAATGTATAAGCATATAAAAACTGAAACTGACCCTGGATATGAGTTCTAGGGCCTAGAGTTCGCGCTCATTTGAAGAAATTTTTTCAAAATTCAAAAGCCGGGATCTCCTCAGGAAGATACGTACCAAATGTATAAGCATATAAAAATTGAAACTGACCCCGGATATGAGTTCTAGGGCCTAGAGTTCGCGCGCCTTTAAAGAAATTGTTTCAGAATTCAAAAGTCGGGATCTCCTCAGGAAGATACGTACCAAATGTATAAAGATATCAAAATTGAAACTGACCCTGGATATGAGTTCTAGGCCCTAGAGTTCGCGTTCATTTGAAGACATTTTTTCAAAATTCAAAAGTCAGGATCTCCACACTAGTGAATTTTTTTTTAAGAAAATTGACTAAAAAAGCTACCACAAAAACTTAAATACCGTCACTTCTTACACACGTAAAAATATGTTAGTTAAATTTATGAAAACTATTAACGACTTAAAAACATCAAAATATTATTGCATAATTGTAAAAACCAAAAATATGTTCCAAAAATATACTACACAAGATGGTCTTTAAACAAAAATGCAAATACTTTAAAGCAAAATTTAAAAAATATACCTTATCTTATTTTATTAGACAAACATAACTGTAAGCTATCTTTAATCCATTGCAAGGATTATTATACAGGTGTCCGTAAATTGTGAACAAAAAATTCAGGGGGTTATTCTACTCAAAGAACTAATGCCCCTAGTTCCTATAACAGTTTTTCGAAAACTCGAAAATAACGGAGTTATAGGGTGTCAAAAAGATATTTTTTTTCAAATTTTTGTCGATAACTTTTTTTTGTCGTGAATTGATTCTTTTCAAATTTGGTGCACACGTATATAATATCACTCTGTATTTATTTTGCAAATTTGACATGGATCTATCTAAATTTAAAGGCCGAAGCTGTCCTTGACCAAGAGATAAGGACTCATAACTTTTTTGCTTGACGCTTTATCTCAAATGTAACAGTACACGATTAAAGGGAATTATAAAATCTTAAAAAAAGGTCATTTTGTTGCATCACGATAAAACTAACAGTTTTCGAGAAAAATGTTCTTCAATTTTTTTGCTGGTATTGATCGAATACGAAATCACTTCGTCCAAATGTCAATGTTAATAGCGTGTGCTTTGAAAACAGTCGCGGTAATTGCCTCGGAAAAAAATTATGTCACATGTTTTAACAAATAAAGTGTTATATTTTTATTATTATTACTACTATAAAATTATCAGCAATAACGATTTTACAGGGCCTCATTTTTTTATTACTTACTAGAACTTGCAACATTTAAACATTATAACAATAATTTATTAAAAATCATAACAACTAAATATTATAACAAAGTTTCAAAGTGATGTTCTTCCATCTCAACACATAAATAAATTCTTCTCAGGAAATTCCGACGAACTCTAGCGAATATTCCGTCTTTTTGCCTGATTACCTCACAGTTATCAATAATTCTTTGCCTGAGATCTTCAACGTTTTGAATTGGACTTATTCTAGAAACTGCGTTCTATCGCCAAATGAGGATTCTCATTAGACCAATAATGCTCATTGTGAAGGTTGACCAAACCGTCATGTCCAAATCCAGCTTCATCTGTGAGGAGAAGCGATGATATAAAATTGTGATCGTTGTTATGTAGATTTCGAATTATATTGCACAAATTCACGCGAGCTCTCGGATCTTCAGGAGATACAGCTTGAACTTTCTGGTAAGGGTTAGGATGAGAAAACTATTCCTTGAGAATTTTATGCACATAACTTTTCGGGATACTCTCCTGAGTAAAGACTAACCGTACACTTAAGTTGGGATTATTCTCGATTGCATTTAATACACGGACTTCTGCTCCAGGAGTTCGAGTACTTCGCTGACGGCCAACATCTTGAAATGTACTTCTAAATGATCCGAATTATCCCAGTCCTCAATGGATATTACTGAACATTGGGGATTGTGGTACATCTGTTGTTGTGGATGGCCATTCCTCTAAACTGTATCCAATTAATGCAGGAGTTCCTCAAGGTTCAGCTTTAGCCCCTACTTTGTTTCTTCTCCACATCAATGACCTCCTCTCTAGCACATCCAACCCAGTTCACAGTTACGCGGACGACAGCACCCTCCACTCAAACATACAATATTCTAAGCCTGTCTCTTTAGCCCAATTAGATGAGGATCGCAGACTCATGGAGGGTTCTGTCTCCGTAGACCTCCAAAAAATATTAGACTGGGGAAGTAGAAATCTTGTACAATTCAACCCCACCAAAACTAAGTCTTGCTTTCTTTCTCACAAGAGATACAGCAGCCCTAGACCCATCACAATGAACAACCAAGTTATTCAAAGTAATGAGTCCTTTTCTCTTGTTGGCATTTCTGTGGATCGAAATCTTAATTGGCACCAACATGTTACATCAATTGCAGAAGCGGCTGCTAAGAAATTGGGTTTCCTCTTCCGGGCTCGCAAATACTTTTCACCAACTAATCTCTATAACTTATACACTTTACAAATAAGGCCAAACCTCGAATACTGCTCCCACATCTGGGGTGCAGCAGCCGCTTCTACACTCGCTATCCTGGACTCCATTCAAAAGAGAGCTATACGTCTCATCGGTGACCCTACCCTCACCCAAAGGCTTCCATCCCTTGCCCACCGACGTGCCGTTGGTGACCTCTCTCTCTTTTATAGATATCTGCACGGGCACTGCTCAGAGGAGCTTTCCTCCATAATTCCCCCACCTGCTGCCCCCAGCAGATCTACCAGGGGAACAGAGCGAATGCACCCTTTTACTGTCCAGGTCACCAGATATAGAACATCTTGTTATGCCTGCTCTTTTGTCCCGAGGACTTCCAAGTTGTGGAATTCCTTGCCGGCACATGTTTTTCCTTCTCCTCCGAACCTCCAAGCCTTCAAGTCCAGAATTAACAAGTTGCCTCTTTCCTCCTTGTCAACACCCACGGTACGATAGTATTTAGGCTGTAAGCCCTCGTGGTGTGTTGTTGACATTAAAAAAAAAAAAACCCTTCTATTTGGAAATGCTTCAGCATACAAGCGTCTTGCAGCAAGGGCATTGCCGCCAGCTATACCATAATAATAATGCATGTTAGGTAGTTCAACGTAAGAATAATTATTATTATTCATCGTATTTTATAATTCACCTCAACTATTCCGCAAGTAAAATGATAACAAATTATTATCTGTCAAAACTAACGCCACATGATCTTGTTGACAGAGAATGTTTTCGAAGCACGCTCCGTTAATATTGAAAATGAGATTAGGTGATTTCGTATTCAATCATACCAGTAAATCTTTAAGAACGTTTTTCTCGAAAACGGTTAGTTTTATCGTGATGCAACAAGATTACCTTTTTTTAAGATTTTACAATTCCCTTTAATCCTGTGTTGTTAGATTTGAGATAAAGATTCAATCAAAAAAGTTATGAGTCCTTATCTGTTGATCAAGGGCAGCTTCGGTCTTTAAATTTAGATAGATCCATGTCAAATTTGTAGCATAAATAAAGAGTAATATAATATACGTGGGCACCAAATTTGAAAAGAATCGATTCACGACAAAAAAAGTTATCGACAAAAATTTGAAAAAAAAAAATTTGACACCCTATAACTCCGTTATTTTAGAGTTTTCGAAAAAACTATTATAGGAACTAGGGGCACTAACTCTTTGAGTAGAATAACCCCCTGAATTTTTTGCTTACAATTTCCGGACAGCCTGTATAATAGCTTTTTTATATAGCATATTTTCCTCCTATCGTCTTCAAGTAACTGAATAAAATTTAATCTGTGAATTGAAAGCATACAAAATTATATGTACCTATCTACTTTTGTTTTAGTTTGGTCCTATTAACGTAAATTAATAAAAGTATTTAATCGTATAGGACTAATAGAGGCAAAACTCACATTTATCCTTGAATTCCTATGCTTTCCGCGCAGCTCCAGAAACCAGAACCAGAACCATAACCCATAGAAGGACACCAAACACACAACACTCACTTTCTTTTAACGAATTGTGAATAATATACTATTGTTAAAATATAACACTTCATCTGATTTAAATAAATGAAAAGAAAAACCGCTCTTGCTGACGACTTAAAAAATTTAGGCATCTGTGGCTTAACGAAAAGACATTAAGCCATAATTCCAAAACTTTTTGAAAAGCCCCCAGCCGCGAGAAGTCCTTGGAACGTGGACTTGTATCCACCGGAATTAAATTAAGAATGACACATTAATGATAAAACATGTTAGCAGAATAAATCACGATATAAACTGAACGATTTTAAAAGAAATTGAGATAAAGGTGCCATGGATAATTTTTTATTTCCTTACACAACTAAGATAAGAATTCTGAATCATTATAAAGGTACGAATACACTACAAGACATTTGTATTTATAATATCTTCAATTGACGCAATCAAATTAATTCTTTTTTACAAACTAATATTTGAGAAGCAATAATATTAATAATAAAAGGTCTGGATGTAGCAAGTGCGTTATGGTAGTGAATTTTCATGTAAACAATCTGACACAAACATTTTTTTAATCAAATGCATATAACTTTTTTCCCTGTAACATAAAGAACTATTTTTAGTGAATTTTCTTAAAAAAAATTCACTAATGAGGAGATCCTGACTTTTGAATTTTGAAAAAATGTCTTCAAATGAGCGCTAATTAGGCCCCCCAGAACACATATCCGGGGTCGGTTTAAATTTATATATATATATATATATATATATATATATATATATATATATATATATATATATATTTATATATTTATATATATATATATATATATATATATATATATATATATATATATATATATATATATATATATATATATATATATATATATATATATATATATATATATATATATATATATATATATATATATATGTATCACACCGATAACTCAAAAAATAATGGGCCGATTTTGATTAAATTTGGTGAATAAATTCCTTTTGCAAATGGCTTGGATAAGTTCGTTAGCCAGGAAAATGGATCCAGGTTTCCCGGAAAATTTTGTGTTTTCTTTCGAAAAAAATTTATATCTCCGGAATTAACAGAGTAAGGGCAACCAAATTTCATAGGCGAATTTATATCATTACAGGCAAGTTACCTACCAAAATTTAGCTTCGTAGGTTAAAGGATAAAAAAGTTACAGGCATTCAAAGAAAAATAAATTTGGATTTTCCTCAAAACGTCAAAATTGCGATTTTAAACGTCAAAATTGGTGAGTACATTCCTTTCGCAAGTCGCTTGGATAATTTTGTTAGCCAGGAAAATCCGCCGAGGTTTTCCCGGAAAAATTTGTGTTTTCTTTCGCAAAATATTTATATCTCCAAAATTAACAAAGTAAGGGCAACCAAATTTGGTAAGCTGGTTTATATCGTTATAGGTGTGCCACCTACCAAAATTTAGCTTTGTAGGTTAAAAGACAAAAGTTATGGGCATTTAAAGAAAAATAAATTGGGGGTTTCCTCAAAACGTCAAAGTGACAATTGAAAACGTCAAAATTCGCAACATTTAGGCAAATAACTTGAATCTAATACGATCTATGGAAAGAAAATGTCTCAAGAAGAATGTTTTACATACACAGAACTCTTAGTTTCAACCGTCATTGTCCTTCATTTTACTAAAATATTTCCAGAAAATTCATTTCTAATAGACCCTTTCTCTGATGCTTGGCAGTAGCCTTAGCTATAGAGTTTATTGTTTAATGGTATATAATTTTTGTCGAATTTTCGTAAAAAATCAATAAAGCTCAATATATTCGTTATTATACAAGATATGAAAAAATATTGTATACATTAATTATACGGTGTTTTGAGCTACATCTTAAAAAATTATTGCGACAATCACAGGCTGGCCCATAAGTCGTTGGTGATACAAATAAAATTTTTTTGTCGAAAACGCCTTATTTTTTGCATTTTCCATCGAAATATAATGCATGTTTGTAAGTTAAGAAATTCTGGAGGCAGCAAGTGCGTTGTGGTTGCGAATTTTGATTAAATGCTTCATATTTGAAAAGCTCAATTTGCTATTAACCTATAAGGTTGACCAAGAAACGGATTTTTTCAGTAACACTTTTGGTTTACTTTTGAAAATTTCTGTACGTTTTCAAACAATCAAGTTATTTTGATGAAACATGGCACATTGTTTTTACTATATATGTTATACTGGTAATCAAATTTGATGCCTCCTTTTTCTATATAGGTTATACTGGTAACCAAAATTGATGTCTGCTTTCTTAAAAAGAAAACACACATATTTGCAATAAAAACATTTTAATGAAAATTCACTACCATAACGCACTTGCTGCGTCCAGAGATTTTTTTATACTTTATATAGCTTACTTTATACCCCGTACGAAGGACGAACAGCGCAGGTAAACATACAGCCAAAATACAATAAGGAACCTTTAAAAGTGGGTAGATTACAATTTATATTCTTACACATAAATACATCGTTTTAGGGTTAAGAACGTCAGTTTACGGCTGTGTAAGCCAAAACTCTGCATTATCAAGACTGCTAGATGATATTGTACTTATAGTTTGTTTCTTTAACGTCGGTCTATTTCTGAGACTATGGCCCAATCACAGGCGCCAGGAAGCAGTTTAATCCCACTATCTTGGAACGAGGGTAGGGATCTTTAACATGCGCAACATCTAATACACACAGGATCAGTGACTTAACAGTGCGGTATGTGCAGAAATTAAACTTGCTCAAACGGGATGCCACAATAAGTACAATTTGGAAAACCTAATTCATCACAATACAGTTTTTAGACCTGACTATCCTTTCGCTAACAGTGTTAGCGTCATCAAGGCGATGAAGAAAGTAATTAACTAAAAAAACTATATTGTGATGCATCTTCTTCTTCGAGTGCCGTATCCTCTTAGAAGGTTGGCTATCATCATGGCTATTTTCACTTTTGATGCTGCAGCTCTGAACAACTCAACGGAACTACAATTGTACCATTTTCTCAGATTATTTAGCCAGAAATGCGTCTTCTTCATCTGCTTCTCTTTCCCTGTATCTTTCCCTGCATAATATTCTGCAACAATACATATTTCTCTCCTCTCATCACGTGGCCCAGATATTGCAGCTTCCTTATTTTAATTGTGTTCAATATTTCTTTTTCTTTTCTCATTATTCCCAGTACCTGCTCATTTGGTACCATGTCCACCCAACTTATCCTCAAGATCCTTCTATATGACCACATCTCAAATGCCTCCAGTCGATCACTTATATCTTTCTTTAGCGTCCATGATTCCATCCCATATAGCAACACCGAGAAAACGTAGCATCTCAATATTCTGATTCTAAGTTGTAAGTTAAGATCTCTACTGCATAACACGCTTCTCATTCTGTTAAATATGATTCTGGCTTGTCCAATTCTTGATTTAATTTTTTCAGCGTACTCATTATTTTTACTGACAGTTGTTCCCAGGTATCTGTACTTACTGACTTTCTCCACTAGCTCTCCGTTGATCCATAGGTTTTCCTGTTGCTGAACTAATTTTGTAATGGTCATTTATTTGGTCTTTTTGATATTTAAGGTAAGTCCGCTCTCCTCGCTACTTGTCACTACTTGATCTACTAAGCTCTGTAAATCTTCTATTGTTTCGGCAATGAGTATTGTGTAGTCTGCATACCGGATATTGTTAATGGGTATTCCATTGGCTTTACTCTTATTGTTGTTTCCTCCAGCGCTCTCTGAATGATTTCTTCCGAGTAAAGATTAAATAATAGCGGCGATAGTACACATCCTTGCCTTACACCACGTTGTATTTTTACTTCTTCTGAGAGTCCATTGTCCACCTTAATATTAGCTGTCTGGCTGTAGTATAATTATAATCGGTTGATGTTAGGCTAGATGCAGTCTCGCAACATTTAGAACCGTATACCGGTTTCGCTCTCATTAGAGCTCTTCAGTACGGCATACTAATTGCAGAAAAAATGCACCTGAAGTAATACGGCTATAGTATAGCCAGCATTTCAACACTGAGTGGTGGACGTGCCGCCACCTAGCTGCGGAACCAACATACATGCAGAGTCTGCGGCAAGGGGAGGAATCAGCCCAGCACATCTTGTGCGAGTGTAAAGCTCTGGACCGCAAAAGACAACTGATCTACGGTCAGTCTAGACCGGAGACAGAGCAATATAAAACTTCACCCTACCAATCGCTGTGCAGACTAGTTCAAGGCACAGTGATTTTGGAATGGGTGGAGTAACACTAAGGGTATGCACAATCAACCAAAGGTTGCAGTGCTATCGGGGCGGCAAGGCCGCGGACGAGCCCTGAGGGAACAAAAAAAAAAGGAGTATGTTGTCACGCCAGCTCCAAATAACACAAAGTGTTAAAAAATAGAGACTGTATACAACTAACTAACAATTTAGAAAATTCTCTGTCCTGGCCCATTTCTACCCCAATATAGGGACAAAGTATGTAAGACTAGATGCATTCTCGCAACAATTAGAACCGTAGACCGGTTTCGCTCTCATTAGCGCTCTTCAGTACGGCATACTAATTGCAGCAAAAATGCACCATCTAGCCTTACATACTTTGTAAGGCTAATGAACATGGGTCCGATTCGCTTTTGTTAAGAATTTCCAAGCATTGAACCTTTATTAACAATTAACAATAAAAATTTAATATAAATGAAAATCACAAAACTTAAGACTATAAAAATTGTAGGACTAATGGCCTCCTCTGGAGCGGGGTTACCTGCTTCTCTAAGTCTACGAAATGATGCACTAAACACCGTGTGGGCAAGTTGGTATCTATTTGGATAGTTGCGTCGATATTCTCGAGCTGCTTCTCTGCTGTTCCCATTGGAATACCCATATACAAACACAATATCTGCATATTCCTCAGTTGTGAATAAATGCATTGTTTATTTAGAACTTTTACACGAAGTATCAAATATTGTACAATTAAAATGACACTAACAATAATTATTGTCATAACAACTGTCATTTTTATTTATCAGCCTACTTTTCATTGAAGTAGGTGTACCTATATTTTATAGGTGTGCATTGTTTCACATTCAAATGATTTTGTGTCACTTCCTGGTTGACTGGAAAAATTATGATTCTTTAAATGCTTGTAACTTTTAAACAAAAACGAATCGGACCCATACTCATTAACAAAAAATGCTTAGAATTTTGATAGCTATCATCTGGCAAAGTCTGTCATAGGGCTTGTAGAACACTCTGTATAAGCATATAAAAATTTCAATGGACCTTGGTTTTGGGTTCTAGGAACCCAAAATCGCGCTCATCTGAAGAAATTTTTTCAAAAATGTTTCATCGTGACCTCTCTATCAGCGAATTTTTCTTAATTAAAATTGGCTCAAATGCAAAGGCAGACGATTTACAAAATTATTGGTTGGTTGTACACAGTCTCTATTTATAACATTCTGTGTTTACTATCATGATAATTTGCTACCTGGTTACGCATCGAGATGGCGACTCTGTCGTACATCTCACAATTTTATAGGTATTCACGATTTAAGATTTACCTGCGTCACCACATACTTATAAGAACTAAATATTATGCAACTTTTTTAATCAGATCGTGTGGTTTATGACTTGTTAGTATTTTATGAATGAACCTGCGTTGATTCACGTTATATACTAACACATACTCTCCGTTATCGTGGGAACGCTTTATAAAATATGTCCAAGATAAACCACGACCTCGTCAGCTCTGACACTCGTAAATCGATAGAGATCGTTTGTTTTTTTACACGAAATAAGCTGTCGTAATTAGAGGCGACGGCAACGTTAACTTTTCCAAGTTTTTCAGAAATCCTGATGCCAGTTCCTGAAGCTGACTTTATGTAACGTTTTATTCCTGTACAAAGAAGGAAATGTTATGTGTGGGCTTGATCCGCTGGCGTTATACGTGGGCACGTTAGAAAGTTTTACGCGAAATACTCAAAACTATTGAACACACATCCTTTGTTAACAACCTATTTGGGCTCCAAAGCATGGTACATACCACAGATATCACCAATTCAAAAAATTTCGGGTCGCAGCAAGTGCGTTTAATAGTGAATTTTCATAAGAATTTTACATTATTAGTACAGCATTTTACTTTTTTATTTCTTTAACGTCGGCCTATTTCCGCAACTATGGCCAATCACCGACGCCAGGGAGCAGTTTCACCTCACTATCCTGGAAATTTTGCCGAACCCCTGCCTTTCTGTAAGGAGGGTAGGAATCTTTAACGTGCTCAACATCGCATGGAAACAGGACCGACGGCTTTACGCCCCTTCCGAAAGGCGGAACATGCAGACATTCAACTTGCTCAAATACAATGCCACAACATCGGTTGATGTTAATTGTACAGTATGTACTGAAAAAGTGAAAGGAGTCCCTGGGATCGAACCAAGTACCCTTCGATTCAGAAGCACATGTTCTTACCACTGAACCACAAACGCTCTATCATATTACTGACATTAATATGTTTCATGTAAATAGACGTCGAAGATCGGGTTTAGAGGTCTTAATACAAGCTCATTTGAAGAATTTTTCTCTTTCTATTATCATAAAAATATTCAAATCTTGTGTTCTAGCTAGGTCCTTTGGAGAAAAAAACGTTGAATGCCGAAAACCTAATTTTCTTTGGCGCTAAAAAATTAAAGTCTCTTTAAAAGTAACTTGTAGTACAAAGGGGTATGGTCATTTTACATTGGGTTTTGGGATCACCACTTTTTTAGCGGCCGCAAATGAAACTAGCACCTCATACAACATATGTAACAGTGGTAAATAGAGATTTCAAAAGTGCATCGGAGTCGAGATATACAGGGTGATTCATTAGGTGAGCGACATGCCTATCTCAGTAACTGCGGCAACTAGAGCTTCGGGGAAAAACAGTTCGAAAGGTTTTTCCAGTGCACCTCAGGTAATATTTTTTTTATATTTCAACACCACGAGGGCTTACAGCCTAAATACTATCGTAACGTGGGTGTCGACAAGGAGAAAAGAGGCAACTGGTTAATTATGGACTTGAAGGATTGAAGGTTCGGAGGAGAAGGAAAAACATGTCCCGGTAAGGAATTCCAAAACTTGGAAGTCCTCGGGACAAAAGAGCCGGCATAAGAAGATGTTAAATGTCTGGTGACCTGGACAGTAAAAGGGTGCATTCGCTTTGTTCCTCTGGTAGATCTGTTGGGGGCAGCAGGTGGAGGAACTATGGAAGAAAGTTCCTCTGCCCGTGCAGATATCTATAAAAGACAGAGAGATAGAGAGAGAGAGAGAGAGAGAGAGAGAGAGAGAGAGAGTCACCAAAGGCACGTCGGTGGGAAAGGGATGGCAGCCTTTGGGTGAGGGTCACCGATGAGACGTATAACTATCTTCTGAATGGAGTCCAGGATAGCGAGTGTAGAAGCGGCAGCGGCACCCCAGATGTGGGAGCAGTATTCGAGGTTTGGCCCTATTTGTAAAGCATATAAGGTATAGAGATTAGCTGGTGAAAGGTACTTGTATGCCCGGAAGAGGAAAGCTAATTTCTTAGCAGCCGCTTCTGCAATTGATGTGACATGTTGGTGCCAATTGAGATTTCGATCCACAGAAATGCCAACAAGTGAAAAGGACTTATTACATTAAATAACTTGGCTGTTCATTGTGATGGGTCTAGCGCTGGTGTATCTCTTATGAGAGCCTAATATTTTTTGGAGATACACAGAGACAGAACCCTCCATGAGTCTGCGATCCTCATCTAATTAGGCTAAAGAGACAAGCTCAGAATATTGTATATTTGAGTGGAGGGTGCTGTCGTCCGCGTAACTGTGGACTGGGTTGGATGTGCTAGGGAGGAGGTCATTGATGTGGAGAAGAAACAAAGTTGGGGATCGAACTGAACCTTGAGGGACGCCTGTATTAATTGGATACAGTTTAGATGAATGGCCATCCACGGCAACAGAAATGTTCCGGTTAGAGAGGAAATTTGCTGTCTAGGTACAAAGTTTTGATGGTAGGCCATAGCCCGGAAGTTTATTAAGCAGCGATGCGTGCCAGACCTGGTCGAATGCTTTGGATATGTCTAGAGCGACAAACTGGGATTCACCGTGTAGTTCCATAGACTTGTTCCAAGAATAGGTGACAAAGGAAAGGAGCTCGGCAGTTGCTCTGTTAACGGAATCCATACTACCTGTCGTCGTGTTTTTAATACATTTTAGTAATTCGGTGTTTATATACTTTTGCATCATTTTAGAGAAGACTGAAAGGAGAGAAATAGGCCTGTAGTTGCTAGGAAGCGCTTTGGATCCTTTCTTGAGGACGGGTTGTACTCGAGCAGTTTTCCAGTTGCTGGGGATTATGCCTCTATTGTAAGATGTCTGAAACAGACGAGTCAGGGCAGGAGCAAGTTCTGGTGTGCATTTTTTGAGAACAATTGCTTGGATCTCGTCAGGGCCAGGCTTTCCTGGTATTATGAGAAGAGAGCATCTTTCGTACCTTTTTAGTTTTAAAAATGATATCCGTTTTATGTGCGACATTGGGGTCCGTTGGTGGTTAAACATTTGGAGGTGGGTTGAGAATACAATTACCGGCAAACAACGAGGCAAAAAGTTCAGCCTTGCCCAGTGCGGTAGGGACAATTTCATCCCCTGAAACAAGAAGTGCAAACGTGTTCATGCAGAAATTATTCCCAATAGATTTAGTAAGAGTCCAGAAGGGTTTGCTGCCGTTGGAGCTTAAGAGGACTTTGTTTTTGATGTGGTTATTAAACGAGTTTTTTGCCTCAGAAAAAGTGCGGACATAGCGGTTTCTTGCGTCGTTAAATGCTTGACGGTTTTCTTGATTGGGATTGTGTAGAAGCTTATTGTGAGCTTTGACCTTTTCAAGTCTGGCCTTGTCACAGGATTCAGAGAACCAGGGCTTTTGAGTGGCTGCAGAGGTTTTCTGTGTACGTGTAATAAATAATTCCATGCCAGCTTGTATACTTTTAGTGACGTTTTGTGAGATATCAGAGGGGTCAGGATGAGAGAAGCAGACAAACGCCCATGGAAATGAGGAAAAGTAATCTCACATTTCGTCCCAGTTCGTGGAGTTGTAGTGCCAAACGATACGTGGGTGTGATGACTGTGTGACCTCGGGTTGCATTGCGCAGGAATCAGTGACCATGCCCTGGTCTTAGCGACCCAGGGATGCGGTGACTGGTATCTTATAGCAGTCAGGATTTGTAGTAAGAAGGAGATGCAAGGGATTTGAGCTGTGTGTTGGGATGCGAGGAAAGTATGTAGGTTGCTGAACCATATTCGCTAAAGAATTGCTGACTGCAAATGCCTCCGCTGCTCCTCGTGGATCGGTTTTTGAAGATCCTAGCCATTCCTTATTATGGACATTGAAGTCACCAAGAATAGTGACCTCTGAGGAAGGATACTCAGAAATCAGATGGTCGTTTTTTTCAGAAAGGTAGTTAAAGAGCTGGACAAAGTTGTTGTTAGAAGGTGACCGGTAAATGCAACAGATGAATTTAGTTGCAGTCCTGAGAGAGAGTTTTATCCATAGTATGTCTTTTCTTCCAGATTCTAAATTGGGGAGTCTGGTGCAGGGTAAATTGCTGCGGACGTACGCGCACACGCCTCCATGCAATCTAAAGGAAGTAAGGAGCTCATACCCCGGGAAATTCAGGTGATTAGTGGCTGTTTTGGCACTGATTTGAGTTTTGGTGATGAAGTGGAGTTGGGGCCTATTAGACTGGAGGAAATGGTGGACGGAGTTCAGGTTAGAATTTGGGCCACATATATTCGAGAAAGATATGTTAAATATTGATGCTGGAGCCCCATGTACACCCCTCTCCCGGAGATCCGAATAGAGGGGTATTTCACCTCCGGAATCTTTTGTACAAGGAGGAGCCATCATCATTCTTGCTTATAAGGGAAACCGACTTATACACCAGAATCGGAGACGTCCGTTGGGACTTCACCGGTCCCTTGATGTAAGGGGTGGTACCTCGTCGGGCGTGAAAAAAATCCTTTACTATCACGTAAAGGAAAATTCCACTGCCACCTACCTCGTTTCAAGAAATTTTCCAAAAATCTTACCATCGATACCTCTCCGTTAATTAAAATTCACTAAAAGACATATTTATTGTCCAAAATAACACATTTCAAAGTGGACAGTCTAATAAAGTTGTTAGGTTTAAGCGTCTAGTTTCAGCTGTCTTGTGTATATCTTTTAGTGGTCCCTCGTATGGTTTTTATGTTTATTCGCAATGAAAAGCTCATTAATGTTAATTGTTGATAATAGGCTGTATTTGCGCCATTCTTTATAGTTATATTCATCTAAAGCTTCGATACTTTGCGACATCACAATATTCTTACTTATGCCTTTCTGCATTTAAATCGACGTCGTTGCTGTTTTATGCGACTGGCATTCTCTGGAAAATTTATTAACGTTTGTTATACAGTGATCAAGGAATGTGTGATTGCTTATTATTATTTAGTTTTTTTAAATTGTATTATTTCTAGGAAAATTTGTCAGTACGTAATTTAAGTCAGTCGTGACTAGTTTTTCCTAAGGATTGTTTTATATTAGACAACAATTAAAATTTTTCTTAATGAGTAATTAAATGCATTACATCGAAGAAATTTTTTTATTTTTTTATTTCTTTAACGTCGACCTATTTCCACGACTATGGCCAATCACCGACGCCAAGGAGCAGTTTCACCTCACTATCCTGGAAATTTTGCCGAACCCCTGCCTTTCTGTAAGGAGGGTAGGGATCTCTAACGTGCCCAACATCGCATGGACACGGGACCGACGGCTTTACGCCCCCTCCGATGGGCGGAACGTGCAGACATTCAACTTGCTCAAATACGATGCCACAACCTCGGTTGATGTTAATTGTGCAGTATGTACTGAAAAAGTGAAAGGAGTACTCTGGAAACGAACCCAGTACCCTTCGGTAAAGAAGCACACGTTCTTACCACTGAACCACCGAGGCTCTAACGAAGAAAATTCTACAGGCTTACCTACAGTGCTCGTTTTCACTTTGGAAAAAAAAAATAGGTAAAAGCGAAAAAACCGCGAACGCGTCGATTTTATGTGACAAAAATACAAATTTTTGCATAAAAGCTGTCTTTCCACTATCATTTTATTTGAAGTATGGACGTCTTCTTTTTAGAGTGCCTTGCAGATTACTGCGCAGGCGTTCATCGTTTTCTCAGCAGATGGTTCTACTAACTGTTTTATTCTGTAACGCTTGGAAGTCATTTATCCTCGTCCATTGACGGATGTTTCTCAGCCATGATATTTCTATTCTGCCTATTTCTCTTCTTCCTCGCTCAATTTTACCCTGAAGAATGAGGCGTTGAAAGTGATAGCGTTCTCCAAGCAGTATGTGTCTGAGGTAACATATTTTACTTTCTTGATATTTTCAAAAAGTTCTCGTTCTGTTAGAGCTGCTTTTTTTTATTTCAACAACACAGCCTAAACACTATCGTACCGTGGGTGTCGACAAGGAGGAAAGAGGTAACTTGTTAATTCTGGACTTGAAGGTTTGAAGGTTCGGAGGAGAAGGAAAAACATGTGCCGGCAAGGAATTCCACAACTTGGAAGTCCTCGGGACAAAAGAGCGGACATTACAAGATGATTTATGTCTGGTGACCTGGACAGCAAAAGGGTGCATTCGCTCTGTTCCCCTGGTAGATCTGTTGGGGGCAGCAGGTGGAGGAACTATATAAAAAAGCTCCTCTGAGCAGTGCCCGTGCAGATATCTATAAAAGAGAGAGTTCACCAACGGCACGTCGGTGGGCAAGGGATGGCAGCCTTTGGGTGTGGGTATCGTCACCGATGAGACGTATATCTCTCTTCTCAATTAAGTCCAGGATAGCGAGTGTAGAAGCGGCAGCGGCACCCCAGATGTGGGCGCAGTATTCGAGGTTTGGTCTTATTTGTGAAGTATATAAGGTATAGAGATTAGCTGTTAAAAAGTATTTGCTAGCCCCGAAGGCAAAACCCAATTTATTAGCAGCCGCTTCTGCACTTGATGTGACATATTGGTGCCAATTAAGATTTCCATCCACAGAAATGTCAGCACGTGAAAAGGACTCATTACATTGAATAACTTGGTTGTTCATTGTGATGGGTCTGAGGCTTTTGTATCTCGTATAAGATAGAAAGCAAGACTGAGATTTGGTGGAGTTGAATTGTACAAGATTTCTACTTCCCCAGTTTAATATATATTTTTTGAAATCCGCAGAGACAGAACCCTCCATGAGTCTGCGATCCTCATCTAATTGGGCTAAATAGACAGGCTTAGAATATTGTATATTTCAGTGGAGGGTGCTCTCATCCGCGTAACTGTGAACTGGGTTGAATGTGGAGCAAAAACAAAGTAGGGGTTAAAGCTGAACCTTAAGGGACTCCTGCATTAATTGGATACAGTTTAGAGGAAAGAGGCCACTTGATAATTCTGGACTTGAGGTTTGGAGGTTCGGGGAGAAGGAAAAACATGTGCCAGCAGTCCTCGGGACAAAAGAGCGGGCATAACAAGATGTTCCCTGTCTGGTGACCTGGACGGTAAAAAGGTGCAATCGCTCTGGAATGGCCATCCACGACAACAGAAATGCTCCGGTTGGAGAGGAAATTTGCTGTCCGGGTACAGAGTTTTGATGGTAAGCCATAGGCCGGAAGTGTATTAAGCAGCGCTGCGTGCCAGACCTGGTCGAGTGCTTTGGATATGCCTAGAGCGACAATCTGGGATTCACCGTGTAGTTCCATAGACTTGTTCCAAGAATGGGTGACAAAGGAAAGAAGGTCGGCAGTTGATCTGCGCTGACGGAATTCATACTGCCTGTCGTGGATTAGACTGTGTTTTTCAATAAGTTTTAGTAATTCGGTGTTTATATATTTTTCATCACTTTAGAGACGACTCAAAGGAGATAAACACGCCTGTAGTTACTAGAAAGCGCTTTGTATCCTTACTTGAGGACGTGTTGTACTCGAGCAGTACTCTATTGTAAGATATCTGAAACAGACGAGTCAGGACAGGAACAAGTTCTGTGCGCATTTTTGAGAAAAATGGCTGGGATCACGTCAAGGCCAGATGATTTCCTGGTATTAAGAGAAGAGATCATTTTTAGTACCTTTTTAGTTTTGAAAATGATATCCGTCATTTTATGCGCGACATTGGGGACTGTTGGTAGTTAAACATTTCGAGGTGGGTTGAGTGTAGAATTGCCGGCGAACAACGAGGCAAAAAGTGCAGCCTTGCCCAGGGCTGTAGTAGCGTTTTCATCCCCTGAAACAAGAGGTGGGAACGTGCTCTTGCATAAATTATTCCCAATAGATTTAGCAAGAGTCCAGATAGGTTTGCTGACGTTAAAGCTTGAGAGGACTTTATTTTTGATGTGGTTATTAAACGAGTTTTTTGCCTCAGAAAGAATGCATAGCAGTTTCTTGCGTCGTTAAATGCTTGACGGTTTTCTTGACTGGGATTGTGTATAAGCGTTTTGTGAGCTTTGATCTTTTCAAGTCTGGCCTTGTCACAAGATTTAGAGAACCAAGGATGTTTAGTGGCTGAAGAGGTTTTCTGTGTACGTGGAATAAATAATTCCATGCCAGCTTGGATGCTTTCGGTGACCTTTTTGTGAGATATCAGAGGGGTCAGGATGAGAGAAACAGACAGACGCCCATGGAAATGAGGAACAGTAATCCCGAATTTCGTCCCAGTTCGCGGAGTTTTAGTGCTGGACGATACCTGGGTGTGATGACTGTGTGACCTCGGGTTGCATTGCGCAGGAAGCAGTGACCATGCCGTGGCCCAAGCTACCAAGGGAGGCGGTGACTGATGTCTTATAGCATTCAGGTTTTTGGTAAGAAATTCCAAGGGATTTGAGCTGTGTGTTGGGATGCGAGGGAAGTAAGTAGGTTGCTGAACCATACTGGCTAAAGGATTGCTGACAATTTTCAAAGAAAACTGTATGGGATAGGTATAGGGTAATGTATACTTAAAAGATAGGGAATTTAACGCTTAATCAGATGCTGGGGACATATGGGTACCGTTCCATTAAAAAAATCAAGTTATCTATTTATTTAAAGTTTTCAAATTCAAATGTATGTTATAAACAACAGTTATCTTAAAATTGTATTGTGTTTATAACAGTATGTAGGCATTTTTACGCTCTATGGTATAGTGAAAACCGCATGTTTCTATCTTGCATGTGTTTAAAGATATCAGAATTTTTCTAAAGCGCTCAAATCGTAATTTTTTCTACAAAATGGCGAATAAATCCGAAACGGTACAAACTAGCCCGAATATGTTGTGATCAAAGTGGCCATTAAATTGAACGTGTACTTGAAAAGCTAATAATATACAGGGTATTCTATTTAAAAAAACAAAGTTTGTGTCGACTTCCGGTATAACCGGAAGTGTAGGCTAATTGAAAATATTTTAGTTAGAAAGATCAGTATCAAAAACGTGCGGATACCAATTTTCACAATTTAAATAGATGTAGTTCTCCAGAGACGTCTAATAGGCCACTCACCGTGAAGCACCCTGTATAGTCGGTGTTATGTGTTAGAATTTATTATTGTCAATTATTAACCAGCTACAGTTTGTAGTTCTTCCGTGTTTACTAGTTCTTCTCATTAAAGTAGATATGTTCATAACATGTCGTCCAGCCAGTAATATACAGTGTGTTGCAAAATCTAGCAGCTTTATCCACATATGATTTTTACTTCCTTAAACACAAATTGAAAAAAAGCCCTAATTACAGTGTAGTTATTTTGACAGGTGAACTAGGTATAACATACATATGTCTTCACTCAATCTAGCTGCAAATTTAGCTAGTTTTGTGGTTCTGGTGTTCCTGAAATAATACTTTAAGAAAATAACTATGTTTTTCCTGAAGTAAATTCCTTGAAACGTCTATTGATCAGCGTAAACACTGGAATATGGCGGTCGTGTTTAAAGAGTAACTTGTTAAATGGCACAAGACTGGCCATATACTACAATAACCTTCTCTTATCTTCCCAAAATCTAGAACTAAGAGTCATCAGCTCGTCCATTTTTTACAGTTTTAATTGTGTTACTTGACCACGTAGCAGGTAGAAGACAATAGAGGCATACATCCAATTGACAGTCACGAATTCCGCTTAGAAGAAAATAATGGCCCGTGTAAGAATAAAGATAATAAATAAAAGACACTGTATTTTGAATAGTTGAATTCTCTATAATTATGTGCTAAAGAAAGTGTTTTAAACCAGAATTATCATGTTTTCACTAACTGTCATTATTTCTTTAAAAGTTTGAACGCGGCAAGTGCGTTTTGGCAGCGAATTTTCATAGAAATGATCTGACCATCCTTTCGTACGAAGATTATATATGCGAAGACAATATTAAATTTTGGGTATAATATCTAATACATTTAGTTTACAACCCACATTATTTTGGTCTCGTGCAGCGCTCTTACTTCCGGCGGGAACCAATTTTTTTTCTTCCAATTTAAGAGATCTAATATACATAATATACTCATTATAATACAAACCTGCGTACTAGATTTGATTACCTGCTTTGTTATTTTTAAAGATCCACAAATTTCCATAAGGAAGCCTGAGCCGGCGAAGTCCCAACGGACGTTTCCTGTTCTGCTGTATGAGTCGGTTTCCCTTACAAACAAAACTTATGTTGGCTCCTCCTTGTACAAAAGATTCCGAAGATAAAATACCCCTGCATTCGGATCTCCGGGAGAGGGGTGTACAGGGGGCGCAGGCATCAAGATTTAACATATCCTTCCCGAATATATGTGGCCGTAATTCTATCCTGAACTCTGTCCACTATTTCCTCCAGGCTAATAGGCGCCAACTCGTCTTCCTCACCGAAACTCAAATCAGTGCCAAAACAGCCACTAATCACCTTAATTTCCCGGGGTATGAGCTCCTTACTTCGTTTAGATTGCATGGAGGCGTGTGCGCTTACGTCCGCAGCAATCTACCCTGCACCAGACTCCCCAATTTAGAAGCTGGAAGAAAAGACATACTATCGATATAACTCTCTCTCAGGGCTGCAACTAAATTCATCTGTTGCATTTACCGGTCACCTTCTGACAACAACTTTGTTCAGCTCTTCGACTAGCTTTCTGAAAAAAACGACCATCTGATTTCTAAATATCCTTCCTCCGAGGTCACTATTCTTGATGACTTTAATGTCCATAATAAGCAATGGCTAGGATCTTCAAAAACCGATTCACAAGGGAGAGCAGCGGAGGCGTTTGCAATCAGCAATTCTTTAGCCAATATGGTTCAGCAACCTACTTAGTTTCCTCGTACCCCAACAGACAGCTCAAACCCCTTGGATCACCTTCTTACTACAAAACCTGAATGCTATAAGACATCAGTCACCGCTCACACCACGGCGTGGTCACTGCTTCTTGCGCAATGCAACCCGAGGTCACACAATCATCACACCCGCGTATCGTTTGGCACTACAGCTCCGCGAACTGGGAAGAACTGCGGAATTACTTTTCCTCATTTCCATGGGCGTCTGTCTGCTTCTTTCATCCTGACCCCTCTGATATCTCACAAAACGTCACCGAAATTATCCAAGCTGGCATGGAATTATTTATTCCACGTACAGCCTCTCAAAAGTCCTGGTTCTCTAAATCCTGTGACAAGGCCAGACTTGAAAATGTCAAAGCTCACAAAACGCTTCTACACAATCCCAGTCAAGAAAACCGTCAAGCATTTAACGACGCAAGAAACCGCTATGCCCGTATTCTTTCTGAGGAAAAAAACTCGTTTAATAACCACATCAAAAACAAAGTCCTCTCAGCCTTCAACGGCAGCAAACCCTTCTGGGCTATTGCTAAATTTATTGGGAATAATTTCTGGAAGAGCACGTTCCCACGTTTTAGGGGAAGAAATTGTCTCTACCGCCGTGTGTAAGGCTGAACTTTTTGCCTCATTGTTTGCCGACAATTATACTCTCAACCCACCTCCAAATGTTCAACCACCAACAATTACCAATGTCGCGCATAAAATGACGGATATCATTTTCAAAACTAAAAAGGTACGAAAGATGCTGTCTTCTCTTAATATCAGGAAAGCCACTGGCCTTGACAAAATCCCAGCAACTGTTCTTAAAAAATGCGCACCAGGACTTGCTCCTGTTCTGACTCGTCTGTTTCAGATTTCTTACAGTAGAGGCATATTCCCGTATTTTTCCAACGTGATCATTCCAGGTTAGCTTAGAGTCCAATACGACCCCATGATATCTTACCTCCCTGGCCAGTGGGATGTTTCTACCGTATAGAGTGCTCTCTCATTTCCTCCTCCTCGTAAACGATTTGAAGGTTGCTTTCTCGGGGCTAACCCCAAGATCTTGGCCAACTGTTCACCTTTCCACCAATTGCAGTGCTGTCTGCACGTACTCTACCCTGACGGGGTAACCTTTTCTCGGACTATGATCACAATGTCGTCCGGATAGCCCTGTACCTCGTACCCCCTCCCGACAGCCTCCCTAGCACGCCGTCCACGACTAGACACCAGAACAGGGGAGTCAGAACGCTCCCCTGTGGAGACCCCGCCGCGACCCCCGCCAGCAGAGTCCCTACCGCGAGTGAGGTGAACAGCGCCCTCTCCTTGAGCATGGAACCAATCCACCTGCAGCAGGTCTTCTCTATTACATGCTCCCTGACAGCTGCCAGAACCGATCCGAACGAGGTGTTGCTGAAGGCCCCCTCTATGTCTAGGAAGGCCCTCAACGCCACCTCCCTGTTCTCTAGCGTATTCTCCAGTTTCAGCACCAGTTGCTGCAGTGCTGTTTCTGTTGAGACTCCTGCTCTGTATGCATATTGTCCGCAGTGTAGGGGATATGCTTCCAGTACACCGTCCCTAATGTGCCTAGCAGTTTTCCCATTGTTTTTAGCAAGAAGGACATGGGACTTATTGGCCTCAGGGACTTTGCCTGGTCTGTTGGACGCCCAGGTTTAGGAATGAATAGAAACCTGGCAGTCTCCATGCCCTCGGGATATACCCCAGAGCCAGGATGGGCCTCATAATGAGGGTAAGCACCGGCGCCAGTATGTCTATACCCTAACATGCAAAATAATGCATGAGCGATATATCTACCGCTCGAATCTGTACTTTCATCTACTACAACATAAAAATAATTTCAACTCAGAGCATTTCTTATATTCAATAATAACTACAATGTTGGACAAAGACATATAACGTTATCTTTACCGCTATGCTATTTAAATAAATCGTAGATAAAAAACTAAACATTGGAAGTTTTTGCAAAAGCTCAGACATTGTGAGATACGACAGTGACGGCATCTCGGTGCAGGACCAGGTAGTATGTTGTCACGACGACTCTAGTTTACACAAAATTTTATAGATAGAGCTAGTTTGCGTCCAAAAGCGCTAAATATTAGCATGCGAATTTATACTAATAAATAAAAAATTTAATGACAGAGAGTCAATTTGTTTAAAAGCAATCTAGAACGACGTTTCATTATGTATAAATATTAAGCTTCCCATTCTCACATTTACGGTGTTTAAAATTAAAAGCCCCACGGACAGCCTGTATCGAGAATGTCGAGAAAGACCCCTCTGGCTGCGAAGAGAAGCAGCGCTACTACAGTATGCGGCGAAAATTTCGGCAGATCCAAACAACCCAGTTTACCATCTAGTATCTCAGTCGGATACCAACAGCTCTCAGAATAACTCCCTTGAGCCACTATTGATTGTTCAACATATCAGAGGATATCACCAAATACTCAATTTCAGCGAAACATTACCGCTGCGAAATGGACAAATACCGCCATCGATTATTAGATTACCCGATACAGACACCAGTCTCACAACTTGTAACACAGACTCTTTGCCTACCGACAGTGTGAATAGACTATTTCAGGATACTATATCACAATATAAATTTGACCTGATTATGTATACTAACGCATCAAAGATCACACGAGGTGTATGAAGCGGTGTTATATCTCCCCTCAAAAGAGAGGCGTATCACCTATCATCAGAGTGTAGCAATTACAGAGCAGAGTTATTTGCCATAAAGAGGGCAGTCCACACATTCATCGACTCCCCATACAAAAGTGCTTTAGTGTGCCCAGACTCTTTAACCTCTATTAATTCACTTGCATCGCTTTATGCAAGAAACCCTATAGTAATTCAAATACAAGAAATCGTCCACGGTCTCTATCATGCTGGCAAGTCAATCACACTGATCTGGACGCCTTCCCACAGTGACATTGTAGGCAATGAAAGTGCTGATGAATGCTCATGGAATGCGATACTAGAAAAGACAATAATACCCATACAAACCCATTAAGACCTTATTGCCAATATTAAAGAAAGTTCTAAAGCCAAATGGCAAACCCACTGGTCATCCCTTGACAACAAACCTTGCAAGATCGTAACATCAGTGACCCCAAAGACGCTCCCAAGTCTAACACGCAGGGAGGAAGTCGCTATCAGAAGAACTCGTATAGGCCATTGTAAGTTAACCAATGGATACCTACTTATCCAGCAACAACTATCTCAATGTGAAATATGTGACAGAGTGATTACTGTTAACCATGTGCTTCAAGGATGTCCACTATATATCAATCCAAGACTCGAATACTTCAATGGGAAAACACTAGCCCAAATTCTTGACTTGAGTGAGCCAAATGTGACTAATTTATTCTGTTTTTTAAGACAATCCTCACTATTTGATAGCATTTGATTACATATACTTTAATTAGCGAAACAAAATGTACCGATAGTGTCAATAACCGTAGATGTTAAGACACTTTAAACTTCCAAAAAAAATAAATTAAAAGCCATCTTTCTCTCTCTCTCTCTCTCTCTCTCATAGATTAATCTGACAACACGTAGCTATTTGTCACAGAGAAGCGTGTACGCTCGCGCTTTGCGCATCGCATAACCTGGAAATCGACTCCGCTGGTACTAATTGTCAATACTAGCGTTGTAAATATTTGGATGATACGGATTCATATAAAATAATGTTCAGAATGATCATCCGATTACGTTTTCACATTAAGAAGGGTATATTATGCTTATATTTAGTGTGGTATTGGATGGAATCGTAGATGCCGTATGTGAATAATTAATAATAATAACGTACACGTAGTAAATATAATTTTGTTTTATTATTATTGTCCAGGGAATACCAAGTTATTTTTACAAATCTATAGGATAAGTTCGTGTTAAGTATTTTGTAATTAATAAAATATACTGGCGACCAATGACTAAACCAAAAATATTCTGTGGTGTTCATTATTTCACTTTCATTAATAAAAAATTATTTTATAACTGCACCAGCAGAACTTCTCGTTTCAACAAACCCCGGTGTAATCTACTTGACACAATTTAAAATAGATAAGCAGGATATAATGGAATAGAATACATCTCATTCCAGGAATATAAGAAAAACTTCGATTACCGTTATACAATATTGCGGGTACGGGGTACGTAGAGGTTAAGCAGGTTTAGATTAATATTTGTTATTACAAATTAGGAATACGAATACGAATACTAGCTAATACGTTATTAGGATCTTAT
The DNA here is from genome assembly GCA_964006375.1 of Tillus elongatus. Classification (NCBI taxonomy): domain Eukaryota; kingdom Metazoa; phylum Arthropoda; class Insecta; order Coleoptera; family Cleridae; genus Tillus; species Tillus elongatus. The sequence goes on from OZ023267.1 coordinate 131,971,164, forward strand.
GATATAAACAGTTTAAGTGCGCTATAGTAGCGAATTTTCATAAAAATGTTTCAAATGGTGATAACCCAATTTCCCATTACGTAAACTAGAATCTTCAGTTATGATGCACAGCAAAACCTATATAAAAACAGCGTAGATACTAAATTTAAAAAATAACACAATGAGCTTCACAGATAATTAAAAATTGTTTTAAAAAAATTGTTTGCTATTTTGTTTGCAGAAACTGGTTCGATTGAGTTGATTAAAACCGATCATTCAAGCAATCAATATGGAAAAATACTTACCTGCCACCTATAATTTCATAGATGCATTCCGTTTATAAATAGAAAATCTCGGGACGCAGCAAGTGCGTTATGGTAGTGAATTTTCATAAAAATGTTTTTATTGCAAATATATGTGTTTTCTTTTTAAGAAAGCAGACATCAATTTTGGTTACCAGTATAACCTATATAGAAAAAGCAGGCATCAAATTTGATTACCAGTATAACATATATAGTAAAAACAATGTGCCATGTTTCATCAAAATAACTTGATTGTTTGAAAACGTACAGAAATTTCCAAAAGTAAACCAAAAGTCTTACTGAAAAAATCCGTTTCCTGGTCAACCTTATAGGTTAATAGCAAATTGAGCTTTTCAAATATGAAGCATTTAATCAAAATTCGCAACCACAACGCACTTGCTGCCTCCAGAATTTCTTAACTTACAAACATGCATTATATTTCGATGGAAAATGCAAAAAAATAAGGCGTTTTCGACAAAAAAAATAATTATTTGTATCACCAACGACTTATGGGCCACCTTGTGATTGTCGCAATAATTTTTTAAGATGTAGCTCAAAACACCGTATAATTAATGTATACAATATTTTTTCATATCTTGTATAATAACGAATATATTGAGCTTTATTGATTTTTTTACGAAAATTCGACAAAAATTATATACCATTAAACAATAAACTCTATAGCTAAAGCTACTGCCAAGCATCAGAGAAAGGGTCTATTAGAAATGAATTTTCTGGAAATATTTTAGTAAAATGAAGGACAATGGCTGTTGAAACTAAGAGTTCGGTGTATGTAAAACATTCTTCTTGAGACATTTTCTTTCCATAGATCGTATTAGATTCAAGTTATTTGCCTAAATGTTGCGAATTTTGACGTTTTCAATTGTCACTTTGACGTTTTGAGGAAACCCCCAATTTATTTTTCTTTAAATGCCCATAACTTTTTTGTCTTTTGACCTACAGAGCTAAATTTTGGTAGGTGGCACACCTATAACTATATAAACCAGCTTACCAAATTTGGTTGTCCTTACTTTGTTAATTTTGGAGATATAAAGATTTTGCGAAAGAAAACACAAATTTTTCCGGGAAAACCTCGGCGGATTTTCCTGGCTAACAAAGTTATCCAAGCGACTTGCGAAAGGAATGGACTCACCAATTTTGACGTTTAAAATCGCAATTTTGACGTTTTAAGGAAAATCCAAATTTATTTTTCTTTGAATGCCTGTAACTTTTTTATCCTTTAACCTACGGAGCTAAATTTTGATACGTAACTTGCCTATAATGAAGTAAATCCGCATATGAAATTTGGTTGCCCTTACTTTGTTAATTCCGGATATAAATTTTTTTCGAAAGAAAATACAAAATTTTCCGGGAAAACCTGGACCGATTTTCCTGGCTAACGAACTTATCCAAGCCATTTGCAAAAGGAATTTATTCACCAAATTTAATCAAAATCGGCCCTTAATTTTTTGAGTTATCGGTGTGATACATATATATAATATATATATATATATATATATATATATATATATATATATATATATATATATATATATATATATATATATATATATATATATATATATATATATATATATATATATATATATATATATATATATACCGATTTTCCTGGCTAACGAACTTATCCAAGCCATTTGCAAAAGGAATTTATTCACCAAATTTAATCAAAATCGGCCCTTAATTTTTTGAGTTATCGGTGTGATACATATATATAATATATATATATATATATATATATATATATATATATATATATATATATATTTATATATATATATATATATATATATATATATATATATATAAATATATATATATATATATATATATATATATATATATATATATATATATATATATATATATATATATATATATAAACATATAAAAATTTAAACCGACCCCGGATATGTGTTCTGGGGGGCCTAATTAGCGCTCATTTGGAGAAATTTTTTCAAAATTCAAAAGTCGGGATCTCCTCATTAGTGAATTTTTTTTAAGAAAATTCACTAAAATAAATTTTCGGTAAATTTGCAGATTAGCACATGGGGGGGTGTTTAGAAAAATCTTTCCAAAAATATGCTTAGAACCCCTTCTGTATGTCCAAACTACAATAAAAAAATTTTGCAAAGAGCCCAGAAGAAAGTTATGGGATTCAGAGTAAATAGAGGTGCTGGGCGGAGCAGAATATAACAGGGAAATGTGAGCGGAAACTGCAAAAGAAACAGCTTAGTTGGACCTATTTAAGCTGCCTTTATCCCATTTTGCAGCTATACCTCCTTAAAATCCTGTTTACCGCACGCAGAACCTCTATATTCACCGCAGGTCCCGTAACTTTCTAAGGGGTTGCTCCAAAGGAATTTTTCTTGTTTACGTTCTTCTCGTTTATGCATCGAGGGTGATTCTAGGCATGCAGAAGGGGAAGGAGAACCCCAGAGACGAAGCAGCGAATCAAGATTTTCAATTTATGTTTAAACTGTTATCTCAGTTCATTTCTTTAAATATTCTTCCAAAAATAATTTTGAAGTTGCCTTGTTTTTCAGTCTTACATAGTAAGCTGCAATATTTTTTCATTTTCAAAAAGTATGGATACAGCAACCGTAAATAAGTGTTGTAAAGGGTCTGGGTGCAGCAAGTATGGTACGGTAGGAAATTCTCTTAAAAATATTTCAAGTCCGATAGCTCAATAAACTTCCCATTAAGCTAGAATCGTCAATCTTGAACCATAGTAACACCTATGTAAACGCATCGAGAGTACTAAACTAAAGAAAAATAACAAAATGAGCTTCGCGGATAACTACAAATTTGTTATAAAAACCTTTTTTGTTGTCTATTGTTTGCGAAAACTGGATTGGTTGACTAAAATAAAGCCTCCAAGCAATTAATAAGGAAAAATACCTGACATATTTATATTTTGACAGGTACATTCCCTTTGTAAATAATTCTTTCTTTTTTCTGAAAAACTTGTGTAACTTTAATTAAATTTGTAACACAATTTTTTTAAAGACACTTGCAGTACTTACATATTATATCTAAGACCAAATTTTAATGTTATAGCTCCATATAATTTTTTTTTCCAAATAATCGCTAACTGGGACTCTAAAACCGATCTCCACGGTACATTTAAATTTAAAGAATTAGTTTTAATATTATATCTTACTAATAGTGTACAATTCTTATAAAAATTACTCTAGTCCCCTTTAGTGTCTTTATGTGATAGCCAGATTACAAGTAATTAACTTTATTACTTTGATATTATTGATGTTTTATGAACTGAGCCCCTCAAACTGCCGATTACTGATTGTTTTACCCTACTTCCCATAATAAACAGGGTTTCAAAGTATTACTATTAAGCTCTTAATACTATATGTTCTCAGATGTCGAATAATTTTGTGGGAATAAGGTAATTCCTTTAAACAAAATACCTAATAAATCAGTAAACTCCACAAAAATACAGAGGTCTCGTGCGTCCCGACGGTAGGCACGATAAATTTTAAACATAAATCCTTATTTTACAACCCTTTATTATCTAGCTCTAACCCGGCCTCAGAACTCCGGAGTTCGGACTGCAAACTCACGAGTCCGGTCTCCGGATAGTGTATGCTAAAAGATTTATGATATAAAGTTATTTTGACGGCAAAGACGACGGCTTGCTTCTTATAAGTCTCTCTCTCTCTTTCTCTCTCGCTTCCTACCAAGTTTCGGCCGCCTATACTTTGTGTACAAAAGCAGAATATTATTCCTGCAAAAAAGGACAGTCGAGAAATGACAAATAGCGGAACTGAAATCCGGGTTGCTAGGATACGGGCCGACTGAAATATGGCTGTATATAAATAAAAGACCATCTGACAGATTCTGCATAGCCTGCTACACTGTTTACAAACGTATATGAAATTCTGAATGCATCTAGGAAGCGCCAGTTTTCATTTGTTTCCCAGGTTGATATACAGTACTTAGTTTCCTGACTGAAAATGATCGGCCAGACCTATACAATGCGAGTATGTAACTTGGAATAATTTGAATTAATTAATTACAGCTTGCTGTTTTCAAAAATGCTCGGGCACGTCGATTAATTTTACAAGTTGCAGTATTTATTAGCCAATTTTTTATTTTAAAAAATTCGCTAATAGAGAGGTATCGATGGTGAGACTTGCAAAAATGTTTTTAAATGAGCGCGACTTTGGGCACCTAGAACTCGAAACCAGGGTCCGTTTGAATTTTTATATGTTTATATATATATATATATATATATATATATATATATATATATATATATATATATATATATATATATATATATATATATATATATATATATATATATATATATATATATATATATATATATTATTGTGTTTCGGGTGGTGCGTATTGTAAGGGTGATTTTATATATTGTATTTTTGTATAGTGTATTGTGTTTTATTGTAATTTTGAAATTGATTATTGTAATATTGAAATAAATGTGTTATTAAAGTTTTTGTTGGTTTTATTATTTTTACTGTATTTTTATTTAAATATAGGTGTTGATATTTGTGTTATTTGTTTTATTATGTGCCTTTTTTTATATTATTATACTGAATTAAATGAGTTTATTAAGAAAAAAATATATATACACACACATATATATATATATATATATATATATATATATATATATATATATATATATATATATCTATATATATATATATATATATATATATATATATATATATATATATATATATAATTTTATCAAATTAAATATCTACCTGGTTTTTGATCTACTTACTATGCCACAGCTATTTTGTTGATACTCTTCTTACCTACAGGGAATGTTTAATAGTTGGGTCCACCAATGTCGAAAATTCTTACTCTTGGTGCATATATATTATATTTGCTGAACTTTTTATATACTGCTAGAGGATTAATTGGTCAATGGACAGATATGTGTGACATTTACAGAAAAAAAAATTAGCAATATATAATTTGAAATTTTTTTTCAAATATTTATTATTATTATTGTTTTTATCAAAAAGCTTTTTGTTTGGTTATTGACTTAATTTTATAAATTTGAATTCTTACTTGGGATCCCGTATATTACTAATTTTAACATACAAATATGCCAGCTTTATTAATGCAATTATGACTTATTATTGCGAATTTCATTTCCAATGCTTTGTTTAAAAAAATGTTATGACTTGCTATGACGGATCTGAATAGTTTCATTGGCAATTATTTATCACCATGGTAACGTTGTTTCAGGTGAATTTTGTTGCTTGGCAACGGAAATATTAAAATGGAGGAAATAAGGTTGAATTTCTTACGTTTACTTATCGTCCTCTGGTGACTCTTACAAGTACTTCATAAATATTTTATATTTAGTTCTTCTTTTGGTATGATTGCCTTTGCAAATGACATTTAACTTCTTGGATTGACGTTGACATATTATTCTTTTATAAAACTTCCAGGTTCATTTCTTGTTTTGAAGATATAATACACTTTTTAACGATTATTGATGTATTACCTTTTGGTTTACTTGGCGTGGGTCAATCTTCTAGCTTGTTCACTGTTTTTACTCAATTTATGTACGGGTATTCTTGATTGGACTTGTTGTATAGCTGTTTACTGGTAGGTATAACCTATAAAATACTTTCACTCTAGTTTTTAATCATTTATATTAACTTTTTTGAACATTTTCTCTTGCTGCAATCTACTAGCTTCTTCTTTCTACCAGCGTCTTCTTCCCAATCTCTCGTTCTTCCTCCCGGAAGTTCTAATTTTTATCTTTTGTTTTGTAACTTCGAATCACAGTTGTTAATTTTTATTTAAACTTTTTATTTACCAATCACCATTTTCTGTTTTCAGATAAGCCAATAACATGATTTAACTACATTAGTCAAAAGAAAGTCATTTCCTGCATATAATTCAATATTCCGATTTTATACATGTAAGTCAAATTGTGTTTGTTTTAAAATTTATAACCTATCATTCATTAACACATTAAACCTTATTTTTCTAGAATAATTACTAACACATAGTTTCCCTAATTGATAATTAACAAATTTTTACTTATTTTCTATACATATTAACACATTTTGTTAAAATCCCTAATCACATTCCTATTTAAATTCACTTTGTTCTGTCGAAGACAGTTTATAAATTTGGTCTTTTACCAGCTTGTTTGTGTTTGTAGCTGTCTATACCGGGTTTATATCACTTTGTATTTTGTTAAGCAGTTCATTCATTGTGAGTTTAATTGTTCAATGTTTTCTGATACAAAATGTTTTTTATGCATTACCTAATAAATTTAAACTATGTCAAAATCTATTCATTGACGAATATATTTATATTTAATTGTTTTTAATTTGTAGGTTCAGTAGGATAAAAGGCTGCAATTTACCACCTGTGTCTGACTATAGCTAGGACAATAAATTGGATTTTTACTTCCAGGTATGTGTTTATTTTAAAACATTTTTTTAATATATAGCCATATCTGTGCATGCAATAATATATATATATATATATATATATATATATATATATATATATATATATATATATATATATATATATATATATATATATATATATATATATATATATACCAACTATTGCTGTATCCATACTTTGTGAAAATGAAATAAATAAAAATAAACAATACAAAATTTTCAAGTTAAAATTTTAATAATTTACACAATACCTGTTTATTGGTATCATTTAAACTACTGCATGATAATATGTAGTTTGGTTTGGTTTCATTTACCTCAAATTTTCCATATACAACATGAAGAGTAAATAATAATGAAAATTCAATAAAAACTAAAAGTAACCATTAAGTACCTTATTCCAAGATTCTAAGGTATTGGTCTTATTATTTGTTTATGATGTCTATAAACAAAGAATAAGAAGAAGATAATCTCAAATTCACCTCCCTCCATAATGTCAGCTTGGAACACAACAAATGATAATGACAAATAGCTAACTGGCGTTGTCATATTTAACTAGGAGAGGGCGATGGGTTTTAAATACCTTGAAGAATAGGAAGCTTAATATTTATACATAATAAACCGTTGTTCTAGATTGTCTTTAAACAAATTGAATAACTTTCTTTGAAATTTTTATTTATTAGTTTATTAGTACCTATATATTTTCCTGATATCGTCAAATTCAGAAGACAGTTTTGGCAAATGGTAACCCCGCTGCTTGTATATTGTAACACATTTTTCTTACTTGTTCATGTGAAGTTCAATTTGGAGCATTTGTTTGCAATAGAAGCGTAACCCTGATATATCTTTCTGACCCTGTATAACATTATAGGCACATATTCGAAGTAATTTCAGGTTATGTCGTAAATTATTTATTTTTTATTTAGTTACAACTCAGAATTTACTGAACCGATTAAGTTCATGTTTGGTAGAGAGGACCGCTGATACGATGTCTACGTGCGTGTAAAGTTTAAGTTTCATACTTCTAGTAATTTAAAAGATATTGCGTTTTCAAACAGTTTTTCACATTTTTTTCTGAAAGCATGTCAGTGTCAAAACTGTCAAAAGAACTCGTCCAAGCTATTAAGAAAATGAAGGGAATTACCAAATTTGGTTTCGATTAGTGAAGTATTTTTTGAGTTATTGGTTGGATATATATACAGGGTGGTCCTCCGGGAGGTCCCACGATCGATTGCGGGAAAACTATCAATAGGAAAAACCTGAAAATTGGATATTACACTAAAGTCGTTGGGGGACACAGGTTAAAAATATTTTCAAGATGGCCTCACTTCCGGTTATACCGGAAGTAGATGTCGATTCACTTATTTTAAATGCAACACCCTATATTTTATTGCAGTTTCGGATTTTACAGTAAATTCTGAACACTTTTTGTAAATAATGTTCTATGCCTATCATCAACCGTCCAGAAGATATTTAGACTTTAAGATAAAATTTGCCATTTACGGCCAGTCATAAAGATACCGATATTTTTATAATAAAACATATTCCGTTACGATTTTTAGAATTATCTTGAAAGATATTTCACTTCATCTATTTCCACATCGAGACTAACGATAGAGTATACAGAGTGTCCAAAAAAAATCTTGAAGTTTGCAATAAGAAATTGCAAAAATCTCGCGATTTTCAAATTGGAACCCCCTTTTTTTATAACACTATCGTGTTAAGCTCAAAAAATCACTGATACTTTGTATGTAATTACCTATTAAACCTAAATCAAACGGTTTTCATTTTATTTTGAAAAAGCTCATTTTAAAGCCTGATATTTTGATCAATTTCCTACCATAAGCGTTAGCCATGGAAAATAAATTGCCGAGTGTGATTCTATGGAAACTTTGACAGTTTGTTGATTAACTAGCTAATAATGGCATGGTTAAATTACACACACGAAGACTATTTAAATTTTATTTACTATTTATGGACAATGTTATAAAGTAATTTCGCGAACGTGTGATAGATTTGCTGATAGATATCCAGATAAACAGTAAAAAGGTAAAGGTAAGATGCTTACTGGCAATTGACCTGACCTGACCTGATCTGACCTGACCTGACCCTTTTTGCTCATCTAAACTAACCTACCCCCCACCTTGAGCTCGATATCAACGACGACAGTGATTTGAAAAATCATCCGCCGCCGGGGAGTCTCGAACCGTCGACCCCCGAGTCCATATTGTAAAGTCTGAATCGACTTTCCTGCACGGCCACGGAAGCGCTCAGATAAACAGTAACCGTCACGTAAAACCGTCAAACGAATAGTAGACAATTTCAAAAACTGCGGATCTGTTAAGAAAAAGGTGCATAGGGCTGAACCCGTTGTTGACAACGAACAAATTGAGACAGCAATTTTTAGGTATATTGCCATATAACCTTATATAAAACCATCAAACAGATAATAGAAAATTAAAAAAAAACAATTCACACACAACATGGACTGAATAAAATGAAACAAAAATTAACGGATTAAGTGTTCAAATTTGACGATCTCTGGCGTCAAGATATTTTTCACACCTACGTGTCAATCCCTCATGTGTGGCCCTTCTTATTGAATCCGGATCCAATTCACGAGATGATTCTTGAACCCGCTGCATGCATCTTTAGTAGAAACTGCAGTGTTGTGGATTTTATTTTTTATAGTACCCCATATAAAAAAATCGAGCACAGATGAGTCAGGCGATCGAGGCGGCAAAGGTGTGGCCCATTGTTGGCAATCCATTGATCTGCAAATAGAGATTGTAAAATCTTGTTAACCAAGTGACCATTACGAGGAGGGGCCCCATCATGTTGGTAAAATATTTGCCTATATTCATTCAATGAAAGGTTGTCCAAATAAGTTACTTCCAAATTTTGCAAAATTTCCAAATAACGCTCACCTACAAGTAAATAAATAGAGTTGACACAATGTATATATATATATATATATATATATATATATATATATATATATATATATATATATATTGCTATGATATCATAGTTTTTGAAAAATGTTCGTCGTTAATTCATTCTCAGAATAGTAAAAACAAACAAATAATATAAAAAAGAATTTTGGTGGATGTAAGGGGAATTATACCTGGTTAAATAAATTTGTTGAGGTAGAGTCTGTTGCCAGACGACAAGTAACAATAATATAAATTTTAAATACACACAAATGGAATCATTTTGAAAATTATACAATATGAATCCATAGGTAAATTTGCGAGCCTTTAGATTTGGAAAAAAATCAGTTTTATAAAAAAAGTTCAATATAATTTTCAATTGGCAATTCCCATATTTATCATACCAAATGAAAGAAAAATTGTAAGTTTTAATCAACTATGTATCCATAGCAATCAGACTTAGTAGAAGAAAAAATAAATCAAGTGAAGGGAATGACAAGTTGTCAGTAGGAAAAGAAAGTTAGAAGATTGTTTGGAAGTAAAAATATCAGCCAAAAAAGGCATATATTATCATACATACATCACATCGTCAGAAAGCAGAAACACAGAATTTAGAGAGCGAGAAAAATTGGAGTACATCACTAAAAAAGACATAAGTGAGTCTTTTACATCATCACAGACATAACATCAAGATCAACACAAGGCGTACAGGGAACTGGGAGACATTAACGAATCAGGCAAAGAGTTTGATTATAGATAGAAGTATTAAGGCCGATGAATGAGATAAAAAAACTGTTCGAAGTTATCAATATTGTCAAGGAAAAATTGTGGTGAGACATTCATAAGAATTTGTATTGTTTCTTCCAAATATTATAAGCAGTTAATGTGGTGATTATACACAAAACAAGAATACTACAGAAACAAAAACATTCCTTTTTAAATTAAAATAAATTCAAAAGTACAATTTAACTAGAGAGATTAGTAGAATAGTGTATCGTTTTAGACAGCTTTGTTGTTTGAGTGTTCTCATTTTCATTTCTTTTATTGTATTAATAGTTCATTTAGCCTTAATTATACTCAGTATTTTGAAAATTTTGGTTTCATTTCATTTTTCCAGTTCCTAATAAGTTTATCAATCCTTTTGTTTTAAGAAATAAATTATTTAACTTAAATTTTTGTCAACTTCATTGAGAAGTTTTCATAGTGCCAGAACCCCCTCTGAGACACAAAAATATCATAATAAATTATACAAACACAATATATGTTTATACCGAAATTATATATATATATATATATATATATATATATATATATATATATATATATATATATATATATATATATAAACTTTTCGATTGAACTTGGATTTTGGTTCTGGAGTCCCTAATTCGTGCTCATTTGAATAAATTTTTCAAAAATCTTACCATCGATACCTCTCTATTCGTGAATTTTCTTAATAAAAATGCACTAAAACATCGATTCCTTGATTCGTTCCATTTGTTTCCCATAATTTCATTAAATCAATAAATTCTTTTAGTGAATTTTCTTAAAAAAAAATCACTAATGAGGAGATTCCGACTTTTGAATTTTGAAAAAATTCCTTCAAATGAGCGCTAATTAGGCCCCCCAGAACACATATCCGGGGTTAGTTTCAATTTTTATATGTTATATATATATATATATATATATATATATATATATATATATATATATATATATATATATATATATATATATATATATATATATATATATATATATATGTATCACACCGATAACTCAAAAAATAATGGGCCGATTTTGATTAAATTTGGTGAAAAAATTCCTTTTGCAAATGGCTTGAAAAGGTTTGTTAGCCAAGAAAATCTGCCCAGGTTTTCCCGGAAAAATTTGTGTTTTCTTTCAAAAAAAAATTCATATCTCCGAAATTAACAAAGCAAGGGCAACCAAATTTGGTACGCGGGTTTACATCATAGGTAAGTTACCTGCCAAAATTTAGCTATGTAGGTTAAAAGACAAAAAAGTTATAGGCATTTAAATAAAAATAACTTAGGGTTTTCTTTAGAACGTCAAAGTTGCGATTTAAAACGTCAAAATCGGCAACATTTAGGCAAATAACTTGAATCTAATACGGGTTATGGAAATAAAATGTCTCAAGAAGGATGTTTTACAAACCCTGAAGTCTTAGTTTCAACCGCCATTGTCCTTCATTTTACAAAAATGTTTCCAGAAAATTCATTTCAAATAGACCCTTTCTCTGATGCTTGGCAGTAGTCTTAGCTATAGAGTTTATCGTTTAATGGTATACCTATAATTTTTGTCGAATTTTCGCAAAAAATCAATAAAGCTCAATATATCCGTTATTATACAAGATGAAAAAAAACTGTATACATTAATTATAGGGTGTCTTGAGCTACATCTTAAAAAAAAATATTTCTACAATCACAGGGTGGCCCATAAGTCGTTGGTGATACAAATTTTCTTCTTTTTTTTAATCAAACACGCCTTATGTTGTTGCATTTTTGCATTTTCCATCCAAATATAATGCATGTTTGTAAGAAAAGAAATTCTGGATGCAGCAAGTGCGTTATGGTAGAGAATTTTGATCAAATGCTTTATATTTGAATAGCTCAAATTGCTATTAACCTATAAGGTTGACCAAGAAACGAGTTTTTCCGGGAATACTTTAAGTTTACTTTTGGAAATTTTCGTACATTTTCACACAAAGTTATTTTTATGAAACATGGCACATGGTTTTTACTATATAGGTTATACTGGTAACCAAAATTGATGCATGCTTTATTAAAAAGAAAACACACATTATTTGCAAAATAAAAACATTTTTATGAAAATTCACTACCATAACGCACTTGCTGCGTCCAGAGTTTTTATTAAATATAGAAAGTCTGGCAACCTTAGGTATAGTGGCTAGTTTAGTTATATGTTAATTTAGATTGCACACAGGAAACGCTAATTAAAATTGAAATTAATCGATATCAAGTACCCAGCTCCAGATTTAATAAACAATGAAGACTGGGAAGATAAGACTACAGCTACAACAGTATCAATCTCCTGGTGGTTTCCATCGACAGCAGGTTGTATAATGTGCCATTCGAATGCATAATAATAACATATAAATATCTAATGATTTCAACTGAAAAACTGGTAATTGTTGGTTTGCCGTATAAGAGTACCAGTTTGCTGTGAACACGGCTATTATTGCAATGAATTAGGTGGTACTTGACGTTTAGTAGACAGTTTCTCAGAATATGAGGATCTTATCATGTACATCGTTTGTTTTATTGTCCTTAGATTTGCATTTGTTTGCATAATAACAAGCCTACTATTGCAACGAACATTAAATTCTATAGTCTTCAGTTGTGAGAAGAAAGGATAATTCTTAATACTGATGAAATGGCCTGAATATTCATACAAATGCTGAATACAAAAAAAATGCTTTGTACAGGGTGATTTTTTAAGTGTCTCACCCCGGTAATTTCTTTATTATCAGAGATACCAAAAAAAATCTAACGCCATCTGACAAACTATCATGCGGTGAGTAAAAATATTGCGACAGAAAAACAATTGTACATCACCTTCATAGAAATCCGTGGTCAGCGTTGATGTGCTTAAATAGAACAATAGGCCTCAGACATATACAGTCGATGCAGAATCGAAATCTGCGTACAACGATGCCACGCTCGCATTTTTCTGTCAAGCTGTTTCGGAGACATGACGTCACAAAATTTCAAAACGTGTGTGATTTTTTTAAGTGTCTCACCCTTGTAATTTTTTATTAATAGAGATATCAAAAAGATTCCAACGCCATTTGATAAAACTACCATGCGATTAATTCAAATATTGCGACAGAAAAACCATTGCAGGAGTGAGACACTTAAAAAAATCATTTTGAAATTTTGTGACGTCATGTCTCCAAAACGGCTCGACTCAGAAATGCGAGCGTGGCATCGTTGTACGCAGATTTTGATTCTGTATCGACTGTATGTGTCTGATGCCCATCGTCCCATTTAATAAAATCAACGTTGGCCACGGATTTCTATGAAGGCGATATGGAATTGTTTTTTGTCGCAATATTTGAACTCATCGCATGATAGTTTGTCAGATGGCGTTGGAATTTTTTTGATATCTCTGATAATAAAGATATTACAGGGGTGAGACACTTAAATAAATCATCAACATTTTGAAATTTTGTGACCTCATGTCTCCGAAACGGCTCGACTCAGAAGTGTGAACTTGGTATTGTTTTACACAGATTTCGATTCTGCATCGACTGTATGTGTCTGAGGCATATCGTTCTCTTTAATAAAATCAACGTTGGCCATGGATTTCTATGAAGGCCATATGCAATTGTTTTTCTGTCGCAATATTTGAACTATCGCATGGTAGTTTTTCAGATGTCATTTGATTTTTTTTTGATATCTCTGATATAAAGAAATTACAGGGGTGAGACAATTTAAAAAATCACACACATTTTGAAATTTTGTGACGTTATGTCTCCGAAACGGCTCGACTCAGAAATGAGAGCGTGGCATCGTTGTACGCAGATTTAGATTCTGCATCTGTATGTATATTCATCAGTATGTGTCTGAGACCTATCGTTCCATTTAAGAAAATCAACGTTGGCTACGGATTTTTATGAAGGCGATGTGCAATTGTTTTTCTGTGGCAATATTTTAACTCATCGCTTGTTAGTTTCTTAGATGTCGTTGGATTTTTTTCATATCTCTGATAATAAAGAAATTACAGGGGTGAGACACTTAAAAAAATCATCCTGTACATTATTTTACTTATATGCAGATCTTTTCCATATTAGTGAATTTTCTTTTAAAAAATCACTAATGAGGAGATCCCCACTTTTCAATTTTGAAAAAATTTATTTAAAGGAGCACGAACTAGGGCCCTAGAACCCGTGTCCAGGGTCATATAAAAGGTGGCCATTTTATATCTCTTTACATGGGTAAATTTTTTATCAAAAGAGATAGAAAAATTCTTAAATAAGCAAAATTGGACAGAATGATACAAGAAACTCATTTCCGCTTTCATATTTGATGTACCTTTTAAAGTTCCTGAAATATTTTGAAAAACCTGAAAATCGTCCAAATGTTGAAACTTAAATTAACTCGAAAACTATCGTAAATAGGAAAAAAGCTTAAATTTATCATTGTTAGATATTTTGATCTAGAATTTAACCAGATTATTCAAATTCTCATGGCTGTCATGATTTCTGAAATATGACACAAACTTACATTTTTGTAGTTGGCTGTGATCTCAAAGAAAAGGCTTATTTTTTCTGATTTCAACGATATAAGCATTTGTATTTTTATCTTTTTTTAATTTAATGAAAACGCCCAAAAACCTGAAATGTTTAGTAGAAATTACAAATAAGAGGTAGGAGGCGTTGAAAATAAATTTGTATTTCTGTTATAGAATAAGAAAAAACAGCGTGAAACCATATTGCAAATAACAAATTATTTATTTGTGTCTGATTCCTTCTTTTCTATTTTCGGCAAAAAGCACAGAAGTTAACAGTTTATAAAGGAAATTTCAAATCATAGTAGTAGGCTTTGAACAAAAATGTCATAGGCAATTAATTTATACGTGTCAAACAGTTTTAGCTGTTATTTGCGTTAATGAATGTTTTTGTGTGGTGAGGAATTCCATTTCCTAGAAGAGAAATTCAAAATGTACAGCAACGAAGAAAGGAATGACATGCTGTTTTGTTATTATGTATGTAACAGAAATAGTGATGCGGCCAGTTACATGTATTTTGAGAAATACATGGAAAGAAAACAGCCAGACAAAAGGCTATTTTCGAAGATCTATTGCAACTAAATTCCGTGGTTCGAACACTAGTAACACGATCCCTTATACTAACGGACAACAACAACAAACAGAGAGAATTAAACTTTTTAAGACATTGCTAGAAAACGGATACGACAACAATCACACACGATCAAACATTAGAAACGGACAACAAACCACTACACCACAACAAGAACAGACAGAGTCCACACAACAACACACAGCGTTTTTACCATACATTAAAGGTGTCACCGACAAAATCAGACGAATTTTTAAAACCCATAGTATCAAACCGTATTCACAACAGACCAAAAACTGCCAAATCTGATAAAAACTCCCAAGGATACGATTCCAAACGAATCCCACGGAGTTTACGAAATTCCTTGTTCCGACTGTTCCCGAACTTACGTAGGACAAACAAATAGGTGCATCCACAATAGAATCTATGAACACACCCTCGCAGTTAGAAAATCCGACCCTTCATCGGCGCTGTCCATGCATCATATTCATACAGGGCACAAAATACACTTCGATAATGCCAAAACAATAGCACCGGTTCACAACTTTAAAACGAGAATTATCCGCGAAACAATCGAGATTGAAAAACGTCCCGATTGTTTAAATAAGAGAGATGATGGTCTTCGCCTTCCGACTACTTGTAAACCTATTATATCTTCATGACAAACACGCAAAAAGAAAATAAATTCTACAGACAATTTTATTTCCCCATTATCTGTCTCAACAAATGCCGATGACCCTCTTAATCCTCCTCATCCTCTAAGTACCGTGACCAAAGCCCCCCACTTAATTGACCGTGTCCCTACTACTTTCACTGATAACGAAGCAGGTAGACGGAACGACATATATAAGACAAGACTTGCATCGAACTGCGAGATACCCTGTCTACCCAAGACAATTCCGTCTGGCAAATGGCGAAAGCCCTTCGCTCCCAAAAACTTCCGATATCCCCGCTTCACGGCCGTAATGGTGTCGTATACACGGATGCGGAGAAAGCTACTGCATTCGCAGATCATCTGGAGTTGCAATTCAGCCCGAATTATAACAACGTTGATCTGTCGCACGTAGCAAGAACGCACCGCTATGTCAGGAGTGCGCTTCGCGCCACCCCAGACACAACTATCGAGCCCACAACTTTCGAAGAAGTTTCCCAAATAATCAAAGCATTAAAAAATAGGAAAGCTCCGGGATACGATGGAATCTCCAACGTAGCCCTGAAAAACCTCCCCCGCAAAGCCGTGGTATTCATAGTTACGATTATGAATGCCATGTTGCGACTTCAACATTTTCCTTCCATGTGGAAACTTGCCGACATTATCAACATCCCGAAACCCAGCAAAGATCCGCTGTTCCCTCAGAACTATAGGCCCATTAGCCTGCTACCAGTCATCGGTAAGATCGCCGAAAAACTGATTCAGAAAAGGCTAGCTTCTTTCACCTCAGAAAATCATATCCTCCCGGATGAGCAATTCGGCTTCAGACACCAGCACTCAACCACTGACCAAGTCCTCCGTGTGGTGGAAAACATCACCAAAGGATTTAACATAAACAAGTCAACTGGTGCAATATTTCTTGACATTGCTCAAGCTTTCGATAGGGTTTGGCATGCGGGCCTCCTAAACAAACTTCTATCATTTAATTATCCTCTCCCTCTGATTCTGCTAATCAGGTCATACCTGCAACAGAGGAAGTACCAGGTCAAACACCTTGGAGCCAGATCTAGAACGTACCCAGCCACGGCTGGTCTCCCGCAGGGTTCTGCTATCTCCCCTCTGCTGTACAATATATTTGTCGCAGATATTCCGACAGCCCCCCTAAACGTGACATACGCACTGTACGCAGACGACACTACCATCCTCAGCAGCTCCACTCAGCCGAGGATAATAACCGAACGACTTCAGACCGCCGTAGTGGAGCTGCAATCATGGTATAGGAAATCTCTTCTAGCCATAAACCCCGATAAATGTTCAGCTGTCCTATTTTCCAAAAGGAGACACACACCTCACGAACACGTTACATTAGACAACCGTCTAATCCCCTGGCAAGAATCCGCCAAATACCTCGGGGTTTTCCTCGACAAACACTTAACATGGCGCCCCCATGTCGATCACGCTCGAAAGAAAGCCTCGATGTTCATCTCGAAGCTATTCCCACTTCTAAATAGAAATTCAAAATTGTCCATGAACAATAAGTTGATCATGTACAAAGTCATTATCCGGCCAGCCTTGACCTATGCATCACCCGCATGGGCCACCGCGGCCGCAACACACATCAAGACCCTTCAAATCATCCAGAACAAAATTCTGAGAATGGTAACCGGAGCGCCATGGTTTGTCCGAAACAGTCAGATTCACTCTGATCTGCAAATGCCTTCGATACTTGAGTTTATAACTCAACTATCCACAACCCAGTTCGCAAAAGCCGCTTCTCACCCAAATACTCTTCTCCGTAGTGCCACCGACTACGACGAGCAACTACCACACAAGCATAAGCGTCCAAAGCTTATACTTACCCGCTAAACGCCCCCGCGGCAAAAAACAGAATGGAAACATTCATTCCCTAAAAAGTCATTGTGTGTAATTCTTTCCGACGGAGGTATGGACTAAGGTCCGGTACTCCCTGGGAGGGGGTTTTAGTGAGTACAGTCTCACAGTACCTCGATATCCCACGGAACCTATGGGGCCGTGAATGGGGTCTGCATGAGCATTTCCCCCTCCTGCATCAAAAAAAAAAAAAAAAATGCGAGATCTCTCTAAGGCCTAGGGTTGAACACACTGAGATCTCACAGACGATCTCCGGCGAGATTTGGGGAGTAGGCAGATTGAGGCCCCGTAATTGAGCTATAACAACCCAATCCACCTTTGTCCATCGCTCTAAGGAGTAGGCAGATTGAGCCTTAGAGTGTCCTTACATATCTCCTTTACCTCTTGAAAATGGCTCCAAAACATGAGCCGACACGTCGAGTTTTCATGAATTCTGGACGCGGTTCAACCCGAAAACCAAGTATGTCTCACATTAAAGACCGCGGAAATCTTATATATATATATATATATATATATATATATATATATATATATATATATATATATATATATATATATATTACTTAAACGTCGACCTGTTTCTGCGACTATGGCCAATCACCGAAGCCAGGTCGCAGTTTCACCTTACTATCCTGGAAATTTTGCTTAACCACTGTAAGGAGGGTAGGGATTTTAGGTAGTTAGGTAGGTAGGGAATTTGAATATAACCTATGTTTATATTTTTGAAATGAGAAGAAAATGACTTCCATTCTAAGGAATCATATATAGGCTGCTCTATTTTAAAAAAAGTGAGATTAGGTAATTTTTTTTCAATTTTACGATCCTAATTTCGTTTTTCCAAATGCAAATTGTAACAGCTTGTGAAAAGTTCTACAACTTTTAATCAAAAATATTTTATTTCCAAAAATAAAAGTAGCTGAAGCTGCACTAATCATAAGGAACACACCCTGTACATAGAGAAATTGTCTTTCTAAAAAAATCACAAAATACAGGGAGCGTAACAAAATACTTGATACTACAGCGCATTTCTAAATTTTAAAAAACTGCATTTTCCACAAAAATCAATTAAAATGCTAATGAATCACCTCTAAACAATCAAATTACAGATAATACCTTTTTTGTTAGTATGGGAAAATTGTGCATCTGTGGTCCAAACATATGCAACATGGACACCAGAGCTGTGCTGGGTACTGAGAAAATGTACTCGAGTACCGGGTACCGGGTACATGTCATAATTAAGGAAAGAGTACAAAGTACCGAGTACTTTACCTGCTAAAAAGTACTCAGAGTACAGTACCCGGAGTACAAGTACCCGAACTTTTCGGGTACTTATTTTAGAGTACATTTGGCAAAAATTTATGTTTGGGTTATGCTTATGCAAAAGCAAAATAAACTAAATTTTCTACAAAAAGTGTTTTTAATATTAAGGAATAACTTGAAAAACAAAACAAAAAAGAGAATCCTAAAATAAACAAAATATTCTACTAAAGTGTTTTTAATATTGTAAAATAACTTGAAAAACAAAACAAAAAGGAATCCTAAAAATACCAGCTGTTATTTTATTGCGTTACTTTATTGGCCTTCATTATCACCAATTTTTCGAAACTCGAATCGCTGAGAGCGTTTCGCCGTGGACTATTCACTATTGACGCAAAAGAAAATAATCGTTCCACTGGTGCAGACGAAGGTAAACAAGTATTATACCTCAAAAATATTTTTTTTATTATTGGGTAATCGTTCAAGCTATTTATTCCGCTTCTTTTGTCATCAAGATATTTGTATAGCTGTAGCTCAATTTTTGATGTTTTCACCGCTTCCTTTTCAGTGGCAGGTTGAGAGGTATTCGTAAACATAACGTGTTTAGATGTTTCGGGTTCGGGTTCATTAAAATCAAAGAAGTCATCAGGTGTTGTATCGCTAGAACCTGCACTTTCGCTGCCATTATCGTCATCGTCAATATATAGTTGTTCCGCGGCTCCGATTACCAACTTCTTTATAGCGTCCAGAGAATATTTTGGGGTTTTTAAAACATTAAACCATCGCAACTTAAATTTAGGATGAACAACTGCAGAAATAATTGCAGACTCTGAAGTCAAATTAAGTATGTCGGAAAACCTTCTATTTAAACTATCCATACATGTTCTTAAAAGTAATTCACCATTGGAACTCATACACTGGAGCTTTAATTTTTCCCATTTATTTCTTAGAGAAAGAAGACTGGGCAGCAAGTATCCATAATAAACACAATCCTGTCCTTGCAAAACGTCGAGTGTTAAAGCAAGAGGTTTCAATACTATACAGTACTCTTCGAGAAACTGCAATTCGGTTTCCTTAAAATGTTTAATATTTAGCCGCTGACAAAGAGCCGGAAGTTTTGCTTTTACGTTCAAGATCTGGGAAACCGAATCAAAATAGGAATTCCATCTTGTTATTCCTGGATAACTTAGAGTATGTCCCAAAACCACTTTGATTATTTCAGCACTTTTGGGTCTGCCTGCTTTTGCCCATAAGATATTACATTTTGAAAAAACTTGTGTATGTCGCGTTCTTAGTGTAAGATTTGATTGAATTGCATTTTTGCAATCGGTCGTGGCAATTAAATTTAACGTATGACTGGCACAACGAATATGCGCTGGTAGCATTATTGTTCTATTGTCATTATCAAGTGTATTTGAAACTTCGATTTCATGGACTGTAACTTCTTCTTCATCATATTCAATTTCATTCATCTGATCTTCTTCTTCTTCTTCATTATCTTCATTATCTTCATCTAGTCCATGTCTGGTTTTGTTAACTTCTAATCTTTGGGATTCTTCTGTAACCGAGAATTCACGGAAGGCTTTAACAAAATTCGAACCATTGTCCGTTACTGTCGCGACTATTTGGGCTGATCTAATATTAAAATTCAAATTGATGTTTTCAAGCATTTCTCCAATGTTCTTGTAGTCATGGGTGCCAGTGAATCTTTTGCAAGCCAAAGCTACTGACTTTCTCTCCAAGTTTGCGTCTATCCAATGCAATGTAACCCCCATGAAACTTCTTGTTTTGGTGGACCATATGTCAGCGGTGCTGCAAACATAGTCCTGCTTTTGAATTTCTTTTTTAAGATTCTCTGTATGAGAATTATACATCTCATTAATAAGTCTCATTGCCGCTTTTCTTCGGGGGACATTAACGTTCATTCCATCGAACAACCTTAGAAAACTTTCATTTTCGATGATTGACACAGCGGACATAGTGTTAACAATGAAATACACTATTCTTTTTTCAAACTCCTTCTGCGTGACCAGCGTGACCACACTTTTTGAATTTATGATACTCAATTTTGCTTGCTTGGATTTTGTACCTGCTAGACCAATTCTCGAATTAGTACCCTTCAACTTGCTTTTGCTGTGTTTTAATTTCTCTTTGTGTTTGAGATAGTCATCATAGGATTTGTTTCCATGCACTCTTTTTAGATGCTTAACAAAATTTGTCGTACTTTCCGCAGAGCCCTTAATAATTTTTTTTGAAGGAAGACATAACTGGCAAACAGCTTCGACATGCGAATTCTTGTCACACGTTTCAACCAAGAAAAATGTTCCGTCCAGCATTGGGGTGTTCTTGCACTTTCCAATGTTACTAACTTCAGTCGTAGTTGATAAAGATGTGGATGTGGATATTGTGGATGCCGTAGCAGAAGTGGGGCTAGTCGGACCAGCAACTATTTCTACATCGGAAACATTGAAATGCATGCTTTCAGTGTACCTAGAAGTCGAAGTCGATGGCTGAAGATTTTTAAAATAGTCTGATATTTTGGTTGATATGGATGGCTTTTTAGTCTTAGGGACATAGTCTTCATCACTTTCTGATGAATTATGGAAAGGATCTGGTTCTGCATCACTTAAAATCTCCATGGTCCAGGTCCTATAAGTAAAGAAATACAATAATCGTATTTCTTTTTTGTAATTATTACAATAAAATACAATATTAAAATGTTGCCAAAAAAAACACAGAAAAAAAATAATTCTCGGTTAGAGAAGAATCCCAAGAATTAGAAGTTAACAAAACAAGGCATGCACTAGCTGAAGATCATGAAATTTTTTTTACTCATTATTTTCCAAGTTTTTAGTTTTTATTTCCCTAATTTATATTTCTCATTAAACAGTTTGTTTTATCTTAGGCCATTTTAGATTTGAAATTTGTCATAGTGTACAGGGTGTCCTGCTATATTTTGACCAATTCATATCTTCGTTATCAATGGGTTTAGAGAAAAGTTTAAATTAGCAAAGTTTCAGTATTTTCCTGAACCATCATAAAATTAAATCAGAAAAAAACAACTGAACATCAGCATCAGCAGAAGTAATATTAAGTAAGTGGAGACAGTTTTTTAAATAGTTCACCCGGTAAATTTTAAACACATTTCATGTAGGATGTTCTATACCTAATTGCAACTGTTTTTGAAATACTGTCGTTTGAAAATAGGGATTTTTCAACTTTAACACACTGTAGATTCTGAACGGCTTACGTGTCCTCAAGTTACTTTTTGATAAGCTTTCATTTGAACCTATTTTAATGAAATCCATTAATATCAATTTCGACATAGGAACAGTCAAACATTTTTGGATAAGGCTAAAATTAAGCTTAAATCGAAAAGTAATAAGATAGGAACTCGTAAGCCGTTTTTGCCTATTTCAACAGGGTTCTCAGCGTCAGGGAAAACCTGAAAAACCTGGAAATGTCAGGGAATTTTAAAAAAATGTGTCAGGAAAAACCTAGAAATGTCAGGGAATTTAGTATTAAAAAATTGCTGAGAACCCTGTTCAATCCGTTCAAAATTCAGAATCTACAAGACCAACAGTGTGTTAAGTTGAAAAATCTCAATTTTCAAAGGCAAAAGTTTCAAAAACAGAGTTGTTTCCATGTGAAAAAAATAAAGTTGATTGTCATAGCTGGGGTCACCCTGTTACACGATCACATATGTTTTATGTTTAGAATTCATCTCAAAAATGAAATAAGAAAATAGGTGTTTTGAAAACTAAAGTTGGTTGTCATAACTTATTTTTGTGTTTATATGAATTTATAATCAAGTTTGGAACCCCGTTGGAATTTCATTGCCTATCTAAATTTGAAAACTGCGGGTGCCACAGAATTTTTGTGCCAAATTTGGTTAAAATTGGTTAAGCAGTTTTTGAGATATCGTGCTTCCGACATGCAGACCGACAGACAGACACCAATATAATATTTTGTAGTTAGGTTATTTTTGACCCAAATAAATCATTTTCAGTAAAAATAGAAAAACTTTTTTTTTTGACGATTCTAATAGCCTTCCTATACGGTATATCTATGGTTTGAACGGCTAAAAATATCACTGTTGATGCTCAGTTGTTTTTTTCTGATTTCATTTTGATGATGGTTCAGGAAAAATACGGAAACTTTGCTAATTTAAACGTCTCTGTAAACCCATTATTAACGAAGATGTCCATTGGTCAAATAGCGAAACACCCTGTACAATACAGTCATACAGTATCATACTAGTCAAGTCTTTTCATTTGATACCCATATTAGATAAATCTCTTACTTACCTTAAACTGTAGTAACGCCTTTGACTTCAAAAAAACAAATTTACAATAAGATACGATACAATCAATCAATGACCGCGTTCAACACAATAATAATAGTTACGTAAAACCACCCCGTATGTGTAACCTTCTCACTAGTGGTGATCTCGTCCGCCGAACCCGAACGTTGTCGTGTAATTGTTCAGTAACTAATAAAACTATTACGACAAACTCTGCAAATTCAGACGAGCTTGATCTTGTTCAAGTACCCGAGAATAATGTACTCGAACATGCGATGCGGGTATCGGGTACTAATAGAGAGTATTTGAGGAATCGGGTACCGAGTACAATTGATTCCAATGTACTGGGTACCGGGTATCGAGTACTGAAAAAATGTACGCGGGTACATTTTTGGGTATTTTTACCCGGGTACTGCCCAGCTCTGATGGACACTTGTCATTATCACCACATATAATGAAATAAAACAAAATGTAAATGCATCGGCCGGGAATCGAACCCGGGCCGCCCGCGTGGCAGGCGAGCATTCTACCACTGAACCACCGATGCTTCATGTCCACTTATTGCTTTACGTTGATAATTAAGTCGCCCACAATAAAGAGAATGTCAATAATACATTTAAACAAATAGGTCCCTATTATAATGTTAAGGCATTTTCTCTTTACATCAACTAGAGCTTTGTTAACGTGTAAACTCCCCTTATAACTAAATTACAGGTTATATTGCCAATTCTGACATAAATTATATCAAATGTAGCGCAGCCAAAATAATATTCTGGCAAAGTTAGGTACATATTTAAAACATAAAAAAAATTATTACACGAAGGCGCGCTTAGTAAGAAGTTACACTCTGAAAAATTAAAATAATACTTGTAATAGGTACTTAAGTCTAGAAAATGATTGGACAGGTTCAAATACATGCATAAGAAAACAGGCTTTACTAATGTGTAATTTATTTATTAGTTACCTATTAAAAATATTTTGTTCAACAAATATTTCTCCAATATTTAGTTACGCAAAAAATAAATTAATAGAGCCTAATCATGGTTAACAAGTAAGGTAGTAGGAATAGGTACAAGCTTACAACTTATTTGTCACATAAGTCAATGTATACTTTTTGTCGATACTTATTACTATAGGTACCTATTAGATAAGTACTATTATACTTCCACGACGTCACAACGTGTGGAAATATCGGATCAGCGACAAAAATTTCAAAAAAAAATTCCGCTTAAACGTCGTAAAAAGGGTCAAAACATGTAGAAAACATGATATGAAAAAGTATTTTTTTTGTCTGCCGCTCTGGCGGTCTGTAGGTCTGTCTTTAGTCACAATAACTTTAGAACTAATTGTCTTCAAATTAGTGATGGGTTGTTATTTAACAGTCTGTTATATTTTAACTGTTGTCGAGCCGCAACAGTAACAACCTGTTATGGATATATACAAATAACAGGTACAGTGGAGGGGATGCTGTTGCGCTTTACACTAGAACTCGGAGTCGTATCTGTTTCTGTTGCACTGCTACGATGAAGCAGCTTCTGTTTTCATCCGCAACTGTTATAACAGGATGAATGGACATGAGACTGGGAATGGGGTATAGAGCGGACTTTACTTCATAACATAATACTGTTTTCATCCGCAACTGTTATAACAGGATGAATGGACATGAGACTGGGAATGGGGTATAGAGTATAGAGCGGACTTTACTTCATAACATACTACTTTATACTAGTGTGCTCACAGCTTTGGGAACGTAGGGACGTCGGTACAATGAAACTGTTAAATTTTGACAGGTTGTTGATTCACACAAGACACACACATATATTTACAATTTATAAACAAACACAAAATATGAAAAATGTAAATAAAAAGACTGTATATGTAGCAAGTGAAAATTATTAAAAATGAACTATATCACTGTAAAAATAAAATCAGGTCACCGCGTATATAAAAAAATAATCACATAGTCGTTGACGTAAACTCAATCTTCATTAGATAACTCGATATGCTGATGGCATTTTTGTTTTAAGAACAAACTGATATGTATACAAACGTACAGTTATGCTTTAACGTGAGTCCTTAGGTATTATATTATATTAGGTAGTTTTTTGCTCATTCTTCTTTGCCTTATGTAACTAATAAATCAATATTCCTTTTTACTTTTCACTTTGGAAATCTAAGAAATAAGTCCGATTTTAAACATCTTTTTTTTATTATTACTGCAAAATAAAAAAGTCTGGACGCAGCAAGTGCGTTATGGTAGTGAATTTTCATAGAAATGATCTGGCACAAAATATTTTATTATAACTTTTTTTTCCTGTAACATAGAAATCTTAATTTTGATGTATAGTTTACTTTTTATATCGTAAACCTACCTACCAAATTTGGTTATCATAGATTATCGGTGTGATACATATATATATATATATATATATATATATATATATATATATATATATATATATATATATATATATATATATACATATATATATATATATATATATATATATATATATATATATATATATATATATATATATATATATATATATATAACATATAAAAATTGAAACTGACCCCGGATATGGGTTCTAGGGGTCCTAGATCATGCTCATTTGAAGAATTTTTTCAAAATTCAAAAGTCGAGATCTCCTCATTAGTGAATTTTTTCTAAGAAAATTCACTAAAATCGCTGAAACTTAAAAAATCTCAGAAACAGTACCAATTTTAATGAAATCATAAAAATATTCCCTGTACCCGGTATAGTTGAAACCAGACACACTTCGCCCTATAGGTAGAGAGAAAAAAATTAGTTTTAATTTAAAAAAAAATATTTATTTTATTTTTTGCTTACAATAATTCATTGATTTCATATAGCTCTCATTTTCAAGGAAAAGATGGCTATAGAGGTTTTCAAGCTCAATGCTTAACTAATACTTAATTAGTTAAGAAAATTCGAAAAAAATTCTGCATTGTTGAATTTTTTACCAAATTATTATTAGTGATGAATACCCAAAAAAAAACCTCCATCATTTTTTTAATAAAAAATTTATTAATTGTGGAGATCTCCTCATTAGTGAATTTTTTCTAAGAAAATTCACTAAAATCGCTGAAACTTAAAAAATCTCAGAAACAGTACCAATTTTAATGAAATCATAAAAATATTCCCTGTACCCGGTATAGTTGAAACCAGACACACTTCGCCCTATAGGTAGAGAGAAAAAAATTAGTTTTAATTTAAAAAAAATATATTTATTTTATTTTTTGCTTACAATAATTCATTGATTTCATATAGCTCTCATTTTCAAGGAAAAGATGGCTATAGAGGTTTTCAAGCTCAATGCTTAACTAATACTTAATTAGTTCGAAAGAAATTCTGCATTGTTGAATTTTTTACCAAATTATTATTAGTGATGAATACCCAAAAAAAAACCTCCATCATTTTTTTAATAAAAAATTTATTAATTGTTTTAAACATAATACAAGAATATTTTTTATTTTAAACATTACCCAACTACACCACCGGACGGGTTCAGCTACTGTTACTACGTCTACGTGGAATTCTTAATAATTCATAGTTCATAATGTTATTTTCAACCTCTTATATTTAACTGTTATTTCCAAATAACAGTAACAGGTGCGACCTGTTAAAGCAATATAACAGTTTTTCCCATCACTACTTCAAATTTAGTATACAGTTAGGACTCGATAACCGAACGGTTCGGATTGTTTTCGGCTAAAATCGCTTTAGGGGTAGGGGATTAATGGGGGGGGGGTGATTTGGTGAACATTGACAGGTTTTCGTTAAAACAAGTAATTAAACGTTTTAGGTTTCATTTATTAGAAAACTTTGAATTTTATCAAACATCTGGTATTATGTGCTGAAATTAAATTGGGGGTTGAATGTGTGAAGGTGGAATATTGTTGACAAAAATTTCAACTTTTTTGGCTCAAACGGCGTATAAGTCTCAAAGCATATAGAAAACTTGATTCTGGAACAAACATTTTGTGGTCTGTGGGTTTGTCGATCGGTCGGTCTGTCGGCATGTACGTCTATCTGGCAATATAAGCGCGATATCATCTTCAAATTTGTTATCCAGTTAGCAACCGACACAGGAACGCTTTGAATTGTTTTTGGGTATGACCGCTTCAGGGGGCAGAAGATAAATAAGGGGTGATTGGGTGAAAAATTATATTTTTTCAATTAAAACTCGAGTAATATATCGATTCAAAAGCTTATGGCTACAGCAATACAAATATTTTCTTTGTGATCAAGTGATGGGCCCTAAATTGATTCCATGGGAATGTCTTTCTGAGGAGAATAAATTATCACAGCTATGTGGATGTTATGATTCAATTTGTAGCACTATTTTAGTAGTACAAGAGTTGGGTGTAGCTTACCAGTTTGAAAATTATTGCTTTCCACAATAGACCCATTATCATAATAATATAATAGGTTTGTTCCAAACAGCAGTGTTCGTATCGCCATAAAACTGATTTCAGAATTGTATTATCGATTTTGCGCCCACCCATACAGCACATAATATACTCAGAATATTTGTTTCGGAATGTTCTAATAACATTTATGGAATTTTAAACTTCAATCTTGAATATTCTGATTCATTCATACAATCACATCCTAAGTAAATTATTCATCAATATACTGAGAATATTTGAATAGATTGTTGTTCCGAATATTCGCTTAGAATGTGCTTGAGATGTCCTTATAATATTATATAACTTTAAAATTTAATGAAAAAGATAGATGATGATTGCGGTATAGTGGTGACAATTATAATAGTAACTATTTTGCATGTTTGATTCTGTTACCTGTTTATGGTAAACACATTGTATACTTAGGCAATCCCTTCTTTAGGTATAGAGCGCATGTCCATGCCGCCGGAAAGGGAAGATGGCAAATGGCGAGATGACCGCTAGACGTAAATGAAAATTAATGTCAAAATGAATGGTCTGTGGTCAATGTTGTGTAAGGTTCTATTCTAACATGATTAAATAAAAATAATAATGTGACCTGAACCCGCGGAGAACAGTGTGTAATTGCAAACATAGATTCAGAATACAGAAGCAAGTAAAACATGGTGTCAGATTAACTAAAACACACCCAGTAAAGAAACAAGTTTTAAAGCCTCTCTTGTTGTTAACACTGACATGGGTTCGCTAATTTTGCTCTAAACTGGATCATCTTACGAATTAGGTACACCTACATTGTACAATATATAATTAAAAATTGTGTTATGTTCAATAGTACCTAAGTCATGCAATATAAACCACTACCACCGTTTTGTGTGTTTTTTTTTTGTGGATGTGGATGGACTGATGGACTGGAAAAGTGCAAGAATACTGCAAATCTATAGAATTGTCTAAACAACATCTCGAACTTTTTACTCCTGTGGAAGAACTTAATGCTGTGAGAAGTATCACTATAAAGTGAAGAAAATGTGGACCTGGACATATGGTGGGAAGATGAATGTACAATAAAACTTGCAGTTTATCAAATACGGAATCACTTTGCCAAAGTATACCTTTACAACCAGAATATCCAAGCTGTTGGTGATAAGCATCGGGATATGGAAATAGCTTTAGAAGCAGAAATCAACAATACAAGGGAAGGGTCAAAAGGTCTGATCGATGACTTTCAGTTGTAGTTTTGTGTAAGTTCAAGTGAGTGTGATTTTGCGGTATATTCTGTCCAATTTAGTTGTATTCTATAAAGGTGTAAGTACTATTGTGTAATGCAATTCCTTTAATGCCACACTGAAAGCCTGTAGAATCAATAATCTAACCAAATTTCAAGTTACTTCAGTGGGGTAACTGCGATTATTCATTTTGGAAACTTTGTATCTGGCTATTAAATTTTCTGGCAACTCCAAGAACTGTATCTTTATTTATTTCATTTTTATGTTATTCAAATTTTAATTGTTTTATTAATATTTTATTCAGATATTTCTTTTTATATGTTATAAGTACATACTTAATCTGAATAAATGTGCAATACTCGAATTGTTGACTTATTACGTATCTGAACTTGAGTTTACAGATGTGTGTAGCCACTGGAACAATATGATAACCTACACAAGGGTGAGTGATTGAAGTTCAAATTCTAGCCTGTTGGGCTTGCTCATACGAAAATATATAAAAGGCCAGTTAAATGGTGGAAAATCAGTAAATTTTGAAGATAAATCCAATATTTCATATCTTTCCATTTTCTTAATTTCTGTATCATTCAAAAAATGTATACAGTGTGTTTCGCATAAGAACCGACACAGGGCAGGGGCATGTAGGTAAACGTAAAATATGGTGATTTAACGCAACTTACCTCTTTATTAAGTTGCACTCTTGAGAAGTTATAGCCCTTAAAGTGGGGTTTCATGTTTCGAAAAACATCAATATCTCTGTAATACTTTTACTTAGAAAAAAACAAATTTAGTACCCGTTTTGAGTGTACCAAGAGCATTAATCACTGGTAAGTACAGTTTAATTAAGGCATTTGAAAAGGTTGATTAGGGGCGATGCACCCTTAAAATGTCACAATTTTTTAACAGATTGGTGGATTTAGGAAAATATTTCATTTTATGGGGAATTTAACTCTAAAACTTTGTTACGCCTGTTATTTTCAAAAAACTTTGTTGTTTTCAAGAAAACACGAATAAGTAAAGAAATATATTTTATTAATCCTACTAAAAATCATCGAAAATCAAATATTTGCCGATAAACTTATGTATAGGTTAAATTTGACAATCAGGAGAAAAGTGTAAATAAGTATAATTTATTAGAAAACATTCAACTCAAACAACAGAAATAAAAAAATTGCTATCGATAAGTCATAGAAATTCTTCAGCGTGATAATTTCACAGCCATCTATTGAATTTTTGAGGACTTTAAGTAACATTGATAATACATGTGTCTTTAGTTATTCGGGTTTTTATTGAAAACGACAAAAAATTTGTTAAAAATAACAAG
Organism: Tillus elongatus; assembly: GCA_964006375.1. Taxonomy (NCBI): domain Eukaryota; kingdom Metazoa; phylum Arthropoda; class Insecta; order Coleoptera; family Cleridae; genus Tillus; species Tillus elongatus. Next base: position 132,001,755 of record OZ023267.1, read on the forward strand.
AGTAAAAAAGTTTTATAACTTAGTTCCCCATAAAATGAAATAATAATTTTTTAGATCCGCCAATGGGTTAAAAAATTCTGTCACATTTTATGGGTGCATCATCTCTATTAAACCCTTTGAAATCCTTCAATTGAACTCTACTCACCAATGATTAATGCTCTTGGTACACGCAAAACGTGTACCAAATTTGGTTTTTCTAAGTTGAAGTATTACTGAGATATTGATTTTTCTTTCGAAATTTAAAACCCCCACTTTAACGGACTATAACTTCTCATGGAGGCACCTTAGTATAAGGGTAAGTTGCGTTAAATCACCATATTTTAGATTCCCCTACATACCCCTGCCCTCTGTAGTTTTTTATGCAAAACACCCTGTATATCTTTTTAAAAAATGCAATGTTCCCATGAGTATATGTATGAACATTTGGAGAAGATTCAATGAATGTTCGTGGAACATTTTCAGAAGATAGTGGGAGCTCCTAAGAATATTATAAATAACATTATAAGAACCTTATTAAGTATGACAGAATCTGTCCCATTCTCATGTTCATAGAATGTTCTATGAATATATATTGTACCTTGTGAGAATGTTCTGGGAATGTTTGAATATTCTTTCGAAACATTCCTGGTATATTCTCAGAATGTGTCTGTGCTGTCTGGGCAGGCACGGTTTATAACGGTACGAAAATGACACCAATTAGGAGTCTGAATTAAACTGAATTTACTCTTAACTACAAAATCAATTAGCGGTATAATGAATCAAAACAATGAAATAATTAGTCTTGTCTAATTGTTAATACCACAAGATTTCAGCGGAAAGAAAACAACTCTTGAGTATTTTACAACGTTTGGCAAAAATACACCCGTGTATTGTTAGAATTATTAACCGAATCATCTAGTTTTAGTTCTTTCATATTCTTATCATCATTTACTCACAGCAGGATGTAACTTATGACACAACAGCAGGATTAATCAAAGTCTTGGCAACGTCACTACAATCAATTTTAACAGTTTCTAGCTGATAAATTTAAAAGAAATACCTATGTCATAAAGCGCAAAAGAATATGTTATTATCTCCAGAAAAATCTGGACGCAGCAAGTGCATTATGGAAGTGAATTTTCATTAAAATATTTTTAATAGCAAATATGTCTCTCTAATTCAAGCAGGTATCAAATTTGGTTACCAGTATAACCTATATAGTAGAAAAAATGTGCCATGTTTTATCAAAATAACTTATTGTTTGGAAAAGTACAAACATTTTCCGAAAACAACCTTAAACTGTTTCCGAGATACCTGGTTTCCTAGCCAACAAACCTTGGGTTAATTGCAAATGGAGTTATTGAAATTTGAAGCATTTAATGAAAATTCGCCAGCAAAACGCAGTTACTGCGTCTAGACTATTTTTCTCACAAACATACATAATATTTCGATAAAAAAAATGCAATAATATAAGGGTCTTCGAAGATAAAAACCTGTATGTATCACCAATGACTTATGGGCTCACCCTGTGATTGTCAGAATAATTTTATGTCATACTAGTTCATTATTGTATTTTTATTGCTTAGTTACCAACTACATAATGGTGTACTTTATGCCCACGAGCCATAAAGTGTACTTTATGGCCCGCGCGGGCACAACCTACACTTTATGGCCCGCGCGAGCACAATGTACACTTTATGGCCCGCGCGCACATAAAAACAAATAATTTTTGTTTGACTTCCTTAATAACCTTTATTAATGAAATTACAGATAATGGAATAAAAGTAATATGTCAATATTTAATTAACATTATTTAGTCGAATTAACATAAAATTGACAGTTCTGAAAAGATCCGGTGATAGTTAGGTTGCCTTCAGCAAACGGTGATTCATGTTTCATTGTTTGGGTATGACTAGTATGCCCTCGAGCGACTTACAAACCCTCTATTTATACCCTTGGTACATAAATAACTATTATAAGATGCAGCTCAAGACATCCTACAATTAACGTGTACAAGCTTTTCTCGTATCTTGTATAATAACAATTATATTGAGTTTTACCGTAAAATTGCGTCGCCCTGTATATATGTAAATAGATAAAACTTAAACTAAACCCGGATATGGATTCTAGGGGGCCTAGTTTGCGCTCGTTTGAAGTAATCTTTTTAGAATTCAAAAGTCGCGGTCTCCTTATTAACGAATTTTTTCTACGAAAGTTAGCCAAAAATTAAAGACCATTCAACCATAAACTTAACTAAAACTACCGCTCGAGCATCAGAGGAAGGCTCTATTTGAAATGACATTTCTGGAAATATTTTAGTAAAGTGAAGGACAATGACGGTTGAGACTGAAACTTAAGGGTTTTCAGAACACTCTTCTTGCGACATTTTATTTACCTAATCGGTATTTGTTTCAGGTTTTTTGCCTAAATGTTGTCGTTTCAAATCGCCACTTTGACGTTTTGAGGAAAACCCCATTTGTTTTTAAATGCCCATAACTTTTTTGTCTTTAAACTCATAGACCTAAATTTTGGTACATGGTTCACTCCTTATAATGCAAACACGCGTACCGATTTTGGTTACCCTTACTTTGTTATTTCCAGGTATATATTTTTTTTCCGAAAGAAAACACAAAATTATCCGGGAAAAGTTGGGTCGATTTTCCTGGCTACGAACTTCAAGTCTTTTGCAAAAAGAAGGTACCCAGAAATCTCTTTTAAGTCAGTGACGGATTCAGGGAGAGGAGTCTATGGCCAACGAACCTTAGGTTAATAGCAAACTGAGCCATTGAAATTTGAAGCATTTAATGAAAATTCGCTACCATGACAGAACTGCTGCGTCCGGGTTTATTTTCTTACAAACACGAATTATATTTCGATATAAAATGCAAAAATTCAATTTTATAAGGCATGCTCGATTAAAAAAAAAATTGTATCACCAACCGACTTATGGGCCAGCCTGTGATTGTAAAAATAATTTTATAAGATGCAGCTCAAGAGACTCTATAATTAACGTATACAATTTTTTCTCATATCTTGTATAAAAATGGACATATTGTGCTTTACCGCAGGAGTGCGTATGTCCTGTATATATGAAAACAGATAAAAATTGAAACTGACCCCGGATATGAGTTCTAGTGGGCCTACTTTGCGCTCATTTGAAAAAATCCATTCAAAATTTAAAAGTGGCGGTCTCCTCAATAGCGAATTTTTTCTACGGAAATTCGCTAAAAATTGTAGACCATTAAACGACCAACTCTATAACTAAAACTACAGAAAAAGCATCAGAGAAAAGGTCTATTTGTAATGAATTTTCTGGAAATGTTTTGGTAAAATTAAGGACAATGACGGTTGAAACGAAACTAAGGGTTTGTAAAACATCCCTCTTGCTATATTTTATCTACGTAACCCGTATTCGTTACAGGTTCTTTGTTTAAATAATGTCAATTTTGACGTTTCAAATCGCGACACTGGCGTTTTGAGGAAAACCCCAAATTTCTTTCCTTTAAATGCCAATCACTATTTGGTCTTCCAACATACAGACCTAAATTTTAATACAAACCCGCGTACCAAATTTGGTTGCCATAACTTTGCTATTTCCGGAGATATAAAAGTGTACCGAAAGGAAACACAAAATTTTCAATGAAAAACTGGGCGGATTTTTCTGGCTAACGGACTTATCCAAGCCACTTACAAAAGGAAGGTGCTCACCAAATTCAATCAAAATATGTAGACTATTTTTTGAGTTGTCGGTGTGATATATACAGGCTGTTTCAAAAAACATGCACCATCGCTCGTAGAGCAATTCCTTACTAAAAAATAAGAAAAAAAGTTCCTGTGCACATGGGCCCGGAAACGCATAGTTTCCAATATACAGGGAGTTGAATTTTAATTTTTTTTTTAATTTTTTATAAACAATTTCAAAACCACTGGATTGATTTTAATGAAACTTGGAACTTGAAAGTGTATTATGAAAGTGCATATTTTCAAGTGAAAATCTGCTTACAACTGCGTCAGTGGCGTGCGTACGGGGTAACTGTAAAAATTCATTTGGGGAAAAAATATGTGCGCCACTGTATTTTTCCAATTTTGATACATCAGTTATGAAGCTTATTACATAAGCCACAAAAGCTACCTCTTGGTATTTTTTCGTTTAGGGTATCCCCTAGGAGATATGATTAATTTTATAAAAAGGGGCAAAGTACCGATTAGTCGGCGTAATAATAATAATAATAATAATAATAATAATAATAATAATAATAATAATAATAATAATAATAATAATAATAATAATAATAATAATAATAATAATAATATATGTTTACTGCAACCATAAGAATATGAAAAACAAAACATACAGTAAACATTACAGCAATAAACGTGCAAATAACTAACCTACGTAAAACTTATTGTTGATAAACATTGAAATGAATATTACAAACATTGATAAAAAATGATAAATAAAAAATAAAAATAAAAAAATGAAAAAAGTAATCGTAAAGACACCATGATTTTTCCAAACTCTTGTTTTTTGTACATTACTCAACTGACTTTAATAACAAAGCTAAAGAAAATGTTGAAAGTGACCACCATTAGCGTCGTTACAATTATTTAACCTTCTGCGCAAAGATCTTCTTACTCTTCTGCAAATATTATGATCTTCTCTAATGCTGTCAAATGCATATTCTATTCTTCCCAACAATTCTTCTCATGTATTTACTGGTGTTTTATATACTATTTCTTTTAAATGACCCCACAAATAAAAATCGAGAGGATTCAGGTCCGGAGATCGAGGTGGCCATGACACCGGACCTCCACGACCAATCCATCGGTGACCGTATGTGTTGGCTAAATATGTTCTTACAACTGCTGCAAAATGTGCGGGCGCACCATCATGCTGGAACCACATTGTACCATTTCTCATAAAAACCGGTAGTAACAACGGCAAATCATTTTGTAAAAAGTTTAAATATGATTCATGGTCAAGACGATTCGGTAGAACAACAGGACCAATTATGTGATTTTCAATAATAGCAGCCCAAATATTGATGGAAAATTGATACTGCGAATTTGCAACTCTTAGAGAGTGTAGGTTTTCATCGGCCCATGTATGTAAATTGTGAAAATTTACGATACATTTTCGCGTAAATGACGCCTCATCAGTAAATAGTACACGTTTAAAAAAATGTTGGTCGTGTCTAAGTTTGTTTAAGAACCACTGACAAAACATTACCCTTGGTTGAAAGTCTCTAGGTAGAAGTTCCTGGACACGTGTAAAATGATAGGGATATAAACTTTGATCCTTCAGAGTTCTGTGAACTGATGATGCCGAAATATTACCCAGTTCGGTGGCAATAATTCTCGTACTTGTACTAGGATCACGTTCAACTCTATTTAATATTGCCTCTTCAACTCGTACAGTTCGGCGGTATCTTCTGCGTCCAGAGTCAGCTTTTAAAGGTTTTAAAGAACCAGTTTCTCTAAAATGTATTACAATACGTGGGAAAATATTTTTGTCAGGAATTCTTCTTTGCGGATAAGTTTCCTGATAAACTCTCACAGCTTGTCTAGCATTTTGATTTGTTTGTCAATAAATTAACAACATATCAGTCAAATCCGCTGAAGTGTACTTAATGAAAACCATCTTGAGAGGAGGAAATAATATTAATGAGCAGCTCAGTATCAACAAATAACTGAAAACGAAAATACTGCACCGTATCAAAATTTAAAGAATAGCACGAAAACTCTTTTGACGCCTACAAGGCACTTCAAAAATTATAGTTTGATGGCACTTTACAATTACTGTTTTCATTACTCCAACGAATCGGTATTTTGCCCCTTTTTATAAAATTAATCATATCTCCTAGGGGATACCCTGAACGAAAAAATACCAAGAGGCAGCTTTTGTGGATTATGTAATAAGCTTCATAACTGATGTATCAAAATTGGAAAAAGACAGTGGCGCACATATTTTTCCCCAAATGAATTTTTACAGTTACCCCGTACGCACGCCACTGACGCAGTTGTAAGCAGATTTTCACTTGAAAATATGCACTTTCATAATACACTTTCAAGTTCCAAGTTTCATTAATATCAATCCAGTGGCTTTGAAATTATTTATAAAAAATTAATAAAAAAATTAAAATTCAACTCCCTGTATATTGGAAACTATGCGTTTCCGGGCCCATGTGCACAGGAACTTTTTTTCTTATTTTTTAGTAAGGAATTGCCCCACAAGCGATGGTGCATGTTTTTTGAAACAGCCTATATATATATATATATATATATATATATATATATATATATATATATATATATATATATATATATATATATATATATATATATATATATATATATATATATATATATATATATATATATATATATATATATATATATATATATATATATATATATATATATATATATATATATATGTGTGTGTGTGTGTGTGTGTGTGTGTGTGTGTGTGTGTGTGTTGATTATTTAACGTCGGCCTATTTCCGCGACTATGGCCAATCACCGACGCCAGGGAGCAGTTTCACCTCACTATCCTGGAAATTTTGCCGAACCCCTGCCTTTCTGTAAAGAGGGTAGGGATCTTTAACGTGCCCAACATCGCATGGACACGGTACCGACGGCTTTACTCCCCCTCCGAAGGGCGGAACGTGCAGACATTCAACTTGCTCAAATACAATGCCAGAACCTCGGTTGATGTTAATTTTACAGTTTGTACTGAAAAAGTGAAAGGAGTGCCCTGGGATCGAACGCAGTACCCTTCAGTGCAGAGGCACACGTTCTTACCCCTGAACCACCGAGGTTCTAAATATATATATATATATATATATATATATATATATATATATATATATATATATATATATATATATATATATATATAGTATTAAGTTTTTGTGACGGTAATAGTGTTATTTACTCAAAAAATTGTGGGAAAGCCGTCAGTTGCAAAATAAAACTCTTTATTAAATGCTGAGCTTTCGGAAAAGTTTATTCCATTCTCAAGGCTACAACATGGAAAGAAACAAGTTTACAATTTTATTGGAAAAATATAAAAGTTTAAAATACTTACATATAACGTGAGTTTTACTATAACTAATTATTCAATAACAAACATGAAAAAAACCTTTTTATAAATTTGACTGAAGTCGAAAAGTGCCAAACTGACATATAAAGCTAACTATTGTCTAATTGAAATTGTTTTTTGTTTTTGTCTAGGAAATATAAATAATATATAAATAGTGATTTCTAAAATTATTATCTTTTTTTAAGTTTATTAAATTGTCGTTAAAAATAATTTCAAATTCTTCTAAACACATTCTTATATTACTTAAGGTTTCACAGTGTAACATAGAAACATTACTAAAATTTATATTATGGCCAGTGTCGAGATTATGTAAACGTATGCCACTTTTGTGCTGTGTTAATTTATATTTAATGACTCTGCTTGTTTGGCCAATGTATCTTTAATTATTACATGGAATACAATATACCACTCCAAACACTTTGGAAATTTCATCCTTACTTTTGAGTTTACTGAAAATGTTACTAATTGTTTTTGAATATGGAAACGTTATTTTAAAATTGGTTTCATCTTTAAATATAAACTTTAACCTATTGGAAATACTTTTAGTGTATGGGATAGATATGTAAAAAAGTTAGATCTTTCCGAACTCGAAATTATATCGGTGTTATTTCTGTCAGATAAATTTGATACTGTTTGTAGAGAGTGTCTTGTATTGTAATGGTGATTGTTGAAACAATTGAATAAAAGTTTATTAAGTAGCTTGGGAGGATAAGAGTTGTTAACAAAAATATTAAAAAGTTTTCTTAAATTTTTTTTCGTGGAAAGAAGGATGGCATATCTTTAATATTCTATTTTTAAACATAATAAAATGTTAATTTTAGTTTTAAATAAATGACCTGAATGAAAATTAATATATCTTTGAGAATTAGTTGGCTTTATATACCAATCTAAAGTTATGTTGTTATCATTTGTTCTAATTAATTTTGTATCTAGGAATGGTACACTGTTATCTGTTTCCTCTTCTAATGTAAATTTAATAAACTGGTTGTAAGAATTAAAAACATCTAAAATGTGTGTTGTTGAATTTAGAGGAATACTACAAATAATGACGTCAACACATTTTTTTTGAAGGAATATTGAAATTTAATTTTGGTATACATGTTTCAAGTAAATCATCTATAACATATTGTGCAATAATTGGAGAGATACAAGCACCCATTGGAGTTCCAAAAATTTATTTATAATATGTGTTTTCAAAAATAAAATAGCCTGAGTTAAAAATAAAATCAACTATTTCAAGAAATGTATTTTTTGGAATGGATGTTTCTAGAGAAATAGAATACTATTTTTAAATAGTTGAAGTGGTATGTTAGTAAAAAGTGAAACAATATCAAGGTTAACAATTACATAATTATCTGGAATTGTAACATCCTTTATAAAATCTGAAAAGTGAAAAGAGTCTCTTATGTAATAATCATTGTTTATATTGTAAGCTTTTGTTAAAATTTCAGTGATTAGTATAGCTAATTTCTATTAGGTGAATTTATGGAAGAAATAATTGGCCTTAAAAATCAAACAGGTTTATGAATTTTAGGAAGACCATAGTATTTTGGACACGTCTGATTATATATTGTTAATTTTTTAGCCATTTATTGTGTAATAAAATTATTGTTTTTTAATTTGGACACTATTTATTAGCTTTTTGTTGAAAGGTGGATGTTGGGTCTGTGGATAATCTTTTGTAATAATTTTCGTCAGAAAGTAAAGAATTGGAAAGCTCAATATACTGATCCTTATTCATAATAACTGTGACATTGCCTTTGTCATATATATATATATATATATATATATATATATATATATATATATATATATATATATATATATATATATATATATATATATATACACATATAAAAATTGAAACTGACCCGGATATGTGTTCCAAGGGTCCTAGTTGGCGCTCATTTGAAGAAACTTTTCAGAATTCAAAAGTCGCGCTCTCCTCATCAGTAATTTTTTTTAAAGAAAATTTACTTAAACGCAGAATTGGGAAACCTAATATAAAATGTTCATACATTTGAGTGGTCAGATTTAAAATATTGATACAATGTCATAAAGTGTTTACATTACTGGCAAATGTAATGCACACGATCTGAGTTTTATGGTCCAATCATAATACACACTTACCAACATAACAAACTGCAAAAATAAAACAATAAACCCCAACAATAACCTCCACGTAGTCCTGTTCGTAAATTATAAGGAGCGGAACCGAACATGATGGGTGTAGATATGCGCCCCTTTTCGTCTATTCTAATCAAAATGAGCGCTTCAATATTATTTCTAAACGTCTACATTTGCTGAAGACCGACTTCGAGGGCTTGAGAACAAAAGTTTTTATGCCAGATAACTTTAATTAAACTCACTACAGTCACTATCATTTTCAAGGTAATTAAGAATACATAAAATTACCTAGTAGCACATTCTGATTTATAAGACTGAACTCTAGTTGCTAGCAAAAGAATTAAAGTCATTCAAGGGTAAGTCAATATATATACATACATACATACATATTTATTACCTTGAAAGCTTCCAAGGCATGTCTACATCTAAAATATAAGTATAAACAACACATAAAGACTACGACGATCCAATAAAACCTACAAGTAATAAACCATTACAACACAACTGTAAGACAGTTTGACAAACATGGCTAAAAGCGACAGGATAAATATTCATCCACAGAATAAAAAGCGTTTTTTAATAAAAAGCTCTTCATAGTTTTTTTAAAGATCTAGTTCTTGGAAAGCCAACGGCAGATTGTTGTACAATTTAACGCACAGGAAGACTGTAACCTTGCTAGTCGATTCCTGGGTGTGATGAATTTGTCCCTATTTCTTGTGTTGTGGCAGTGAAGGTCTGAGTGCCGAACAAATTCACTTTGGTGACTGTGGAGATAGCACAGACAGCAAAGAATGCACACGCACGGGACGGTAAGAATTTTGTACTTCACAAACAAATCGCGGCAACTTGTTTGAGGCACGCCAGCCAACACCCTCATAACTTTTTTCTGCTTCAGGAAGACTCTTGATGCACCACCCACAGCACCTCAAAGGATGATGCCATAGGTCACCATACTATGAAAATGCGTTGGTATGTTAACAATGCTGCACTCTCTCCGACAACCATTTTTATTGTTCTTACGGAAAATATGGCAGTTGACAGCCTAAGGCAAAGCGCATCGATGTGCGGAATCCACGAAAGCGTGTTATTAACTACAAAACCCAGTAGTAAAATCGTAGCATGTTCAGGGGACCTTCTGCTGGAAAGGATTAGTTTTTGGGTTTTGCAAGAATTAACAACCAAACTATTTGTCTCAAACCAAGCTTCAGCAACATCCAGGCCGGCCAATGCTTTCTTGTTCAACACTTCCCTTTTTGCAGCTCTTTCTATCACAGTAGTGTCATCTGCAAAAGCTATTCTGTTCTTGCCATGGAATTGGTTCATTAGGTTGTTAATATATATATAGAGAATAACAGAGAGTCCAATATAGACACCTGAGGAACATCTTGTTTCATTAGTCTTAGAGACGATTTTTCTCTATTTAGGTCCACTAATTGATATCTGTTTTCAAGGTGCGACCCAAGCAACTTCCACACAATGCCTCTTATACCGTAATGATGCAGCTTCATCAAAAGCCTCTCGTGATCCACATAATCGAACGCCTTACTCAGGTCTATACTGGAAAGCATTATTTCCATATCCTCAAATGACGCGAGAATGGTCTCAATTATCTCGATCATTGCCGTAACTGTTGACTTTCCTGCACGAAAGCCATGCTAATTTCCACTCAGAATCGACCTTGATTCTATAAAATTCACCAGCCTCGACTTGAGCAGAGCCTCACAAATTTTCCCAATTACCGGCAGCAGTGATATAGGTCTATAATTTCCACAAAAGTTGACATCCCCCTTTTTGTGCAAAGCAATCACCCTAGCCAACTTAAGCTGATCAGGAAATATTCCCTCCCTGAAACAAATATTTATTAAGAAGCAAAGTGGGACAGCGATGTACACTATACATTTCTTTAGCAGGTTGACTGAAAATCCATATATGTCTTTTGAATTTTTATCTTTCATGTTTGCCACTATATATATATATATATATATATATATATATATATATATATATATATATATATATATATATATATATATATATATATATATATATATATAGAAACTCGCTTGCGATATCGGTTCTAGGGGTCTTAATTTACGCACATCTGATTTTTCAAAAATATCAAAGTATCTTTTCATAAGCAAATTTATTTGACGCTAATACGCTAAAAAAAGTGTTTCTCACGAAAATTCGGTAAAAAATGGAGCTTGAGGATGCTGTCAAGCAGCGAAACTAGTCACAGAAACATTGAAGAACATCCCAGAACATCCAGAATTCAGAAGGGCCGCTTGCTCCAGTTAGCCAACGCGCTGGCTACGTCCTTCACCTACAGAAACCAAACCCAACAGTGAAACCAGAGAAGTAGTCTCCAAGTTTGTATCTAATAAAAGAAACTATTTTAGAAACATTTTTATAGAGACTTGACTTGATTTTGTTTACATTTATACTATACTATGCTACACATTCAGTCGAAAACCACAGCATAATATATCTACGCTGCGCTAAAACTGTGTTTGGGGCCGTTCATCAAGCTACAAGTATAGTGTATTAATTGATTGAATCTCCCAGTTAAATAACAATCACTTGGCAAATTTTTAATTTCATGTCGTCTGTCATTTGCGTATTTGTGACCGAGATTTCACGATTGTTGGTTCGGGTAGTATTTTTTATGCCTGTTATTTATTTAATTTGATTACCGTCGATGTATGGTTTATACCGGTTGTATGAATCAATCTACGCGAGGCAGTTAACTATTCTCTCTGTCACGCATTGGACTTTAGCCACTGAGTCGTTTCAACCCATGTCTTTCAGATCTTATTCTTATTCGGAAAAAACTCTAAATATTGTGTACCAAGTTAGTTAAAATTCACAACATACGTTTATTTATATCATTTCTAGCCACATGTAAATCTCATTCCAGTTACTCTAATGCTTACAAAAATATAGCGTTTTCAAAAATATTTTTGTATATTTCTGGGGGGAAATGTCCGTTACAGCTGATATACGAAATCGTCCGCGGTGTTAATACAATGAAGATGTGTGCCAAGTTTCATTCAAATCAATGGAGTATTTTTTGAGTTATCGCTCGGATATATACATATGTATACATATAAACATATACAAATTTTAACGGACCTTGGTTTTGGGTTCTAGGGACCCAAATTCGGGCTTATCTGAAAAAAAAATTCTCTAATAGCGATTTTTAGCGAATTAAAAAAAAATTCGCTAATGAGGAGATCTGTATATATATATACAGGGTGCTACAAATTCGAGGCTCACCATGGGTATCTTCTAAACCGTAGGAGATACAGGCTGGGTTAAATTGAGGCAAATATGCGCAATTATGGGCCTTGTAGTATTCCATCTTAAAATTTGCTAATTTCCGAATACTTTCGAAGATATACGAAAAAAACCGAAAAATGTAAATTCCGTTTTTATTTTTTCCTGAAGTTATTTGAAACGATATAAAAAACGAAAGGCACTTCTTCATTGCCACTTTTTCTACTCTACAAAATGCAGTAAACAGATTCTCAGTACAACGCTTTGTTTCGAAGAAAACATCATCAACTTTGTTTTTTCATATGGCCGTTAAAATAAGTACACCCTGTATTAGAAAGCATACTTCATTGCAAATTTAATGATGTATAGCACGATAGGTTCCTTATGTTGTTTTTTGCATTATTTAAATTTTCAACAATTTTCAAGGCGTAGTAGGCGACGGAGATGAAAAAGTTACGATGATTGCCAAGTCAGATATCATCAACACCATGATAAACAGTTAAGAGAACATGGTAAAAAATACATCCCTTTAATGGTAGGACGGATGGCGTACCTATTCTTATTAGTAATGGGTTTCCGTTTCTGTATGAAACCCTAAAAATACGGTCCAATAATCTAATCTGCGCTTTATTTAAATTTGATAATTTACAATGGGAGAGCTTTGGACATGAAACACTAGTACAACTGTCAACCTTCATAATGCATAGAAACTCAACAGTCAGACAGACGCTAGTTTTGCATCGTTTTGCATCTCAATCACGTTTAATTAATATCATTATTAATAAAATAGTTTATTTGACGTTTTGATAATCTTGATTACAATGCAGTTTTGAAATGAAGAGCAAAGTTACATGTTAAGAGTTTTTTATTTGTGCCGCAGAAATGCGGTTGGTGCTACAGATATATATTTCCAACAATATCCCCAGCGAAGTCAACCACATAGAACTGATTTTGCTAAACTGGATAAACACTTAAGAGAATATAGTTCATTCAATAAGCTTCGAAAACAATATGGAAGCAAAGTACGTAATGAAGAAGTGTCTGCAACTAAATAAATAATATCTCAAGCTTAGGTGTTAATGAGGCAAATGCTCAAATAAATTGCCGTTTACTTGGATACATTTGCGTGCTCTTGTCCCCAACTTTTCAATAGATCGCTGAATTGATCTTCTGTTGATGGATCTACATGCACTAATAATTCGATTTTTCAGTTCATTTAGACTGGTTACAGGAGTTTTGTAAACTATGTCTTTGAGAGTTCCCCAGAGAAAGAAATCTAAGGGTGATAGATCTGGAGATCGCGTAGGCCACTTTACATTGCTTCCATTTCCAATCCACCTGTTAGTAAACTCCCTATCTAAATAATGTTTGACATTTCTCCCATTATGTGGGGGAGCGCCGTCCTGTTGATACCACAGATTAGGTAATGTGGCCAACGGAATCTCAAATCTTGTGAACTCGTTAGCCAAAAACTACAAGTACCGTTCAGATGTTAGACTTCCTTCAAAAAGATGCGGGTCCAGCAATCTGTCACCTATCAACCCAGCCCACACATTGACACCAAACATAACTTGTGGTCTGGCTTGTCTGTGGCCTCTAGGGTTCTCCAAACTCCACACATGCTTGTTATTTCTATTGAAAATTCCAACGTTTGAAAATCTAGACTCATCGGACCAGACTATTTGACCTAGGAAGTTATTATTGGCCTCTACATTCTCCATCAACCAACGACAAAATACAAGTCGCCTCTCACTATCACCGGGATGCAATGTTTGAGAAATTCTAATTTTATACGGTCTATAACCTTGCTTCCGCCGCTACTTGTCGCGTTGATGCAGATGGATTTGCAGTTACCTGACAATAAACATTAAAATTGAAATCGGCGCAACTATGGAAAATTTACATTTACTTACATGTGTAATAACTGCAGTCACTTCTTCATTAGTTACTTTGCTTCCATATTGTTTTCGAGGCTTACTAAATGAACCATGTTCTCTTAAGTGTTTATCCAGTCTAGCAAAATAAGTTCTATGTGGTTGACTTTGCTCGGGATATTGTTGAAAATATATATCTGTAGCAGGAACCGCATTTCTGTGACACAAGTAAAAAACTCTTACCATGTCACTTTGCTCTTCATTAGAAAACTGCATTGTAATCAAGATTCTCAAAACGTTAAATAAAGTATTTTAAAATTAATGACAACAATTAAACGTGATTGAGATGCAAAACTGGCGTCTGTCTGATTGTTGAGTTTCTAGGCATTTGGAATTTTGACAGTTGTACTAGTGTTTCATGTCCAAGCCCTCCCATTGTAAATTATCAAATTTAAATAAAGCGCAGATTTGACGAATGAACAGTATTTTTAGGGTTTCGTACAGAAACGGAAACCCATTACTAATAAGGGTAGGTACGCCATCCTTCCGTCCGTCCTACCATTAAAGGGCTGTATCTTTGAACCATGTTCTCTTAACTGTTTATCATTGTGTTGATTATGTCTGACTTGACAATCATCGTAACTTTTTCGTCTCCGTCGCCTGCTACGCCTTGAAAGTTGTTGAATATTTAAATAATGCAAAAAAATACATAAGGAACCTATCGTGCTATACATCATGGAATTTGGAATGAAATATGCTTTCTAATACAGGGTGTACTTATTTTAACGGCCATATGAAAAAACAAAGTTGATGATGTTTTCTTCGAAACAAAACGTTGTACTGAGAATCTGTTTACTGCATTTTGTAGAGTAGAAAAAGTGGCAATGAAGAAGTGCCTTTCGTTTTTTTTTTATATCGTTTCAAATAACTTCAGGAAAAAATAAAAAAGGAATTTACATTTTTCGGTTTTTTCGTATATCTTCGGAAGTATTCGGAAATTAGCAAATTTTAAGATGGCATGCTACAAGACCCACAATTGCACATATTTGCCTCAATTTAACCCACCCTGTATCTCTTACGGTTTAGGAGATACCCATGGTGAGCCTCGAATCTGTAGCACCCTGTATATATATATATATATATATATATATATATATATATATATATATATATATATATATATATATATCTGACCGATAACTCAAAAAATAATGGACCAATCTTGATAAAATTTGGTGCGTACCTTTCTTTTGCAAGTGGGTTAGACAGGTTCGTTAGCCAGGAAAAACGGACCAGGTTTTCCCGGAAATTTTTGTATTTTCTTTCTAAAAAAATCCATATCTCCGGAAATAACAAAGTAAGGGCAACCAAATTTGATACGCGTATTTGTATTATATAGAGAGAACTATGTACCAAAATTTAGGTCTCTACCTTTAAAGAAAAAGTTATGGGCAGTTAAAGAAACAAATTTTGGAGTTTTCCTCAAAACGTCAAACTCGCAATTTTAAACGTCAAAATTGGCAATGTTTAGGTAAAGAACGTGAAACAAATACGGATTTTGAAAAGAAAATGTTCCAAGAAGAGTGTTCTGCAAACTCTTAAGTTTCAGATTCAACCGCCATTTCCCTTCATTTTACTAAAATGTTTACAGAAAATTCATTTCAAATAGACCCTTTCTCTGATGCTTTGGCTGTCGGTTTAGTTAAGTTGATGCTTTCGCTGTAGGTTTAGTGAAGTTTATCGTTTAACGGTCTATAATTTTTTTTAGTTAATTTTCGTAGAACAAATTCGTTCATGCATTTTTGCATTTTTTATCGAAATATGATGCGTTTGTAAGAAAAAAATCAGGACTCAGGAAGTGCGTTTTGGTAGCGAATTTTCGGTAAATTTGGAGTTTAGCTACCGAACGCTTTTCAAAAAACTGTTTACAGAAACCTGCCTAAGCCCCCCTGGATCCACAAACCCCAAGAAAAATTTCTTGTTCACACCCCCCAAGGAAGTTACGGGACCAGGAGTGAGTAGGGGTGTATAATTTTTTTTAGCTAATTTTCGTGGAACAAATTCGTTAATAAATTTTTGCATTTTTTATCGAAATATGATGCGCTTGTAAGAAAAAAATCTGGACGCAGTAAGTGCGTTTTGTTAGCGAATTTTCGGTAAATTTGCAGTTTAGCTCCCGAACGCTGTTCAAAAAACTGTTTTCAGAAACCTGCCTAGCCCGCCCCTGGATCCACAAACCCCAAGAAAAATTTCTTGTTCACACCCCCCAAGGAAGTTACGGGACCAGGAGTGAGTAGGGGTGTATAATTTTTTTAGCTAATTTTCGTAGAACAAATTCGTTAATGCATTTTGGCATTTTTTATCGAAATATGATGCGTTTGTAAGAAAAAAATCAGGACGCTGTAAGTGCGTTTTGGTAGCGAATTTTCGGTATATTTACAGTTTAGCTCCCGAACGCTTTTCAAAAAACTGTTTTCAGTTTCAGAAATCTGCCTGAAACCTGTTAGGAAACCAACATTTAAGTTTATTTTCGGAAAATTCTTTTATATTTTCAAATCATAAGTAATTTTGATAAAATATAGTACATTGTTTCTACTACATAGGCTATACCGGTAATCAGATTGAATCCTGCTCGCATTTGCTATTAAAAACATTTTTATGGAAATTCACTTCCATAACACACTTCTTGCATCTAGACTTTTAAAAAATGTTTATATGTTTTCAAACAATAAAGTTATTTCGATGAAATGCGGTACATTGTTTCTACTACATAGGTAACCAAGCTTGATGGCTGCTTTCATCAAAGAAAGACTTATGCTCAGTTTCACAAAGCTCGATTAAGTGTTCAACGGCCGGTTAGTTAATCAGGGATTTAGACGACCAATCACAGACTATAATTCGGGTTCTTGCCATGACAACCAAATATTTTGAAGTTGTGATTGGTCGTCTGAAGCCCTGATTAACTAACCGGCCGTTAAATGTTTAATCGAGCTTTGTGAAACTGGGCAATTTGCTATTAAAAATAATTTTTAAAAAATTCGCTACCATAACGCATTTTTTCTTAATGGAAATCAAAGGGCATGGACATATTTAACAAAATGCACAAACAATCCCACATTTATGAATGAACTATATTCTTCCACCTGTTTTTCACATGGCAGCATCTCTTTCCACCGTTACTGTGACCATAACCTTTGTGTACAAAGCCCAGATGTACCTTGTGATGTCACGTAGATGACGCGGTAAACGCTTCTCCTCCACCAATCAGTCTAAGGATCACTTTGATCTCCTGCCGCGTGTTTCACTTGTTCCATACTACACGGCCACTAGATAGATAATACCCCTTATGTGATATGCATATATTATATGTATATTACACTCTTGACTTATGACATTTATAACTGTGTGACATATGTATTAATGTATTTCACCTGAATTACAAATTAGAACAGGATATTTTACATGTTCAAGAAATTATTGTTAAGTAAAGTGTTGTTTTGGGACGGGTTACTTATAAATCGATAGCTGTTGATGAGTTAGATGATATTAGAGAAAATCAAGGTTTAAATTCAATTAAATTTCAGTTCGAATTAAATTAAGTACAACAGAAAATTTAGATTTTGTTAGCCACACAAAATATTTTGGTCTTATGCGTTTCGCACCTATTTTTAGCGATTTTTTTTAATTCCCTAATGAGGAGATCTGTGTTATATATATATATATATATATATATATATATATATATATATATATATATATATATATATATATATATATCCGACCGATAACCCAAAAAATAATGGACCGATCTTGATCAAATTTGGTAAGTACCTTCTTTTTGCAAGTGTCTTGGATAAGTTCGTTAGCCAGGAAAATCGGACCAGTTTTTCCCGGAAAATTTTGTATTTTATTTCTAAGAAAATTTTGCATTTTCTTTCTAAAAAAATTCATATCTCCGTAAATAACAAAGTAAGGGCAACCAAATTTGGTACCCGTGTTTGTATTAGAAAGAGTGAACTCTGTACCAAAATTAGCTCTCTAGATTTAAAGACAAAGAAGTTATGGGCAGTTAAAGAAACAAATTTTGGAGTTTTCCTTAAAACGTCAAACTCGCAATTTTAAACGTCAAAATTGGTAATGTTTAGGCAAAGAACGTTAAACAAATACCGATTGTGAAATGAAAATGTTACAAGAAGAGTGTTGCATACCCTTAAGTTTCAGATTCAACCGTCATTGCCCTTCATTTTACTAAAATATTTACAAAATATCCATTTCAAATAGACCCTTTCTTTGGTGCTTTGGCTGTCAGTTTAGTTAAGTTGGTGCCTTTTTGGATATTTATTTGTAGGTTTGGTGAAGTTTATGGTTTAACGGTCTATATTTTTTTAGCTAGTTTTCGTAGAAGAAATTTGTTAATGCATTTTTGCATTTTTTATCGAAATATGATGCGTTTGTAAGAAAAAAAACTGGACGCAGTGAGTGCGTTTTGGCAGCGAGTTTTCGGTAAATTTGCAGATTAGTTCCCGAACGCTTATCAAAAAACTGTTTTCAGAAACCTGCCTACCCCCCCCCCCTCTGGATCCACAAAACCCAAGAAAAATTTCTTGTTCACACGCACCAAGGAACTTACGGGACCAGAAGTGAATAGCGGTGCTGGGCGGGGTAGGTAGTAAAAAGGAAATATGCGCAGAAAATGCGAATAAAACGGCCTTGAAAGTTGTCTTTTTCACATCTTGAAGCCACATCCCCCTTAAACCCTGCCCACCCCGCACAGCACCCCTATTCCCCCAAAAATTGGCATATTTTTTATTATCTGATTTAATTGAAGAATTTGAAATGATTTCATATATTATATAATGTATTTGTAGTACTTCTGGGCAAAAAAATACCAATATTGTGGATAATAAATATCATATTGCATTACTATCAAACTTAAACTCTTACTTGTACCGAAAACTTCGTTTAAACTAATAACATAGTGATCTTAAACTGACATTTCTAATACATAAAAAACTTAAGCGTTCCAGAGCAATGTTATCTATCGAAATATCTTCAATTATTTGTCGTGATGTAAATCTTTATAGTACTAATGGAACCTTTTGGGCATCCACTTCAGAAGATTCCGTAGGTCAGGTCACCATATTTTTTCTTTGATATTGAATGCAGCAGGCCAGTTAGTGTTTCCAGATCGTAAACAATGCTATTTTTTAGTACTTCTACTTCTTCTATTGAAATTAGCAGATTGGAATTCGTTATCGCTAAAATTTGTTTTAAAATAGACAACGCCTGCTTTGCCAGAATTGAGTTTAGAATGAACAAATTGAGGAATTAGGAATTTTTGATTATCATCCGTTTTCTTTTGCGCGATGAATGAAGAACTGATAGCAAGGCACAGTTTATTAAAGTTCTTGAAGTCTTCTGATTACATTCCAATTACATTGAAATTGTACCTATGCAACTCATCCTGGATACTTCTTGCCAATCCCATGGTGACAATATTGAAAACAGAAGCATCTTGTTTGATCCTCTCTCTATAAGAGAATTCATCACGTCAGCCTCCATGCGTGTGTGTCCTTGAAGCAAATATTTATGTTCTAGTGTTTCTAATTGATACTTCTATTCTGAGAATGACAATTGTCACTCTCAATAATTAAATGTTCTAAGGAAGGATTACTTTTCACACCACTATCATATTTCAGTAAACACGAGGCCATTGTATTACCTCCACGCCCAGCAATAGACTCATCCCACATCATGCAGTTAGCTATTAGTATCACAAATAGTATAACGAAATGACCACAACTTCAAACTGTAAAAACTGTACATTTGTGAGCTCTGGTGATGGCAAACATTTTTGCAAGTCCACCATAACCGTTTTTAAGGATTCTTTTTCCATTGAATCTGATTTATCTTTTTTCTTATCATCATATCTTTCTGTTGCTTCAGCCAGATGTTTGTCATAATTTTCCTGGATAAATTCATTTCTAGATGATTCTTCCGCCAACTGAACTCTTTATTGAATATCCCGCAATAAAGCCTTTCGTGTGGGATGCATTTAAATATTCCGCTATAGATTTCGGCATCCGCCTCATTTTGATTGGCTAATTTAAAACGAAACTATAGGCGGTGCTGAATCACGTAGTAGAATATTAGGACGGTGCCCAAAACGAGAGTGCAATGTCATATGCTTATTTTTGCGCACCAGGGGGCGCATTAACCTTTTAGTGAATTTTCTTTAAAAAAATTCTTTCATGAGGAGATCGCGACTATTGAAATTTGAGAAGATTTCTTCAAATAAGCGCTACTTAGGACCCCTGGAAACCATATATATATATATATATATATATATATATATATATATATATATATATATATATATATATATATATATATATATATATATATATAATATTATATTTATGTGTCACACCGATAACTTAATATAAATAATCGACTGATTTTGATAAAACTTGGTAAGTACCTTCCTTTTGAAAGTGGCGTGGATAAGCTTGTTATCCAGGAAAATCAGACTAGTTTTTCCCGGAAAAGTCTGCGTTTCCTTTCGGAAATTTTTTATATCTCCGGAAATAACAAAGTTAGGGCAACCATATTGGGTACGAGGGTTTATATCATAAAAAGAAAACCATGCACCAAAATTTGCATCTCTACGTTAAAATAAAAAAGGTTCGGGACGCAGCAAGTGCGTTATGGCAGTAAATTTTCATAAAAATGTTTTTAAATAGCAAAAATGTGTGTTTTTTTTTTAAGAAAGCAGGCATCTAATTTGGTTACCAGTATAACCTATATAGTAGAAACAATGTGCCATGTTGCATCAAAACAACTTTATTGTTTGAAAATGTACAAAAATTTCCGAAAGAAAACTTAAAGTGTTCCCGAAAAAAACTGATTTCTTGGTCAACCTTATAGGTTCACAGCAAGTTGTGCTATTCAAATTTGAAGCATTTAATGAAAATATATATATATATATATATATATATATATATATATATATATATATATATATATATATATATATATATATATATATATATATATATATATACATCGTACCGATAACTCAAAAAATAATGGACCGATCTTGAGCAAATTTGGTGAGTACCTTTCTTTTGCAAGTGGCTTGGAAAAAAGTTCGTTAGCCAGGAAAATCAGACCAGGTTTTCCCGGAAAATTTTATGTTTTCTTCCTAAATATATATATATATATATATATATATATATATATATATATATATATATATATATATATATATATATATATATATATATATATATATATATAAACACGGATCTCCCCATTAGTGAATTTTTTTAAGAAAATTCACTAAAAAGTACTTATAAGCTTTTAAGTTTTTCTTCTTAAAACGTCTAAAAAGTCGCGATTCGAAACGTCAAAATTGACATGTTCTAGATAGAGTACGTAAATGAATACGGCTATGCAGCATAAATGTCGCTATAAGTTATAAAGCCTTAAGTTTCAGCTACAATCTTCATGGTTCTTTATTTTAATAAAATATTTGCTGAAAATTAATTTAAAATAGACCCTTTATGTGATGCTTTAGTAGCAGTTTCAGTTTTTTTTTTTTTATTCTAATAACGAATCAGATTAAGTTATTATTTAGCGTTTTTTTTCAATTGGGCGAAGTGGAAGTTTCTAATGAAGAATCGGTGTTGGTAAGGAGTTTCTCATTTCTATGGACTTCTGTAAGGTAAGTTTTTTACAGTTTGCATTTTTAGCTCCGTTGTAGCATGTTTACCATGCAGAGAACTTCAAATTTGCTTTAGGTCTCTTAACTGTATTGTGGAGTTGAGACTTTTGAATTTTGAAAAAAATTCTTCAAATGAGCGCTATTTAGGACCCCTGAAACCCAAATCCGAGGACGGTTTCAGACGTTGGATAAGTTTGTTATCCAGGAAAATCGGACTAGTTTTTCCCGGAAAATTTTGCGTTTTCTTTCGGAAAATTGTTATAGCTCCGGAAATAACAAAGTTAGCGCAACCATATTGGATACGAGGGTTTATATCATAAAAAGAAAATCATGCACCAAAATTTGAACCTCTACCTTCAAATAAAAAAAGTTATAAGCTTTTAAGTTTTTCTTCTTAAAACGTCAAAAAAGTCGCGATTCGAAACGTCAAAATTGACATGTTCTAGATAGAGTACGTAAATAAATACGGTTATGCAGCATAAATGTCGCTATAAGTTAGAAAGCCTTAAGTTTCAGCTACAATCTTTATTGTTCTTTATTTTATTAAAATATTTGCTGAAAATTAATTGAAAATTGACCCTTTATGTGATGCACCAGTATAGGCAAGTGGCATATCATTTTCCTCAGAACTGCATGCTCATTCCGAATATGTAATAATGAAAATTATATAGAATATAAAATAAAATATAAAATAAAATAAAATATAATATAATATATAGGATGCTCCATTGAAATTAAGACAGTTGTTGGCAACTTCCGGTACAACCGGAAGCGATATAGTCACCAAAATATTTTAGTTATAATGAGCGGATGGTGATACATCCAGCTGCAAATTTTCAGATTCGAAATCCTAGTACTTCCAGTGCACTCCATTACGTGGGACAGTATAAACATACAAAAATTTAAACTGACCCCGGATATTATGAAAGTCTAGATAAGAACCAACCAACCTTATGTGTGTTCCTGGACCTTGCAAAAGCATTCGATACGGTATCCCACCAGAAATTACTGGAAAAATTATATAAAAGCGGCTTTCGGGGAAGCGTATACAGCTTACTCAAGAGTTATGTTAGCGATCGAAAACAGTGCGTAAAGGTGAATGGTCATTTGAGCAGCAATGAAGGTGTTAAGTGTGGTATTCCGCAGGGTACAGTGTTGGGTCCCATACTGTTTAACATATATATGAATGACTTATTACACTTGCCTACGGCAGGGGAAATTGTCAGTTATGCTGACGACACAGCTATTATATGCACTGCATCAGACTGGAAATCCCTGAAACAAAGAGCAGAGGAGAGTCTCAGATTCTTGAAGGCTTGGTTTGACCACAATATGTTAACAATAAACTGGAACAAAACAAAGTATGTACCATTTACATCGTATGCCAGTGGTTTGCCAAATATGGGTAATTTAAACATCGGCAGCAGTCCAGTAGCTGAAGCAAAGAATATGTTATATCTGGGATTAAACATAGACTGTCATCTGAGATGGGATATACATACGAGTCAAATTGTTAGAAAGTTGGAAAGCTTTCTGTTTAGATTTAGGAAACTGAAACAATTCATGGAGGAAACTCACCTCAGAACTGTGTACCTTGCCCTTATTCAATCCCAACTGATGTATGGATTGCTCGCTTGGGGCAGCGCTTCAGAAATATATTTGAGAAAGGTGGGAACCACACAGAGATGGATACTAAAGATTATATGTGGAAAAAATATGACTTACCCTAGCGATCTGCTCTATTCTGAGAACAAAGTAATGGATATCCATAAGTTGTACTGCCGTGCAATTTTATTGTACACACACAGAGAGAAGAACACCATAAGTTTCCTGGAGCACACCTACCAAACACGGTTTAAAAATGTGGTAACCGTAAAACAGAGAGCGAATAAAAGGATTGGCTGAAAAAACTTTGTTTGTATTGGTTTGAAAGCGTACGATGTGTTGCCACTGGATATAAGACAAGTGCATTCATATAGATTGTTTAGGAACAGGGTACAGTCCTGGCTACTTGAAACTCCGAGAGATGTTATCTACAGACTGGTTAATTTAGGTTAAGATTGTGTAGATGTAGTGCATCCAATCCTGTGTTTTAAAATCGGATGTAAATTTTTTTTAATGTGTGTTTGTATTTTACTTGTGTTATATATTGGCTGCTTAACTTACAGAGATTTTTTATGGTTTTGACTATTATTTTACCTCTGCATATATTCCGTGAGCGCATTCGTATGGTGTTTTATAGCATTATTTTTGTTGTTTTTATATATTCTCGCTTGTTTTTAGTACAGCTGTACATGGTTTTAGAATTTTGGTGTTGTTTGAGGAGTGCTGGATTGGGGGGTGGTTTTGTGTTGGTGGGTGGGGAGGATGAGAGGGAGGAATGTGACTGTTGTTGTCGGATGCAATTGTTTTTTTTCTTTCTCTCTTGTGTGCGCATTGTGGCTGGGGTGTCCTCATTGACAAGCTATTTTGCTTCTATGGAGACATGCTGTGTAGATGTTGGTGTGGGAGAGAGAAGGGAAGGAGGGAAAAATGTGTGGTATTTTAGTGGTCTAAATTGTTGGGCACATATGCTGGAAATCTGTTTTAATAATATGTGGCTTGGTTTTGTTTTTTTCAGTTGAATTGCTTCGCAATTGTTTTGGATTATGTGCACTAGGTATTTCTGAGAAAGAAATTATATTGCTAGTATCACCAACAAGTCTCTGACTTAGGTGATTGTTATCTTATTGAACAATTACCTCTAATGTATTTTATAAATTATTTGTAGTAAAAAAATATGTGTATATTGTTCAATAAACTATTATTATTATTATTAAACTATTATTATATATGTTCTACAATGCCTAGTTCGTGCTCATTTGAAGAAATTTTTTCACAATTCAAAAGTCGCGATCGCCTCATTATTTAATTTTTCAAAAGAAAGTTCACTAAACGCAAGATTCAAAATCCATTAAAATATTTTCCGTTTTTGAAGACGTTCTACTTTTTGTTTGATGATTGATGATGATTGGATATTATATTGGCTGATACGTAAAACACATCGGGTCATTTCATATCTGATGTCCCCCTGTACAATAATTTGCATATAAAGTGATGTCCCGAGAAACAGAAACAACTCATGACATAGTTTTTACACATGTCAACGTTTAGATAAGGAGTGAAGACAAATTTTATAACGTTGGAGATAACATTATACATGGATTAAATGGAGGGATGTAACACATTTACATAACACTTGTTATTCACGCCTGTGCGCATGTACTAGCTGATAACCCGCGACCTTACGTCGTCTAAGATCTTGCCGAAAGGTCTTTTGACAGAAGCACCTTTCCGTGCACATGTAAGCCCCCGCATATAAATTTATTCTTACACCGAGTCTTTTCTATTTGATATATTCTAATCCACGTAAACATTTTTGAGGGTGGATCTACATAGATGTTTTTATTTTGTCTAGATGTGTATCTTTAGTGACATAAGAGTGAATTTGATTTATTTGTATCCTGCTGTGAACACTACTAAGTACAGTCGTAAAATTCACCTTACCATAAACGTGTTTTTTACAACTGACCATTATTTCGCTAATAAGTTAGCTTTATCAGAGGACAAGATCTGCGGTGAGGCTTACTTTCTTAATGAAACTATGGCTATGTGTACAAGAACTGTTGTAACGGACTTCAAAAGATAAGGAGATATACATGGTGGTGGGCGAGTCGCATTCATTGGTCGGTTATGACCTATTAGTCTGAATTTGAAGAAAAAAAAGTGGCTTAGCCATAAGCAATCACAAAGATTGCAGTGGAATTACCTTAAACTACAGGGCGCCTCTGGTTAAACCGGAAGTATCACGTACCTCGTAATTCTAAATATAAAGCCCCATATGAATTTTTATTTTTAGATTCAGCATGAAATTCTAGATCAAATCTTATTAAGGCACGATATGTCAAAAATGCGAGGTTTCGAGTTAATCCGAATTTTTAATTAATTTTCAAAATGCCACTACTGTGTTTGATAAGAAATATCTCCGCTCCTAATCAAGATCGCTATTCTTGGTGACTTCAATATCCATAATAAGGAATGGCTAGGATCTTCAAAAACCGATCCACAAGGGAGAGTAGCGGAGGCTTTTGCAGTAAGCAATTCTTTAGCCAATATGGTTCAGCAACCTACTTACTTTCCTCGTATCCCAACACACAGCTCAAATCCCTTAGCTCTCCTTACTACAAATCTTGAATGTTATAAGATATCGGTCGCTCAGACCATAGCATGGTCACCGCTTCCTACGCAATGCAACCCGAGGTCACACAGTCATCACACCCACGTATCGTTTGGCACTACAACTCCGTGAACTGGGACGAAATGCGAGATTACTTTTCCTCATTTCCATAGGCGTCTGTCTCCTTCTCTTATCCTGACACCTCTGATATCTCACAAAACGTCACCGAAATTATCCAAACTGGCATGGAATTATTTATTCTACGTACACAGAAAACCTCTTTAGCAACTCTAAAGCCCTGGTTCTCTAAATCTTGTGACAAGGCCAGACATGAAAAAGTCAAAGCTCACAAAACGCTTCTACACAATCCCAGTCATGAAAACCGACAAGCATTTAACGACGCAAGAAACCGCTATGTCCGCACTATTTCTGAGGCAAAAAATTCGTTTAATAACCACATCAAAAAGAAAGTCCTCTTAAGCTCCAAAGGCAGCAAACCCTTCTGGACTCTTGCCAAATCTATTGGGAATAATTTCTGTAAGAGCACGTTCCCACCTCTTGTCTCAGGAGATAAAATTGTTTCTACCGCCCTGGGCAAGGCTGAATTTTTTGCCTCGCTATTCGCCATTCTACTCTCAATCCACCTCCAAATGTTCAACCACCAACAGTCCCCAATGTCCCGCATAAAATGACGGATATCATTTTCAAAACTGAAAAGGTACGAAATATGCTCTCTTCTCTTAATACCAGGAAAGCATCTCGCCTTGACGAGATCCCAGCAATTGTTCTCAAAGAATGCGCACCAGAACTTGCTCCTGTCCTGACTCGTCTGTTTCAGACATCTTACAATAGAGGCATATTCCCTAGTAACTAGAAAACTGCTTGAGTACAACCAGTCCCCAAGAAAAGATCCAAAGCACTTCCTAGCAACTACAGGCCTATTTTTCTCCTTTCAGTCGTCTCTAAAGTGATGGAAAAGTATATAAACACCGAATTACTAAAATTTCTTGTAAAACACAGTCTAATCCACGACAGGCAGTATGGATTCCATCAGCGCAGATCAACTGCCGACCTCCTTTCCTTTGTCACCCATTCTTGGAACAAGTCTATGGAACTACACGGCAAATCCCAGATTGTCTCTCTAGGCATATCCAAAGCACTCGACCAGGTCTGGCACGCAGCGCTGCTTAATAAACTTCCGGCCTATGGCGTACCACCAAAACTCTGTACCTGGACATCAAAGTTCCTCTTCAACCGGAGCATTTCTGTTGTCGTGAATGGCCATTCCTCTAAACTATATCCAATTATGCAAGGGCTCCTCAAGGTTCAGGTTTTGCCCCTACTTTGTTTCTTCTCCACATCAATGACCTACTCTCTAGCACATCCAACCCAGTTCACAGTTACGCGGACGACAGCACCCTCCACTCAAATATACAATATTCTAAGCCTGTCTCTTTGGCCCAATTAGATAAGGATCGCAGACTCATGGAGGGTTCTGTCTCTGTGGATCTCCCAAAAATATTAGACTGGGGAAGTATAAATCTTGTACAATTCAACCCCACCAAATCTCAGTCTTGCTTTCTTTCTCATAAAAGATACACCAGCCCTAGACCCATCACAATGAACAACCAAGTTGTTCTAAGTAATGAGTGCTTTTTACTTGTTGGCATTTCTGTGGATCGAAATATCACTTCCGGTGCAACCGAAAGCTCCACAAAGCTGAATATATAATCTAGGTATAGCTTATATAATCAGAAGAAAATTTTGCTAAAAGTTTTTTCGGCTAGCTGTAAGGGTAGGGGACAGCCTGTATAAGTTTTATATTATTTGGAAATTTTTCATTTTTTGTTTTTTTTTTAAATTTTAACGAAAAAATTCTCTTTTCACCATCCCCTACCCCCTGAAGCGATCTTACCCAAAAACTATTCGAAGCCTTCCTTTGTTGGGTACTAACCGGATACTGAATTTGAAGATGATATCTCAATTCGTTCGAAGGTGAATGCACCTACCAGCGCACAGACATACCGACAGACCTTCGGACAAAAAAAAACCGTTCCCGAATCAGGTTTTTAATCTGTTGTGAGACTTCTTACGCCGTTTTACAGAAAAAAAAACGAAATTTTTGTCACCGATATTCCACTCTCACGCATTCAACCCCTAATTTAATTTTAGCACAGAATACCAGATGTTTAATGAACTTGAAAGTTTTCTAATAAACAAACCCTAAAACGATGTATTACTCGAATTTTAACAAAAAAAATGTCAATTTTCACCAAATAACCGCCATTCATCTCCTACCCCCTGGAACGATTTTACCCTAAAACAATCCGAACCGTTCGTTCATCGGGTGCAAACCTTATACGAAATTTGAAGACTATGTCTCAATTCGTTCTAAAGTTATCGTGGCTACAAACAGACAGATATACAGACCGACAGACAAAAAAAACTTCTTTTCCAAATTACGTTTTTTATGTTTTGACACTTTTTATGACGTTTAATTGAAATTTTTGTCACCGATGCCGAACTTCCAGACGTATTGACGATGTGGAAGTAAAATCGTTAAAACAAATTAATTTCCGAAGATAAAAAATATTTGTCGTTATTTGGAATGTTTATAAATATTCGCTACCATAAGTCATTTGCTGCGTCCAGACTGTTTTGCCGTATAAATAGTACAAAATGTATATTTAGCGGTCGAAGTAATCAATAACTTACCGACAATGCATATTTTTATGAATAAATTCTATCTTGTAACTCAAAATGCCTTAAAAAGGCGAAAATTTCAAATTTTGGCTTTCTAAGACATTTTTTCGCAGTTTTGTACCACTTTCCATTAAGTTCTTTAGGACTAATAAAACTCTGGACGCAGCAAGTACGTTATGATAGTGAATTTTCATAATAATTGTACACTATTAGTAAGATATACTATTAAAACTAATTCTTTAAATTAAAATGCCCTTGGAGGTCTGTTTTAGAGTCCCAGTAAGCGATTATTTAAAAAACATATATATTTTATATGGACCTACTAAATTAAAATTTGGTCTTAGATATAATATGTAAGTACGGCAAGTGCCTTTAAAAAATTGTGTTACAAATTTAATTAAAGTTACAAACGTTTTTCAGAAAAAAGAAATGATTTACAAAGGAAATGTACCTGTCGAATTATAAAAAAATATATGTAAGTACTGCAAGTGTCTTAAAAAAATGTTTTACAAATTTCATTAAAGTTACAAACGCTTTTCAGTAAAAAATAATTATTTACAAATGGAATGTACCGTTCGAATTATAAATATGACAGGTATTTTTTTATATTAATTGCTTGGATGGTTTTGTTTTAGTCAACCCATCAGTTTTTGCAAACAATAAACAACAAAAAAGGTTTTTTATGTTATCGTAGAAAATTTTCGTAAAAATATTTCAAATCGGATAGCTCAATAAATTTCCCATTAAGCCAAAATCTTCAATCTTGAACCTTAGTAACACCTATGTAAACGCACGTGGGTACTAAGTTAAAGAAAAATAACATATTGAGCTTTGTTTTGTTTTAAAAAACCTTTTTAGTTGTTTATTGTTTGCAAAAACTGGATGGGTTGACTAAAACAAAACCATCCAAACAATTAACAAGAAAAAATACCTGTCATATTTATAATTTGACAGGTACATTCCTTTTGTAAATAATTAATTGTTTTCTGAAAAACTTTGCTAACTTCAATTAAATTTGTAACACATTTTTTTTAAAGACACTTGCAGTATTTACATATTATATCTAAGACCAAATTTGAATTAAGTAGCTCCATATAAAACACAATTTTTTTCAAATAATCGCTAACTGCGACTTTAAAACTGATCTCAAAGGTCCATTTAAATTTAAATAATTAGTTTTAATAGTATATCTTACTATTAGTGTACAATTCTTATGAAAATTCACTACTATAACGCACTTACTGCATCCCGAAATTTTTGTGATACTGGAACCAATAGGTATAAGTTAGTATTTGTTTCACTTGCCAGGTTATTTAAAATATTGGAGAACACAAATAACGATAAGCATGTGCTACTTACATTTGATCAACAATTGTGTCAGAAACTTTAGGACCAAATCAAAAGAACACTTTTTAATAACAACTTTAACATAATATGTAGAGATATAATAATAAAGAGCTTTATAACAACAAACGTGGCTAGTCGCTAACACTTCATGTAAGGATGCTTTGCAAAATAAAACCATAAACAATAAAAACGAATCTTCGAATGTTTTGGGGTTAGATTGATATTTAAAAGTGAATATATTTCTGGATTATGGATTATAATGCTACTGGCGCTGAAGCGTCGGAAATTAGTACTGAACTTATAGTTTTAAACCATTTCATTGAAGTGAAATTTCTATTTGGTATATTCTGTAATACCTATAACAAAACATTTCAGTTTTAATAAACATAAAAATACGTTGAGTGTCTGGTTTCGGCGTCGGCAATCGGCGGCTCCCGTTTCGCGATGACGGTTGGCCTACCATGCAGCGGTGTCAGATTAAGTAAATTAGAATTAATGATAAATCGAATGAGAAATTATTGGTAACTCAACATTTATTAATATTAAGCCACATTTATTGGGTGGATTAATTTTTTGACGAACTTTTATTTGTCATAAATAAGTACCAATATATGTTATTATTATATGTTTTAGATTTTAAGATTCAAATGAAATTTTATTAAATCTGACAACCCGGCTCCTTTACATTTAATTGTCTGTTTATATTTGAATTATCTACTTAAAATGACGCATTCACAGTCTAATCATCCTTATCAACATTGAAGGTGAGAAATGCTGTATCAAATCTGAACTGATATCTTAGACAGACTGTTTATTCATTTATAATTTTGACTTTTAATAACTCCTGTCCTCGTATGCCATTTAATTTGAAATTTGGTTAACAGCTATATTGTAACGTGTCCTATATATGTGCAAATTTTCATTCGAAACACTTCAATATTTCAAAAAATATTGCGTTTTCAAAATTTTCTTTACATTTTTTTCTAAGAAACATTAGACGCACGGCGCTCATCTACGAACTCATCCAAGCCATTAACAGAATCAAGTTAATTCCCAAATTTGATCGAAATCGGTCAAGTATTTTTTGAGTTGGCGGTTGGATATATACATATATGTAAATATATATATATATATATATATATATATATATATATATATATATATATATATATATATATATATATATATATATATATAAACATATAAAAATTGAAACCGACCCCGGATATGGGTTCTAGAGGCCCTAATTCGCGCTCATTTGAAAAATTTTACCAAAAGTCCTACCATCGATAACTCTCTATTAAGCAAAAGAAAATGTTTTATTGGGATTTACACACAGTAATAAACATAATGGACTCCTAGACTACATCACACGACTCGATGTATGAAGATTTACACCTGCTTTACATTTTAAGTGAAAGAAAAGTAAATAACCGGGCTATAAAAGGATTGCCATAATTTTTATCTGCGGCTTTATGGGCATCAAAATTAAAATGCAACTAAAACACAAGAGCGCGAGTGTCTACTTGTAATATATTATCTTAAAGCGTCCAGTCTACCCAAGTGTGATGACTTCATTTGTTTCTCAGTCATAAAAGCTAATTTATTGCAAAATTCTCATATTGAATTTTGTTTTATGCCCTGTTAGTTTTTGCCTTCAGTTATATACCACTCTATATATCATCAGGTGTATATACTGATATGTTATTGAATGAATAACCCGTGTGAGTTAACGTTTGTTACATTTTGAATACATTATTATAAGGAACCTCTTTATCTAAAGAAAAATTTCGGGACGCAGCAAGTGCGAATTTTCATACGAATTGTACCCTATTATTATACGGCTTATTAGTATAGTGAATACTTTAAACTTACACAGACCTTGAAGATCGATTTTAGAGGTTACCAGCGATTTTCTTTTACAAATTCGCCTAATAATTAATATTAAACAATAACTATAACATGGATTGACGATAATTTTGTATTATGGATGCAAGAAAAGGGTACTGTTATCAAAAAGAACTGATTTGGATATAGTATTGAAGACACAAGATGCATTTTACATTTCAATGTCACTTCCAAAAGAATTAATTTGTTGCAGCAGAAGACAAATTCAAGAATCACTTTTATGCCAATATGTACAGTTTGCAGAAGATAATTTATTGTGTAATATTTACCATCATGTACCCATTTATAGATGAACTTCGTAAACGAATGATTGAAAAGCTTCAATCGAAACTTGTCTTCCAGTGCATCAAAAAAAAAAGAAGAAATATGACGCCAAAAAAAGTTTTGCATTAATAATAAATGATATAAGAAAACTGTTTTTCTATCTTCTTCTGTGTCCTTTTTTATTTCAGTATAGCATAAATTGTCACATTTTTACACATTTAAAATTATTTTACTTAGTAAAGAAGTTAGTAAAGAAATTATCTTCCCAAGACAAGTTTTTAAAGAGACAAGTAGAATTAGCAGATTCAGCCTTATAATAGATTTATTCACGGAAGTAATAATTAATCTCACCTTTCATCTGCACAATTTCTTAATTATGTACTAAGTATATCAGTTACATATCTTAAAATATAACAATTATTTATAGGTAAGTACAGATTGTAACTTAATATCCTCAGAAACAGCTTTCAGTATATTCCTATACCTACCCTTGAAATAGTAGTTTAACGACGGTTTCAAGGTAGTAAATTAAATTATGATGAAATAAGATTATGGGTAAGAGAAATTTGCAGAATTATTTATGCTGATTTCATTTAGGTTTCAAGCTGATTCTTGATACAAATTCTATTTATAACTATATAATCAGAAAATGTTCACTGTTCTGTCAGGTACAAGTTTCTATATTCATCTATAATAAACCAATTGTCTACATTAAGAGTATGCAGGTAAATATACAATTCAAATTACCCGCTCAGTTGTCAGTTCTTCACGCGATGTGGCGTTAGTGTACTTGTCACAAATATCACCAATGCTAAAGCATAGGAGTGTCCCGTATTGTCATTATATAGTATTTGGTTCAACGTAATCAAACCGGTTTTTTCAATATCAACAATAACAAAATTATAAGGTGACAAACTTGTTTAGACGTTTTAAACAAAAATTAGATCTTGTTCAAAACGTATGATGTTGTGCTTGTGTTTGTGTTTTGTTTCTTTAACGTCGGCCTATTTCCGCGAATATTGCCAATCACCAACGCCAGGGAGCAGTTTCACCTCATTATCCTAACATTTTGGCCGAACCCCGGCCTTTCTGTAAGGAGGGTAGGGATCTTTAACGTACTCAAATTCGCATGGACACGGGACGACGGCTTTACGCCCCCTCCGAAGTGCGGAACGTGCAGACATTCAACTTGCTCAAATACAATGCCAGAATCTGGGTTGATGTTAATGTTACAGTTTGTACTGAAAAAGTGAAAGGAGAACCGTGGGATAGAACCCAGTACCCTTCGGTTCAGAGGCACACGTTCTTACTCTTGAACCACCGAGGTTCTTAAAATGTATGAAATCGATGCACTATTGTTTCTCCAAATGTCAAAATAACGCATAAAAAACATACATTCTTTGAGCTGGATTCGACGGCGTAACCTTCTGCTTATGAGGCAAGCGCGATGCCCCGCCATCTAAGCATACGTCACCTAACGTTTTATTTGCGTGATACTTTAGATCGGCTTCATGCCCGGGATATTATATTCAAAGTATACGTAACAATTACTTACAGAATTAGTAGAATTACCATTAAAACACATCCCACGTCTATTTCGGTCTTACGTAACGTCTTATGTTTAAGTTTAAAGATAAAAGAAACTATTTTAGAATCAATCTTATAGAGACTTAGCTTGATTTTGTGTACATTTCTACTATATTATGCGACAGCGCTAGAACTGTATTTGAGGCCATTCATAAAGCTACAAATATAGTGTCTTTTAATAATCGATTGATTCACCCAGTTAAATAACAATCACTTGGTAATTTTTTTATTTCATGTCTGTCATTTTCCAAAATTGCGGCCGAGATTTCGCGATTGTTGGTTCGGGTAGTATGTTTTATGCCTGATATACATTTAGTTTGGTCACCTTTGATGTATGGTTTATACCTGTTGTATGAATCAATCTACGCGTGGCAGTTAACTACTCTGTCTATCAGGCATTGAACTTTAACCACTAAGTCGTTTCAACGCATGTGTTTGGGATTTTATTTTTAATTTGGAAAGAAGGAATAATATTGTGTACCAAATTACTTTAAATTTACAACATAGGTTTATTTGCACTATTTCTAGCCATACACAAATTTTAACGGATCTTGGTTTCGTGTTCCAGGGACCCCAATTCGCGCTTATCTGA
This sequence comes from Tillus elongatus, assembly GCA_964006375.1. Classification (NCBI taxonomy): domain Eukaryota; kingdom Metazoa; phylum Arthropoda; class Insecta; order Coleoptera; family Cleridae; genus Tillus; species Tillus elongatus. Next base: position 132,036,459 of record OZ023267.1, read on the forward strand.
AGAAATTTTTCCAAAAACTTTTCATCGTGACCTCTTTAAAAGCGAATTTTTCTTAATGAAAATTCGCTAATAGGCAAAGAATTGCGCTTTATGTTTGAATTTTTACCGAACCCAAGTATCATTTAATCTACAGGCTGTAAATTTTAAAACATCTCTCTTTGGTATTTAATATTAAAAATGTTATTATCGAAGGGGGCAGTTTTATTATAGGGTACTGACCTCATCCCTTGCTCACCCCTACAACAAAATCTCAATAGGGAAGTGGATGGAGTGTCACCTCCTACAATTAGGTTTCAAGGGTATTACGTTGCTTTTTGCATTGACAGCAAGTTTCTCAAAGAACAAGAAATAACCCAAACACTTGGCATCAATTTTTAAATATTTCCACCTCTAGCTATCTATCTATCTTTTAGTAACTTTTCGTTAAAATAAAATCCCTAATCAGGAGATCTTGATTTTTGAATTCGATATATATATATATATATATATATATATATATATATATATATATATATATATATATATATATATATATATATTTAGGGATATTGCACTACACTGTAATCACTTTTAAATATACACTTTATTTGTTTGCTGTACGTTTGTGATTTCTTATTGGTTTGCGTGGACTGCAGTTTCGAACCGTCCTGGTTCATCATCAGCACGCTACAGAGCAAACAAATAAAGTATATATATATATATATATATATATATATATATATATATATATATATATATATATATATATATATATATAGGGTGTCGCATTGAAAACGCAACATACCGATTTGCGCCCAGAGAATTTTTTTAAGAAACACTGAAACACGTCAATTTTAATATTGAGTGGGACATGTTTTGACATAAAACTCAACTTTGTCACATCAACCCCTTAAGGGTGGTAATAACAACCCTTATATTTTAAATAGGGAACATGGATCGGGTGTTACATCATTTGTAAGCTCATTCTTTTCTGAATTCAGCACACTAATTTTTTTGGAAGTTTTATCAATTCGTTTAAAAATTATTCACAGTTGAAGATGCAAAAACGCATTTCACTCATTCCGATAAGAAATGTGCTGATAGTGAATGTTTTGTTGGTTTGTAAACAAAAATTTGACTATCAGAACATTTTTTATCGGAATGAAAGAAATGAGGTTTATTGTTTCACTTTATCGGTCGGTTTGATACTTGATAGTACTACCGAAAATTAATTTCACAATGGTGTATTCTGTAGAAGAAAGAGTTGAAATAGTTACTCTTTTTTTCAAAAACGATTACTGTGCCAACCGTACCGCAAATTTGTTTAATGAACGACATCCGAACAGACATGTTAACAGAAAATACATTTTGAAGTTAGTTGCAAAGTTGCGACAAAGTGGTTCAGTATCCAACAAAAAACGGGATCCTGAACGTGAATTTCCGGTTAGAAATGAGACTACTGAAATTGAAGTTTTAGGACAAATTGCTGCAGACCCAACTTTGAGCACGAAAAAATTGGCCACTGTTTCAAACATGAAAAGAAGAACTATTCAGCGAATATTGAAGCATAATAAATTTCACCCGTATAAAATTCATCTTGTACAACAACTGAATGAAGATGATTTTGATCGGCGGCTGGAGTTTTGTGAAGTTATGACTGCACGAATAGCTGATAACAGGAACTTTCTATTCAATATCTGTTTTTCAGACGAGTGTACGTTTTTATTAAACTCTACAGTCAATCGTCATAATTGTCGTTATTGGGCAGATAATAATCCAAGAAATTTTCACGAAGTCCACACTCAAACTCCACAGAAATTGAATGTCTGAACTGGCATTTTTGGAGACCGTTTAATCGGACCAATTTTTCTTGATGGCAATTCGAGTGGCGAAACGTATTTGGAGTTACTAGAAAATATCGTTTACCCTCTACTAATTAACATTGTTGAAAATGATCATCGCTATCAAGAAAATCAATTAGTGTTTCAACAAGATAGAGCTCCTCCGCATTTTTCACAACGTGTTAGGGAGTTTTTGAACACAGAGTTTCCAGAGCAATGGATTGGGCGTAGAGGTGCTATTGAGTGGCCCCCTAGATCACCGGATTTAACTCCCTTAGACTTTCTATGGGGCCATTTAAAGAGTAGAATTTTCGCAACAGAACCGGAGTCTCTGGAAGAATTACGACGACGCATTGTTGAAGAATGCCGTCTAATAACTCCACAAATGCTCCAGAATGTCAGAGCTCGTTTTGAACAAAATTTGTACTCGTGTGTGGAAGCTGGTGGTCAACAATTTGAATACGTACTTAACTGAATAACCATTTTCGAACGTTTGGTTTTGTTTTTTTTTTAACGAAAAAATGACTAATTAGTGCATTTCTTATCACAAGAATGAAATACGTTCTTGCAACTCCAATTGTGAATAATTTTTAAACGAGTTGATAAAACTTTCAAAAAAATGAGTGTGCTGAATTCAGAAAAGGAAGAGCTTTCAAACGATGTAACACTCGACCCATGTTCCCTATTTAAAATATAAGGATTGTTATCACCACCCTTAAGGGATTGATGTGACAAAGTTGAGTTTGCTGGAGCATATCTGCGGTAAAACTCAGTATTAATGTTATTATTCACAATACAAGAAAAGATGTAACTACTAAAATAATAGAGAATCACAGCCTGCACGTTCTAAAATTATTTGTTATTATACAGGCTGGTCTATTCAAAAGAGTATATTTGCTTTGTCGTGCAAATATGGGACAGCCTGTATAATCACAAATAATTTTAGACAGTCTGTGATCCTCTTTAATTATATATATATATATATATATATATATATATATATATATATATATATATATATATATATATATATATATATATATATATATATGTACTTATATATCACAGATAACTGAAAAAATAATGCGCCGATTTTGATGACATTCGGCAAGTGCCTTTCTTTTGTAGATAGCTTGCATAAGTTAGCCACTCTGTACATTCAAAAGGTTAAACAGCACAACAATTATCACAAAAATATATATCTTAGGAAACAAGGCCAAATTAATTAAGTGATGTTTCAGGTCAACAATTATATGTACTTCCAACCTGCGGATAGTGTTTAGCAATTTTATAACACAACCCTGGAATTGCTTAAAATCATGCCCACTGCGTATTTCCTCTGAAATCATATTAACAATCGTTGGAAAAAGGAAAGCGAAACATCCCTTACCCACAGTTATATGAACAGAAGAAACAGTATATCCCCAAGTTCAAAGAAACAAAGTTGTAAGCATATAATGAAGAAAAAAATTTGTCTGCCACTGGAAGTCAGAAGACCACCACATGATCAAAATGGACGTCATACGATAAGTAAGAATCCAGATGAAGGCACAAAAACTTTACAGACGAGCCCTGTCTTATAAACCATTGTCAGATATAACATATAGGCTTAGATTTGGGTGAACTCCCATTGGAGAAGAACAAGCCTTTATTTTTGTGTGTGTTAAGTATCAGGCGATTTCGTGAACACCAGTTTCATCTTAGACACACGAATATTAGCTGCAGCACCAAGCTTTTCAAAACTTTTCCCTGAGATTGTAGCAGTGGTGTCATCTGCATATAAAGTAACGTGGTAGTGTGGGAGATAATAAACAATGTCGTTAGCAAATAATGTAAACAAAATAGGACCCAATATGCTGCCTTACGGCACGCCATATAACACCTTTGAAAAACTAGACATGCATTTTCTATCTGCTTGACATATCCTAACAGCTTGTCTCCTCCAGAAAGGTAGCGTTTTCTTTTATGCCATGATAATCCAATTTTTGCAATTAGAAGTTATGGTTAAGTGTGTCAGTTTCGAGCTGTCAAATAACAGGCCCGAAGATTTGGACCGATTATTCTTGCAAACCAAGATTGCCAGAAAAGTGCTAAGTATGGCATCATGTGTTGGCAGCTACTTACGAAAGCCAAAAAGACAAGTAGCCAGGAAAAGTATTTTTCCAAAAAGGAGGCAAGTCTGAGTAGAAATTCCTTTTCAAACATTTTAGAAGAAAACCTTAAGTAGCACAATCGGCTTGCAGTTGTCCAGAAGACGTGGATCTCTTTTCTTAATGAGAGAGGCGGAACGGTTTCACCAAGTAATGGCAACAACAATTATTAATGGATAATCTGAACGTATTTCATGCTCAATTTACTTTGCAGTAGTGAAAATTTAAGCCAATAAAAGTAATAAATGTTAAAATGTAATACAATAAAGAAAACAAAGCAAAATTCAAAATAAAATTTCATTAAACTTTTTTAAAGTAACGTAAGAGTGTGTTGAATCTGTGGGACCCACCGTGAATGTTCAAATTTAAATAATAATGAACCTAAATTTGCTGAATTATCCACATCGAATAGCAAAAGGAAGCAGTGTGTTATGAAGAAAGGCCGTTCTACAGCAGGTTAAATAACTTATTTAAATATTTCGATATGCAGAGTGGACGTGAATAGAGGTTGAGTGGTTCGATACAACTGGCCCGCTGGAACCGATTCGTCTCAACAAATTATAACCCTATTATCTCATTCTCTCTATTTGTCAAGGTACTTAGACCTCATTTACAATCAGGTGTGTGGTTTATACCAGACATCAGGTCTTGTTTGTCTTTTTAACGTAATGGTACAGTATAATTCATTCATTAATGCTGGGTGTAGAAAAGTCAGAAATCGCCCTGATAATTACGGCTATATTACTTCCACATCGTCAATACGTGTGGAAGTATGTCATCGGCAACAAAAATTGTATTTTTTTCACTTAAAAGTCGTAAAAAGCGTCACAACATATAGAAAACGTGATTTGGGAACGAATTTTTTTTGTCTGTCGGTCTGTTTCATAAAACATATGGTATTCTCTGCGGAAATTAAATTAGGGATTGAATGTATGGGGATGGAATATCGGTGACATAATTTTTTTTCTGCTAAAACGGGGTAAAAAGTCTCAAAACATATAGAACACTTGATTCTGGAAACAAAATTATGTTGTCTGTCAGTCTGTCGGTCGGTCTCTCGTCTGTGGGTCTGTCTGTTAGTAGGCGAAATAACTTTCGAACGAATTAGGATATCATCTTCAAATTTGGTATCCAGTTAGCACCCGACAAAGGAACGCTTCGAATTGTTTTTGGATAAGGTCGTTTCAGGGGGTAGGATATAAATCAGCAGTGGCGGAACTAAAGATGACTGACTGAATATTTTGCCCCCCCTAGATTTTTTTAACTATGATTGTGTGTTATGTAAAAACAGACAATACACGTTAATAAAGATAGACGTTGGACACTACGGCTGGTAATCTAAAACAGCATATTCTTTATAATCTGTAAGGTAGTTTTTAATTGTTGGGCAGCTAAGTCTAGACTGACATCACCTTTCTGTAAACTTTTTGAGCACTAGTCAATACTTTCCAAAATTTCACACTGAAATATCATAATAACAATAAACTCCAATTTTTCTAAGTGTTTTCGTATATATATGGCTTCAGATACTTCTTCTTTCTTTTTACTAACTAATATTATGTTATTTAGCACTTTAAGAATTGAAACAAAATTATATCGTATAGCGGATATGGAGTTCCATCTTGATGACCACCTCGTTGTGCAGAGTGACTTAAGCGTAAATGTAATTTCTTTATTTCTTGCTACCTTCAAGCCACTCCATCTTTTTATACTGTTTACAAGGAAATTATATATTTTTTGGCATAAATCAAAAAAGTTCTTCATCATGAACACATTTGAACATGCATCATTTAAAACTAAATTTTAGATTATGTGCTGCACACTGAACATCGGTTCTCTCTATTTGATAAGCCCCTGTAAACCAGAATATATTCCACTAATTATTGGCCGCCCCGTCGTGCCCTTGCCCGCGGCATTTAGAGATATTTATTCTCATTACTTTCAAAATATCTAGTGTCTTATGTTCAAGACCTTTTGCAGACTGGTCAGCAATTTTAAAACATCCAAGAAAAGACTCTCTTATTTTAATTGATAATGGAACACCCTGATCTATGACTTGAAACAGCTGGTCAATTTTCGAAATGTCTTGTGCTGTGTCACAAATAATTGAAATGAATGGAGCATCGATGATTTCTTGCAAAATTTCATGCTTAATCTTACTGAAAATGGTGTTAATCATTTCGTTTTGAATTTAGTGGCTGAGATATTTATGTTTGTTTTGGGTCCTCAAATGAGAGGGTCATACTTGGCAAGCAATTCAATAATAGGTAAAAAAATTTCCCTTTTTTCAGCATCGGTATCTCCTAGATGACCTCTTAACGGCATATTACAAAGTGATAGCGTAATAATTATAACGTCAATCACCCTTTTGATTATACCGCGCCATTTATTAAAATGTTCTTTTGTGTTAACTAGATTTTCAATTCTTTCACCTTGTTTCCAGGAATCACACAAAAAACACAAAAAGCAAGATTTCATGTGTATGACTGATTGTTAGTGTTCTTTAATTTTTTGGAAAATCCTTACCAATCCTTGACTCCTTTACACCAAGCATCCCTAAAATTCTTGTCACTTCGATCTGCAAAGAGCCAACATGGTTCACGTTAAACCACTTGTAGCTGCGGAGAGTAACAAAGCCACATCCTTTCAACTTGTATGCCAGCTTTGGTGATATAATTGTAATTGTAACACCAAGAAAGTCTGTAGCCTTTTTCCGTGTTTCCGCCCCACTTTCCATGGTAACTTCAATTTTAAATACCTCAGCAACATTTTCATAACTTTCCGCCGAGGTTGATGGCACAGATTCAATTTTACTTTTGATAAAAGTATTAATTCTGGTCAGTTTTTTTAACTGGTTCTGTCTATTCCTTCTGAAGCTTCCTTTTTTGGCCCCGCTGAGTTGTTTATGTCCAGAATCCATATTTCGGCACTTATAATTTTTAAAAATAATTTAATATTTAATATCTATTATATAAACAGTAACCGTATATTTTAACTTTTAACAAATTAGAATCTAGACTTCGATCCCGATTATAAGTGCTGTGAAAAAACTATACCCAATACACGCAAACACTCGGATGTTCGAACTAAACTAAAGTTAAACTTATCCTTATCCCTTATCCAGTAAGTATGAAATAAATCGTTTAACAGTTTTTAATTCAAATTCAAACCAGTTATTTGTGTTATACAAAATATATTGACAGCATTATACCTAATAAGTAGGCCTTCATAAATATTATTTTTAACCGTTTCTTGGAAGGATGGACTGAGGATGAAATATATGATTCAGCATTTTTACGTTCTTCGAATCGAAAGTCACCGACGGCAGATTTCTATAAAACTGTAATTATATGGGTATTGCTGTCATGCCAACAATCTGTTTACTCGTCTTAACGTAAATGATCTAAATATATAACTCTTAAGTATATAATTTTAATTTAGTTTTTTTCTAAGTATGTAGATATTATATTATTATGGTCTCATAAAAGCTGCCTTCAGGGCCCCCCAAGTGCGGGGCTGCGGGGGTGTCTGTTCCGCCACTGTAAATAAGAGGTGATTTGGTGAATATTGATGTTTTTTCGATGTAATATAATGTTTCAGAAGTCCATGGGTACAAGAGGAATACACATATTTTCCTTGTGGTCAAGTCATGGACCCTAAATTCATTTCATGAGAATGTCTTTCTAAAGAGAGTAGATTATCACAGCTATGTGGAAGTTATGTTTCAATTTGCAGCAATATTACTTCCACATCGTCACAACGTGTGAAAAATTTTTTCGCTTAAACGTCGTAAAATGTATCAAAACATATAGAAAACATTATTTGAGAATGAATTTTTTTTTGTAATTCGGTCTGTCGGTCTGTCGGTCTGTTGGTCTGACTCATGAAAAGGTCTGCAATAAATGGCGATAGCGGGTTGCCCATTGCCGTGTCTTGGGTTTGTTTAAAAACTCATTGTTGAATTGAAAAATATTTTGTTTAATACAAAGTTTTGTTAAAGTTAAATATTCTTTACAGACCTTTTAATTTATGTTAGTCATTTTGAACAACTCGTGTAAATACGTTTGCTTCGTGGGAAGGCTAGGAAACAATGAGGTTACATGAAATGAAATCAAAATCTCGCCTTCAACCAATTTAACCTCTTTAATGAATTGAATTGGATTTATTAATAAAACATATAACGAATATAACGGATATATGTATCAGTATATCTATATAGGGTGGCGCATTGAAAACGAAACAGACCGATTTGCGTCCAGATAGTTTTTTTTTAAAGAAACGCTGAAACACGTTAATTTTAATATGAGGGGGACATGTTTTGACATTAAACTCAACTTTGTCACATCAACCCCTAAAAGGTGGTGATAACAACCCTTATATTTTAAATAGGGAATATGGGTCGAGTGTTACATTATTTGAAATTTCTTTCTTTTCTGAATTCAGCACACTAATTATTTTTTTGAAGATATATTAACTCGTTTAAAAATTATTCACAGTTGAATATGCAAAAACGCATTTCACTCATTCCGATAAGAAATGTGCTGATAGTCAATGTTTTGTTGGTTTGTAAACAAAAAATTGACTATCAGAACATTTCTTATCGGAATGAGAGAAATGCGGGTTATTATTTCAGTTTATCGGTCGGTTTGATACTTGGTAGTACCAGCGAAAATTAATTTCACAATGGTGTATTCTGTAGAAGAAAGAGTTGAAATAATTACTCTTTTTTTTAAACGATGACTGTGCCAATCGTACCGCAAATGTGTTTAATGAACGACATCCGAACAGACATGTTAACAGAAAATTCATTTTGGAGTTAGCTGCAAAGTTTCGACAAAGTGGTTCAGTAGCCAACAAGAAACGGGATCCTGAACGTGAATTTCCGGTTAGAAATAAGACTACTGATATTGAAGTTTTAGGAAAAATTTCTACAGACCCAACTTTGAGCACGAGAAAATTGCCCACTGTTTCAAACATCAAAAGAAGAATTATTCAGCAAATATTGAAGCATCATAAATTTCACCCGTATAAAATTCATCTTGTACAACAACTAAATGAAGATGATTTTGATCGGCGGTTGTTTTATTAAACTCTACAGTAAATCGTCATAATTGTCGTTATTGGTCAGATAATAATCCAAGAAATTTTCACGAAGTCGACACTCAGACTCCACAGAAATTGAATATCTGGACTGGCATTTTTGGAGACCGTTTAATCGGACCAATTTTTCTTGATGGCAATTTGAGTGGCGAAACGTATTTGGAGTTACTAGAAGATATCGTTTATCCACTACTAATTGACATTGTTGAAAATGATGATCGCTATCAAGATAATCAATTAGTGTTTAAACAATATGGAGCTCCTCCGCATTTTTCACAACGTGTTTGGAATTTTTTGAACAGAGAGTTTCCAGAGCAATGGATTGGACGTAGAGGTGCTATTGAGTGGCCCCCTAGATCACCGGATTTAACTCCTTTAGACTTCTTTCTATGGGGCCATTTAAAGAGTAGAATTTACGCAACAGAACCGGAGTCTCTGGAAGAACTACGACGACGCATTGTTGGAGAGTGCCGTCTAATTACTCCACAAATACTCCGGAATGTCAGAGCTCGTTTTGAACAAAATTTGTACTTTTGTATGGAAGCTGGTGGTCAACAATTTGAACACTTACCTAACTGAATAAACATTTTTGAACGTTTGGTTATGTTTTTTAGTTTTTTTAACGAAAAATTGACTAATTAGTGCATTTCTTATCACAATGAATGAAATACGTTCTTGCAAATCCAACTGTGAATAATTTTTAAACGAGTTGATAAAACTACCAAAAAGATTAGTGTGCTGAATTCAGAAAAGGAGCTTTCAAATGATGTAACACTCGACCCATGTTCCCTATTTAAAATATAAGGGTTGTTATCACCACCCATTAAGGGGTTGATGTGACAAAGTTGAGTTTTATGTCAAATCATGTCCCCCTCAATATTAAAATTGACGTGTTTCAGCTTTTCTTAAAAAAATCTCTGGATGTAAATCGGTGTGTTTCGTTTTCAATGCCTCACCCTGTATAAGGGATACACTGCTTGCCTAATGGAAAAATTAATTAACAAACAGAAAACAAAGAAAATGTTAGCCGAGTGAACGACGTTTAGAAGAAAACAATCGGAAAAAAACTTTGTTTGCTTACCATTTGAACCTCGAACCACGACGAGTCTTTATAACATTTTTTAAAAAGCCAATGTGCAACTAACATTTTCGACAAAAATACTTTTACAAATTGTCAAAAGGTAGTACGGTCAAAATGTGGGGAATTTATGAAATAAATTGTAAATATTGTGATCTTGAATACGTCGGACAAACAAAAATATATATTGGAATTAGATTCAAGGAACATTTAGTGCAATTAAGATACGACACTATAGATAGATCTTCCGTCGCACAACATATTTGGGATAATAATCACCACGTTAATGAGGAGAATCTAACATTTAAAGACATGTTAGACAACCAGGACAGCTAAATGCCTTCGAACGTATATATATATATATATATATATATATATATATATATATATATATATATATATATATATATATATATATATATATGTTAATTTTGGTGTCGTTGAACCTCCCTAAATCGTTAGTGACCGACTACCTGCAGAATGATATAGAATTGTGGATATAATATATTTATAATTATTCCTCCTCTGATGATGCTAGCTTGGTCAGTGAAACGATCGTCAGGTTTTTTAAAATGTGTGGTAATCTGGCTTCTCCAAGTGTGCTTATGCACGTTAATATGTTTGGGCTAAAAACAAAACATTTATTTATGGCTTTAGGTTTTGTCTACATGAATTCTATAATTATTTATGTTATTGTCTGTAAGTATTTCCTTTTGAAAAACATTTGCTGCTGTAACTGCCAATGTAATACGTACGTAATACAAAAACATACCAACAATATACTTCTGGATTAAAAGAGTTGTTTTGTTATATTCAATCACTTTGAATAATGCTAATATTATCCATAGCTATATTGATCACAATAGATTTCCATTTAACCATGATAATTCAATACAATTAAATATTTAGCGGCATTTACTACAACCAGTGGCGTAGTCTATGCATTCCGATTATTTAGATTTATCATAAATTAAAAATCTCATGCACCAGAGTTATCAGTTAACCCACAAAACCTTTTTGGCATTATGCAGGTGGTTTAAAAGTAGCATTATACACCCAAATTGGTGGTTGATGTATTGGAATCCCGGAAACAGTAAAACATACGAAAATGATTAAATGGGAAAAGTTGTAGTGATTTCAGTTCTGAGGTTCTTCTTCTTTCGGTGCCGTGCCTGTCTTCAGGCGTGGGCTATCTCCATGACCATTTGATTGAATTGGTCTCTTTCGCTGCTCGGAATAGCTGTTCCACTCCCAGCCTTGTCCAATTTCTGCTGTTCCGTCACCATGATATCTTTTTGCGTCCTATCCATCTTCCGCCCTCAACCTTTTCCTGGATAATCAGGCGAAGGATGTGATATTTGGGGCCTCGTATTGGGTGTCCGAAATAACTAACCTTTCTTATTTTTATGGTGTTCAGAAGTTCTTGACTCTTATTCAGCTGTCTGAGTACTTCTTCATTACTGGTATGTGCAGCCCAATGAATTTTCCACACCTTGTCTTGACACAACGGCATTCCATGCTGGTGCGCTATACAGTACGATTGACTTTACTACACTACTCAGCACTCTCCTCCTCCCTGGTTTTGGTCCACCGATATTTGGCATCAGACGCCCTAGCTGTGTAATCATCATATCTGCATATCTTTTGCCACTACTCTTTCTATGTGCACACCCATGCTTATGTAACGTCCTACTTGTATGCCGAGGTAGTTAAGGCTTCGCCGAGACTAAATTTCTGCATTCGTCACCTTGACGGTTATTGTTATCAGTGTTCTTTGTCCCACTAGCACTATAATTCCAGTTTTGTGACGCGCGAGTTGTAGAATACTTTTTGCCATCTAGTTTTCCACCCTTGCCACTGACCAGTTGATATTATCTTCTATGTCAGTCTTGTTTCTTTCGCTTACAACCCTATAATATCCGTGTTGTTTACGGACTCCAGACTAAAAGCCTTATCATAATACAAGTTCCACAGTATTCCTTATAGGATTGACCCCTGAGGTACGCCACATGTAACCTACATCCTATATTCTATCCAATCAGTAGCTGTCTGTCTTCCAGGTAACTGCATACTATTTACGGCAGATATGGCTCAATTTTCCTCTTTCTTAACACTTCGTATATGCCTCTCCATGGCGCTGTATTGAATGCATTTTTTACGTCCAATGTTACCATGGCCACAAACCTGTTTTTATTGCCTTCTTTCCTTGCCACGTCCTGTACCTTCTTTATAGCATCCATTGTCGAGCGCTCCTTGCGGAAGAAAAATTGGTTTTCTGCTAACCCTCCTTTTCTATCGATTTCTTTTATAAGTCTGTTATGTATTACATGTTGATATAATTGTGCTATTCCGTCTTCCAGACATATAATTCTATATTACTTCTTTCTCCTGTTTTCTGTGACTTCTCTAATAACACCAATCGAGCAGGCTTCCATTCCGACGGGAAACTTCCATCACTGATTAGTTTATTTATCAGAACTTGTAATATCTCCGGTTTCTGTTCTGTTCCTGCCTTCGCAACCACATCCGAGCCTGCAGCTTTACCAGATTTTATCCTTCGGCCTGCTTCCCTTATTTCTTCACCTATACAAGGTGGTATATGCTCTGACTACACTTCCACCCTCGGTCATTCTTTGACTTCGTGTTTAGGGAACAATTCCTGGACAATCTTAATTTGTTCATCATCACTTATTGTCATTGGTGTTCTTGTATCAATGTTACCTGTGACAATCTTGTACCCTAGTCCCCAAATATCAACAACAGTTTTTTAACAAATAGAATCCCAAGGTTTGCCTTTGTTATTGCTGTCTTTAATTTCTTTCTACTTTCCCTGTATTGAATCTTTATTTCCTCTCTATCACTGCTTGTAATGTTTTTTCCTGTTGACTCTAGCGACATTCCTTCTTGCCTTCATAGATTCAGTTCTGATTTTGGCGATCTCTTCATTCCACCAATAATCACCTGTTCGTCTGCCGCATTGCTGTGTCCTCTTCAAGCACACCTCACACGCTCTTTCTAGTGCTCTATTCAGCTCTCTGACACTACCTTCAAAGTTTTTCTGCTTTCTTTGGCTCTAAATTTCTTCTAGTATTTTTCCTTGCTTTTCTGCTTTATAGGACCACCATTTGATTGTTCGAGTTTGTTAGGTATTACTAGTACATCTTTTGAGTGCATGTACGGTGATGGCGTCTACCAATTATGTATATCAACATAATGCAACACTTCAAGTGTTGTATTACCATCATCGACACTCTTATGAGATAGACCAAACATCAATGCTATCCTACCAACCAGAGAATATTGAGCACGTGGCGTAGAACGAGAGGTACCATATATACTGGAATTTATTGGTCTCCACTGTCGGGTCAATGACTGCTTATAGGTCTGGCATTATCTTCCGCGACAAGCAACATAAAATCCTGTTTGCCATAGGGTTCTCGGGTACAGCTGAGGCGAACGTTAAAATAAAGGAGGAGGAAAACGAACCAAGTATAGAAACCTGATGTTTGAGCGTAAACAGTTTTATCCAGGACATAACATACGACTTGTTCTAATCATTGGCTGTTTAGGGGTGTACCCAATTAGATGCTGCGGAAACTCGAGCAAATTACTGCATTCCACGCCGCTGTATATTCACTAGCCTGCAGATGCAAAAATCTGTCGTCCTCGGATCTATACACCTCCTCCGTTCTCTGAACCTGGATTAATGATTCCCGACCCCGTGCGCTCTTCTCACCGCTGGAGGGGAGCGAAGGTATAGGCGTAATGACATTAGGTGAACATCAGAGTGTGTCGGAACCTCTGGCGAGTGTCCAACGTACTTAATAGGAAATAATAATAATAATAAAATAAATAATAATAATAATAATAATAATAATAAAACGAGAAGTGGGCAACTTACTCCAGCAGCGGGACCTCTTTGGACAGCCTGAAGACGAGGGGGGGGGGGTAACTGAACAATTTCGTACCGACACGGCCGATCTTGCAGTCGAGAGCCCACCAGTACCCAAGAACATCGATGAAGTTAAGGAGAAGCTACTCAGTTCAATAGCGTACTTTGGGGAAGTTGACCCACTTGATAGGCCAGTGATACCGGTGTTACAAAATATAACTAGAGACAAGACAATTATCTCAAAAGTCAATGATGCCCTTACCGAGTACCTGAACCCACACCACGACCTGCGCAAAGTGCATCTGGCTCTAAATTGCTCAGCAGTTACAGTTGTTGAGCTGAACGGCCAAAAAACCTTTTATCCGAAATCAAATCACAAAGTTCAAGACAACAGAATGCCTAAATAGCAAAAATGCTTAGAAAAGGACATCAATGAGCTCAGAGGCGAAATCGACATCATATAAGGGTTTTTGGATGGCAGTCAATCAAAGAAAGTGCATCGAAAGATTAGGATCTTTGCAAGAAAAGCCAAGATAGAAACTTCCCACACTGACCAACTCTTGGATCTAAAAGATCAACTTAGACAAAAAGCGAAAGCCAAAGGTCCTAGGCTTAGAAGATACAATAAGCTTACAAAAAGGAAGAAGCAGAATGCTGAATTCAGAAACAATCAGAAGCAATTCCTGAGAAATATTGAGGCCGATGAGAACCTACAAGCTTCATCTAGCGTCGATTGCTCCAACTTCAACACATATTGGAGCACTACATAGGCGAGAGCAGGCGGTTTTAATCGGTCTGCATCATGGATCAAGGACGTGGAAGACGTGCATGTGAACTTGCCCCAGATGTCGGTGAGAGAGTTTACACCAGCTGAGGTGACTGCCGCCGTCAGGAAAATTCGGAACTGGGCCGCCCAGGGGCCTGACAGGCTTCACAGCTTCTAGCTTAAGTATTTGACTGACGCGCACGAGAGTCTTTCACGTTGCTTCACCCGAGCACTGAGCAACCCAAATGAAGTCCCAGAATTTCTCACTGAAGGATACACTTTTATGATCTTCGAAAAACGAGATGCAAAGGAACCCAAAAACTACAGGCCAATAACCCACCTGTCAGTCCTTTACACGCTTTTTACTTCCCTGATTAACGAAATGATATATCCACACTGTCTGACAAACAACAACTTCGAGGAGGAACAGAAGGGATGTCTTATCTTTGGGCTGCAAGTACCAGCTAACAATAGACGCTGTAGTACTAAAACAAGCCGAGAGAAGAAAACGAAATCTACATGTATGCTACATCGATTACAGCAAAGCATTTGATTCTGTACCACACGATTGGTTAAACAAGGTACTTGAAATCTACAAGATCTACCCAAGAATCAGAAACGTCCTTCAACATCTCATGAGTACTTGGAGAACAAACTTCTTTTTTTATAATATTATTGGCTGCGGCATCTCAGGCCATTAGCACATTCATTTCCCATCATTCAATATTTTTACCAATTTTCCAGACAAAGTCAACTTGGCTCGCCCAGGAATCGAACCCGGGACCTCTCGCTTAGCAGGCTGGCACCTGGCAACCTGTGCCACGAGGGCGTCAAACAAACATATGGATGACCAATAAAAATTGTGCAAAAGTGCAGATCTCGAGAGGCATTTTTCAGGGGGACTCCCTGTCGCCGGTGTGGTTCTGCTTGGGACTGAACCCCATGTCGACTGTCCTTAACAAAACTGGAGCCGGGTGTAAACTAAATATGAAAAACCGAAGAAGAATATCCCACTTACTATACACGGATGATCTTAAATTATACTCTGAGACACAAGATAAGCTCCACTCACTGATTAATACTGTTAAAATCTTTGGCAATAATATAAAAATGTCGTTTGGACTCGAAAAATGTGCTATAATCAACAGCCCTTCTGCGATATTGAGCAACTACCACTTGAAGAGACATACCCCTACCTAGGGAGTCCTCAAAACTAGCGGGTGGATCATAGCCGGCTAAAGCGAGAGTTCCAGGAGAAATATAGGAAGCGAGTCACGAAGCTCATAAATACTAAGCTTTTCGAAGGTAACCTCTGTGCTGCTATCAACTCATGGGCGGTACCAGTATCGACATACTCTTTTGGAGTTATCAAATGGTCTAATACCGACTTGGATGAACTGGACAGACTCACGAGAAGGCTTCTTACGAAATTCCGGTGCCTTCACACCAACTCATCTGTTAGAAGACTTTATACACCTCGGAAAGAAGGCGGCAGAGGATTAATCCATATAAAGAACCTCTGCTTTAAGCAGGAAAGAAACATTCGACGTTTTTTTCCATCGCATGATGAACTGATGACGTTGGTGGTGTGCGAAGACAAGGATTATACTCCACTTAGGTTGGGTCAGCGCAACTATGAGTTGGGAGTCCCAGTTGACCAGGACAGTATAGTCCAGTGGAGTGACCAGGCTATGCATGGAATGTACCCCAAACACCTGCAGGCAAATAATGTTGATAAAACCTCTTCGCTTATGTGGTTGGTTGGGGGCAACTCTACCCGGAGACGGAGGGTTTTGTGATGGCCTTTCAGGATAGGGTTATAAAAACTAAGAACTACGAGAATGATTGCCTTAAATTAGAATTGGTGGATAAATGTCGAAAATGCGCAGCTGTTGGGGAGACCATTGAACACGTCATGGCAGCATGTCCTGCCGTCTCAGACTCAGCTTACTTAGGCTGGCATAACCAGCTCGCCAAGATCACCCACCAACAAATTGCTTTGAAATACAGCCTCCTGAACCCGTCAACAACACCAACCTACTACAAGTATTCTCCGTAGGCGGTACTGGAGTCGGCGGACTTTCTCCTGTACTGGGACCGACTCATGATAACGGACCGCACTGTGGACTTCAATAGGCCAGACATCGTCCTGATAAACAAACAGATGAGGCTTGCTGTGATCATAGATATTGCTGTATCGCTGTCCCATAACATTCAGAAACTGAAATTGAAAAGATCACCAAGTATGAAAACGTGGCATATGAAATAAAAAACCTATGGAAACTCCAGAAGGTGGCTATATGTCCTTTCGTAATGTCGGTGGAAGGAACAGTCACCAAAAATTTCATGGGAAATATAAAGAAACTCCGACTACCAAATAACACTCTCAACGTGGGACAGAGGGCGGTTCTGCTGCAAACATGTCCCATAGTCCGAAAATTCCTCAGTTAAGTGGTGACCTGAAACACGTCTGCTGTGTTGGAGCACCGGAAGTCAGACTCTACTGATAATATCGGCATAATGGGATATGATAATTTTCATCCCTATCCACCGAGCCGAGCCCCAACGTCGCGCGCGGTGTTCGGTCAAAAGGTTTCCAGTAGTAATACTGAGAAAGTGTAACGCTTCTATCAATAATAATAATCAACATCAAGTTTTTTTATGTAACATGGATACGAGATAGACAGGTACCGAGAATCGGTAGTGTAGACAAGTCATGCGTGGCACAACATATTTGTGATAATAACCGCCACATTGATAAAGAGAATCTGAAACTTATCAAAAATGTTAAACGGTTAGTGGAGCTAGATGCGTACGAAAGTATTTATATTTCTAGGGCAACACAATACAAAAGTTCAGTCAGCAGTCATCTGCTTCAGGTCTTCCTTTCTTGGCCAATTTGTCCGCTCCTTCATTGCCGCTGATACCTTTATGTCCTTTTACCCATGTGAATACACATCACAAACACTTTTGCATAATTTTTAATCGTTTTCCCATAATCTTGCAAATTAGTGGATCGGTAAATATACTTTTTGGGTTATTCAGAGATGACAGTAGAGATAATGAGTCGGTAATAATTAGATATGTAACAGAAGTAACTAAGTCGAGGGCCTTAGTACAGCAATTGTCTTAGCAGTGTAGATAGATGCTTTCTCACATAATTTAAATGAATATTACCTGTTGGTGTGGACACAGTATATTCCTGCCCCAACGCCGTCTTCTGATTTAGAACAATCAGTAAAGATTTTAGCAGCTAGTTGATATTCTGTTAATAAGCTTCTTACATATATCTGTGGATGGTTATCCTCCAGAGGTTGACTGGGAACAACTTTTTTGGTTTTAATAGCAAGAGTTCTTCCGAAATAAAACTTAGCAGAATTCGGAAAAGGCAGCAAACTATAATGCCCGGTATTGTGTATTTGTAAACTTCACGCTTATTGGTTATTAGTTCGAGCTCTAAATTTTTCACATCTGAATAGGTCTTTCCTAGTGATGGTGGGTTTTTGAGTCTCCATAGCTGTTTCTATTGATGTATAATGACAATACATGGATATAGTGGTATAAGTCAGCATTGATGTCTCCTCGCTTAAGTAAAAACGATTTTCCAAACAATTTATTCTATATAACCTCGGTGGTTCAGAGGTAAGAACGTGTGCCTCTGAACCAAAGGGTACTGGGTTCGATCCCAGGGTACTCCTTTCACTTTTTAAGTACAAACTGGAATATTAACGTCAACCGAGGTTCTGGCATTGGATTTGAGCAAGTTGAATGTCTGTACGTTCCGCCGTGCGGAGGGGGCGTAAAGCCGTCTGTCCCGTGTCCATGTTGGGCACGTTAAAGATCGCTATCCTCCTTACAGAAAGGCAGGGGTTCGGCAAAATTTCCAGAATAGTGAGCTGAAACTGCTTCCTGGCGTCGGTGATTGGCCATAGTCGCGGAAATAGGCCGACGTTAAAGAAACACACACACACACACACAAATTTATTCTAAGCTATAGCGGGGATTCGTTACTTAGCATTTCAATAGCTTCGATTGGTGTTTATTTAATTAGGCCATGAACTAGTCTTAAGGCTTTGTACTAAACTCGGCAATTTTTAATAGGGATGTGTTGGATGCTGAGCCATATAAAACCGAACCATAGTTAATTATAGATCGTGTATCTGCTTTGTAAAAGATCATAGCGATTTTAGGACCATAGCCGAAATTTTTTCTAGCGGTGAGCTTTATAATGTTCAAGCTCTTTTCAGATCGAGTTACGCATTGCGAAATGTGTTCGTTCCAATTTAATTTCTGATCAAGTATCATACCCAAATACTTTACGCTTTTGCAGCGGAGGGGACCTTTTCTCAACATAGCTAAATATAACTGACGTGTGGAATCCTGTGCCCTATGAAAAACATTACAGCAGATTTCTCTTCTGACAATGTGAAGTTGTTATGAAACAAGTATTTTTTTATATGATTCATCATGTGATTTAATTTCATAACACATTTCTGGTAAGTGTCCTGTTGCGTATATATACAAAAGTCGTCTGCGCATTGTATCATATTAATGGAGTTAGTGTCAAAGAGGTTGTAGAAATCTACGGTGTAAATATTAAATAAAATTGGGGATGCTGGTAGTAAAATATTTAGAATTTTTCATCCTCTGATAATGCTAACTTTGCTAGTGAAACGATCGTCAGGACTTTAAAAAGATGTGTTGTGGTGATTTGGGTTCTCCAAGTGTACTTATCAGTGCTCATTACAGGTTCCAATCTTCACTTAGTTTATATAACCTATGTGAGCTTTGCGCATGAGTGTATTATTTTGCTTCAAAATTAGTTGTAAAGAAAGTTGCGGGACCTGCGGTGAATAGGGGTTCTGGGCGGCGTAAACAGGATTTTAATAAAGTATAGCTGGAAAATTGGATAAAAGCAGCTTATAGAGGTCCAACTAAGCTATTTTTTTCGCACTTGCTCACATTTTCTTTTCATCTTCTTCCCTGCCCAGCATCCCCATAACTTTCTTCGGGACTGATTGCAAGAAATTTTTCTTGTGGTATGTGCATCCAGTAAGGGTTCTAAGCATGTTTCTGAATTTTTTTTTTCTAAAAGTCTCCCTTGTGCTAAACTGCAAGTTTACCGAAAATTTAATTTTTATACACAAAAGGGATGTACTTGCCAAATTATAAACGTGGCAGGTATTTTTACTTATTAATCGCTTGGATGATCCCTTTTAGTCAACGGATTCGAACCAGTTTCTGCAAACAAGATAACAACAAAATGTTTTTTTAAACAATTTTGTAGTTACTTGTTAAATTTAGTACACACACTGCCTCTATATGGGTTTTACTATGTATTAAATATGAAGATGCTAGTTTGCTGTGAAATTGAGTTATAACCATTTGAAATATTTCTACGAAAATTCGCTACCATAACGCACTTGCTGCTATTAAACTCTTTTCAATACATATTTATTATTACTGTTTAGTAATACAGTACCTACATGCATTGATTAACAACCTGAATCTGATGCACACAACCACTTTCTTATTTGTTTGATTGGGTGTTAAAATCACAATATTATACTACAGTCGACCCGAAGGCATTTCTTAATATTAGGTTAAAATTAAAAGTTAGACTATTATTTACCTACTTCTATTTGTATTTACCTTAGAATATAGGGCGTTATTTTACATTGTAAAATTCTAAGGTATTAGCGGAGTCGATTTCGAGGTTATCTTCTTCTTATTCTTCTTTGTCAAGACGTCTGTTAATTTCGAGGTAATGCTTAGAACACGCACGTTTCTCTCATGACTCCTGTCAGTTAACAAATGACATTGGTTTTGTCAGATTAAACAAGGAGAGCGAGGTGGCTTTTAAAAACCATAAAAATAGGAAGCTTAATATTTATACATAATAAAACGTAATTATAGATTACTTTTAAACAAATTGGATCACTTTCCATGAAATTTTTATTTATTAACATTTTTTGTATCTTCAAATTCAGACGCGGGTTGTCGCAAATGGCAACCCCGCTGATTATTTATTGTGACATATTTTTGAAGCCTGTTCGTTTGAAGTTTGATTGGAGCATTTGTTTGCAATAGCAGCGTAACCCTGATATATCTGTCTGACCATGTCCAACATTATAGGCACCCATTCAGTAGTAATTTCAGGTTTTATCGTAAATTATTTATTCTTTATATGGTTATAACTCAAGATTTACTAAACTGATTTAGTTGAAATTTGGTAAGTAGGACCACTTGTATGATGTCTATGTGCTTGTAAAGTTTCAGTTTAATAATTTTAGTAATTTAAAAGATATTACGTTTTCAAGCAGTTTTTGCAGTTTTTTTCTAAAAGTAGTTGAATGTCACAACTGTCTAACGAACTCATCCAAGCTATTAACAAGACGAAAAGGATTTCCAAAATTGGATTTAATTGGTGAAGCATTTTTTGAGTTGTCTGTTGGATACATATATATATATATATATATATATATATATATATATATATATATATATATATATATATATATATATATATATATATATATATATATATATATATATAACTTTTTAACTGACCTTAGATTTTGGTTCTAACGGCTCTAAATCGCGCTCATTTGAAGAAAATTTCCAAAAGTCTTACCATCGATACCTCTGTATTAGTGACTTTTCTTAATGAAAATTCACTAGAAATTCATGCAACTTCCTGATTTAAACTTAAAAAATCGCTTAATTACCTAAGTGCATTCAGTTTTCGACGCCACTGGAATCAGAATGTTTTTATGTTAATTTGATAGCCGTTTAAAGCGTGTCTATTATGAATTGTTAAAATACGGCTGTTTTAAAAAGTATAAACCACAGAACTATTTGATGGTTAAACGGCATGAATAAAGGATTCCTTATTCTCAGTCTCTCTATAGGTACTGTAAAATACAGCACAAAGAAGAAGAATACTGGATGACAATGTGAAATGGAAACCAAAACGAAGTAATTTCAAATGCACGAATAACAACGATTAGAGAATTCGACTTTTTTCCAATTCATTCATGACTTTTTACAATGGCTAAGACTAAACTGTTAAACGTGACAATGAGTCTATCAGGGATCCGTTCAACGAGTTGCTTTTACCAGGTGAGTTAATCAGGAAAAGTATAAAAGTATCGATAGTCTAAAAACGATGAACGCTAGTTAACTTTTCGGTTAATAAACACGAAACTCTTTTTAAGAACTATTTATAGTCCCTTAACACTCGTTTATGCAAGTGCAAGCAAAACCACACTTAAACCACTAAATACTATACAGAATACAGCTATGAGGCTATGTCTCGGTGCCTTCAGCAAGCCCTACAACAAGTATGCAAAGAGAGTCAAATAAGCTGCCCCTCTTTTTAAGACGACAATTGCTAATATTGACATACGCTTCGAGAATTTCTCGTTCAGCTAATAATCCTGTTCGTTCAGTCCTAAGTGACACCCAATGCTACAGTCATCAGCGGTCCAACTCCACCGAAAAACCACGTCTTATATCAGAAATAATAAAAGACATCTACCAAATCGATCTCACAGGAACCGCTGAAAATCCGAAATCAAATACACCACCATGGCTTCAATTAAAAATAGACTGTAACACATCGTTAATGTCACCTAAACAAGCCAAAACACCAAATCCGGCGAAGCAGACAATATTTTCAGAAACACTAAGGGCATATAATCCCGAACTGGTAATGTACACCGATGCGTCTAAGTCCCCACATGGAGTAGGTGGGACGATAGTGACATTGCCTTCCTCTGAACAGCTTATTATATTACCCAAGGACATCAGTATTGGCACAGCTGAACTTTTTACAATTCTTCAAGCCATAAAGAGGATAAAAGACGTTTCCAACTGTCTAACGAAAATAGTCATCTGCACAGACTCTAAACTGGCATTAAATGAAATAAGTAGCCTATATACCAAGAACCATAAAGCAAGGGAAATACAAAATACTGCTCACGATTTTGAACCCCAATCCACACACATTACATTCGTTTGAGTACCCTCACACTCTGGCATTCTAGGCAACGAGTTGGTGGATACTGCTGCTAAAAGAGCGATCACGGAAGGCACGACAGTAAGAAGCCAATACCACCAACTATTAAGACCACACGTTAAAGCAATAATTTACGACAAATGGAAAATATACTGGAATAATCAAACTACCAAGCTGCACGAACTAGCACCAACCATTGAGGCATTCCAACCACATATACTAAGTCGCAGATCGCTGGCTGTCCTGAGAAGACTCCGGATAGGACACACAGCACTCACACGCAAGTACCTACTGGAACAACAAATTCCACCAGTTTGTGATACCTGCAATGTGAGCCTTTCAGCAAGTCATATTGTCACAGAGTGCACTAAACACAGACTCCAAAGAAGGTTGCAGGCGAAAATATTACCATGGTAAGCCTAGCCACAGCAGCACCAGAAAACATAATACATTTCTTAAAATCTAGTGAACTATATAAACACATATAACTGTAACCGTTGTATTGTATAATTTACTGGTTCAGGAACACATACATTATTAATGCACTTATATTGTACCTAAAATGTTTTTCTATATAATTTATATATGCCAATGGCCTTAGTAGTCGAGACATAATTTTCTTTCTCTAAAATGAAAAATAAAAAAAATATTCCCTTAACAAAGTACACTTTAAACATGTATAATGTAAAAACGATGAACGCTAGTTAACTTTTCGATTAACACGAAACTCTTTTTAAGAAATGTTTATATTTCCTAAACAAAGTACACTTTAAGCATGTATAATGTAAGTTACAAAATAAGGAAGTAATAATTTCAACATGAGTGTCATAAATAATATAACAAACGTAGCACGAAGTTACTCAGACTAAGCGGTTAAGAAAAGTGAACGTCTTGCGTTTGTGATTGGTTACGGACCTTTGATATTGTCTTGTCTGAGGCGTTAGTTGGTGGCTTCTTACTTGCAGGCAGGTCTCTTTCTTAGCATCTGCTATTCCTCTGTTCATTGAGAGTCGAGTTGGAACAGCTCGCATTGTCTATTTATGTGGATCTTCTCTCCTCTTGTTTTGCAGAGTAATACAATCTTGTAATAAAAGGCTATTGTCTTCGAGGCTGGTATCTCAGGTAAAAGTATAGTCAGTACAAAATTATAAGTGTTCAGGGGGAGAAGATTCTGCTAGTAAACTTTGCTTAGTTAACTTAAACACGTGACACCTGCCTTTATTATTGTATCACGATAATTAGCCCAAGTTTTTTAGGTACAATAACATAAATATAATTAAGTCTAATCTAATGTATATGAGGCGTGTCCGTAAAATAAGGTCTCCAAGGCACTGGACTCGCGAAAAACATGTCTATGCAAGATTCGGCAACACTAGCGTGTAGCTTGGTTCCCCTCCTAAAAATCTCTACCACTCCAAACTGTTGTCTACGCAACATTACGTCTTTAGAAAATAAGCGTCAGTTATGTAAAGTGCAAACGTGCGGAAATGGTGCAGACAGTTTAAAGACAGAGGTACAGACGTCCATGATGAACAGCGTGTCGGACGGCCGCCGGTTTGTGGGGCAGCGGCTGTAAAAGTGGAGAGAGCAATGCCTGAAAATGGATGAGTGACGATGCGGTAGCTGTTCTAATTGATTCCTGATGTCAGTAACAAGATTTTGACAGAAAATTTGCATGGTCACAAGTTATCTGTAAGGTGTGCCCGCAAAATGTACCGAAGATTACCAACGGCAACAGGTTGAAGCGGCTCGCGAATTCATTGAATGCTTTGCACAAGAGCGCGAGGAATTTTTGGATTCAATTGTCACTGGCCGCGAAACCTGGCTTCACTACATGATACCAGAGACAAAAGAACAGTCCCGTCACTGGCAGAATTCAAATTCGCCGAAACCTAAAATGTTTGAACAAACATTGTCTGCCGGCAAAGTGATGGCGATTGTGTTTTGGAACAGGGGGAGGGGGGCATTGTTGTTCGAGTTTATGCCTACTGAGACAGCAATAAACGTTGATCATTACTGTAAGACTTTTTGTCGTGCAATTCAATACCAAAGTCCGCTGTTTCCAAAAATGTATAATTCATTGCAAATAAACCTATTTTTCTTTGTGAAAAAAAAAATGGCGACCTTATTTTATGGACATTCCTAGTAATTTTTGGTGCCTACTTATTAGATGGGCCTTCCTGATAGACTAGAGGTTTCTTTTGTTCCTTGGACAAACGATAAAACGGGATGAATAAAGGAAGAATTGTAACGATTCAGTTTTTGCGTGGAATCATTACCGGTTTAAAAACACCTAGAAGACCCCCAAGCATGATAACCAACACCAGAAACCCTATCTATATTGAATGTTTTACGTTTTGGTTTCAAAATAATGTTGATCAAAATTCGCTAAAATATTCTGTATCGTAAGAAGCGTACTGAGCTCCCTATAATATACGTCAAGATCTAAATATTGAAAAACGTTGCATTTTGTTGGGGATAATAAACATCTCTATTGTCCTGACATTCTAGGTAAAAAAAACCCTGACGTAATTATGATGAAATCCAGAAAATCGGTTAGTAAATAAACGAACGAGTCCATTATTATGGAGGTGTGTATAGAAGACGTTGGTGACTTCGCCAAGTATTGGGGCTCTCGTTCTATCCCATTCGAGGAATGAAGGCGAGAAAGAGCTCGCAAATAACGAATAACGCTCATAACATTGAAAATTGCGTGCTGGTGTCAGCTGCAGCCGAATGCTCTCTGCCTCTAGGAGTCTAACGCTGACGCCTGCGGCGTGAACATCGTTTACTTGAGGTGGCTCTCAAATTGTCTTATAAACGGGGTTTCTAAGTATTTCTGTTACCTATACTACCTTGTAACAATATTCCGTAATTGTTTAAAGTGTCTCAATAATTTTCGAGTTAAAATAAACATAGTATTCAGCATAAAAGCGGAACTCAAGTTGTGGTTCTTTGTTCCAACCTGTTGCCTTGCTGCTTTAATTTACGTTTAAGTTGCGATTCGCGAAGTTTCTAACAAGCCAATTCAGAATGTCGGCCTAGGTGTCAAAGGGTTTTGTACACGTGACACAATAAATCCACCAGCTTAGTAACCATCAATGGGAACCATCACTGTTTCTCCCAGCTTCTTTTCTCTTGTTGGAGTCACTAAGACTTGTGTCAGCTACCAGTATTTGATTCAGTCTGGAGATCGTCCCCAAAGAGTAACCAGGTAATTCAAGGCAGAAGATTCGGTGAGTCAAACTTTTTCTCTGAACTAGCAAAGTTTGTCTTACACACTCATCTGGCAACTGAATTTTTATAATCTGAACTTTCAAAGACACTCAATCAAGTTTTAGTTTTGAATAACGTCAGGGAGCTGCTATTAGAATAATTATGAATTTCCTGTTTTAATCTCTGAAATTATCTCAGTTTTTTGTAAATTTAAACACGCCATCTTTGAAATTGTAATCAGTGAATCTTGTCTGTAAAAATATTTAACCTGTACATTGTCTTTCATCACCTGTTTACCAATAATTGGTATAGAGTTTTCACGTAGACATACATATATGTATATTTTTCAAAATTGAGCTTCACTCGAGAACTGGCCAGGATCTAACTAAAAGATTAACAAAATTGATTGACAAACGTCAAATATGTTACATATTAATTTGTTTATTTTTGAGCTGCAACACACAGCATCTGATTTTTAATTTATATCTCGATAATAAGTGTTTAGATTTCTTTAGTAATAAACAAACCACATTTGTCTCATTATTCTGTCACATGTTTGTAAATTGACAACTTCTTGTCATTGAAGTTCTTGCTATTTATTTGATTTCTATTTGTGTAAAATTAATCTTTATTTTGAGAGTTACCAACCATTTAATTTTATTTTGTTCACCATTTTAAATTCAATCCATATGAATAAATTCAATATTTTGTTACATTGACATGTCTGTTTGATTCAAGACTAATTCCTCTTTAAACGCTTTCGAATTTTGGATGACAACCAAATTGGGACTCTTTAATATTGCATTCCTAGATATCGAAGAGAAATTTTAAGTAAAGATCATCCAGGCACTAGTTTTGCACTGATAAATATGAGACTTCAGGCAGTGCAACAACACAACAACAGCGTAAATAGTTAACAATATTAAGATCTTCCAACCTTATCAGCTATTTCTAATCTTGCTAGTTATAAATCTAATAGATAGAAACCTTTTAGGGTAGGACTTATAGGACATAGTGACCTTACTACTGACCAGATTTGGGTTCACTTGGGGTCCCGCATATATTACTACTACTGCTTGCCTAATGAAGCTTTCCCCAAGACCGTCATGCGCGGTAAAAATCCGCATCCTGCACGAGGTGACCCTGCTAATAACTAAACATGACGGATCTAGACAAGGAGGTCGAACTAAACTCCCCCAATCTACGGTGTCACGTGACCCGTGCCTATGGATGGATGGCACCAGGGCGATGGTGTCGTGAACGGAACCTCTGGAGTACCAGGCAACCCTCCAGAGTAACCCGCCTTGCACCACACAGGGGGTTCTGATGGTGTGGACAGTATTTCCCCCATTCTCGTGGGAACAACATGAAGATTATAAATACATATAAAACCAAAACCAATGAGGCTCGAGGAGTGGCTCCGGCTACAGACTTGAGCCTTGAGTCTATCCCGGAAACGGAGACGAGCCAGGGTGCGGCAGCGGACTCTGGAGGTCCCACGACCGGCGTAGATACGGGGGATCAGGGGGTAGCTTCGGCCAGAGACCTGTCCCCGACACCCAAGCTGGAGGCTGGGTCCCACCGGAGGGCGGCGAGCTCCGCGGACTCCGGGGGCCCCTCCACCAGTGAGGACTCTACTGTTAGAGTAGAGGGACTGCCCCGGCAGTCCAAGCGTCTTTCCGGGGCGCAAAGAAAGAAGCTCCGGAGGGCGCAAAAAATGGCGGCCGGGACCTGGACGGTCGAGAAACCTGTAAAGGCGCAAGAGGGGAGTGCGGGTCAGAAGAGGACGCGCTCGAACTCTAGCACGCCCACTACAGACAGACGTTCCAAAAGGGCCAGGGTGCCTGTAAAGGCGCAAGAGGAGAGTGCGAGTCGGAAGACGCCGCGCTCTGGCTCTAGCACGCCTACTACAGACAGACCTCCCAAAGGAACTAAGGCCGGAACACCGGCGCAGACTGGCTCTTACAGGGAGGCTGCGGAGGGCCTCGGGATGGCGGTGATTGACAGACGCCATCCTGAGGTCACGCTAGACCAGGGGAAGGCGGACCTGATCCAGGCTGCGGTGGTAGCTGCAGTGGACTCTCTTCAGGAAGGGGAGAGCCCGCCTCAGTTCCACCGGACGCGCCTGACGGGGGGCATCCTCTGGATAACCTGTGCCGGCCCGCAGTCGCGGGACTGGCTGCGGAAAACGATCGGGGGCCTCGGTCAGATTTGGGAGGGGGCGGACTTGACAGCCGTCGAGCCCAAGGAACTCCCAAAGAGACGCAAGGTCCTCGTACGGATCCCTGACACCGTCCCGCAGGAGACGGTGATCAGCAGACTTAAGATCCAGAACCCTGAACTGGGGACGCAACACTGGTCGGTTCTAAGCAGGAAGGCAGAGGAGAAAGGACAGACGCTCGCCTTCTCGATCGACCCGACATCTTACAGAGCCCTTGAAGGAACCTCCTTCAAGGCATTCTGGGGCATGGGAAGGGTTAGCTTCCGCCCACTGGGGAAGCAATTAAGGGTTAATGGGACTTAGGTTCCTTCAGGTCAACCTCCAACACAGTAGGGCAGCCACGGCCGGACTACTAATGGCTCTGAGGAACACGGATGTGGCCCTCATCCAGGAACCGTACTCCTACAAAGGAGAGATCAAGGGACTCGGCGGAGCTAATGGAAAGCTCATCTACAGCAGGTCCAGCGAGAATCCGAGGGCCTGCATTTTTGTCAGGGAAGGGATAGAGTTTCTTCCTCTAATGAATTTCTGTTCCAGGGACCTGGCAACGATCAAAATCCGATGTGGAGGAGCGGATGGGCTGAGGGACATTACTGTCGCGTCAGCCTATCTGCCAGGGGACAGCACGGACCCTCCTCCACCCAACGAATTGGAGCAGCTGATGGTGGGTAGCAGAGCAGGTGGATGGCAGACCATCATCGGCATGGATGCGAATGCGCACCATGAGTTGTGGGGTAGCTCGGACACAAACTCTAGGGGTGAGGCACTTTTACAGTTCTTTATGAAATTTAATTTAGACATATTGAATAGAGGTAATAAACCGACATTCGTCACAACACGGCGTGAGGAAGTTTTAGACCTAACAGTTTCCACCCAGTTTCTGGGTGACTTTGTTAAAAGCTGGGCTGTGTCTGGGGAAGTGAGTAGCTCAGACCACAGATACATCCGGTTTGAAATCGCCAAAGTCGAAAGAGAAACGGTATGGTACCGGGACCCCCGCAAGGCGGACTGGGAAGCCTACAGGGCAGACCTAGCTGTGGAACTGCGGGGGGTTGAGAGGGCCATAAGGGATTCAATAGACCTCGAGATTGCAGCAGTCCAATTGCGAGACGCAATTACCTCGGCCTATAACGCCAACTGCCCCCTGAAAATGAGGGTGTCCACCAGGAACGTCCCATGGTGGAACGAGGACCTCAGGCAAAGGAGGACGCAGGTTCGTAAGCTGTTTAACGCGGCCAAAAGGTCGGGAGCATGGGATGAATATAGACAGGCCCTATCGACCTATAACAAAAGACTGAGGGACGCCAAGAAGGAGTCGTGGAGGAGGCACTGCGAAGAAGTGAAAAACACGTCCGAGAGTGCTCGACTACACAAGATTATGTCTAAGGGCCCTCAGACTAACATAGGCTCCCTTAGAACACCCACGGGAGGCTTTACAAGCTCGGGGGAGGAAACTATGGAAATTTTACTCCAGACGCACTTCCCCGGCTGTAACATAATAAACCAATCACCTCCGCACTGGGAACACTCAGAAATAGAGGCGCCTTATAGGCGGGCATCTAGAGTAGACTGGACAGTCGCTAAAGAGGTGGTTACCTGGAGCAAAATCAGATGGGCCATTAACAGCTTTAAGCCATACAAATCGCCGGGATTTGATGGAATAATGCCCATCATGCTCCAACAGGGGATAGATATACTGGCGCCGGTGCTTACCCTCATTATGAGGGCCAGCCTGGCTCTGGGGTACATTCCGAGGGCATGGAGACTGGCCAGGGTTGTATTTATTCCTAAACCTGGGCGTCCAACAGACCAGGCAAAGTCCCTGAGGCCAATAAGTCTCATGTCCTTCTTGCTGAAAACAGTGGAAAAACTGCTCGACCGGCACATTAGGGGCGGTGTACTGGAAGCATATCCTCTACACTGCGGACAATATGCATACAGAGCAGGATTCTCAACAGAAACAGCACTGCACCAACTGGTGCTGAAACTGGAGAATACGCTGGAGAACAAGGAGGTGGCGCTGGGGGCCTTCCTAGACATAGAGGGGGCCTTTAGCAACACCTCGTTCGGATCGGTTCTGGCAGCTGCCCGGGAGCGTGGAATAGAGGAGACCTGCTGCAGGTGGATCGGTTCCATGCTCAGGGACAGGGCGGTGTTCACCTCACTCGCGGGAGGGACTCTGCTGGCGGGGGTCGCGGCGGGGTGTCCGCAGGGGAGCGTTCTGTCTCCCTTGCTCTGGTGTCTAGTCGTGGACGGCCTGCTGGGGAGGCTCTCGGGAGGGGGGTATGAGGTACAGGGCTATGCGGACGACATTGTCATCATAGTCCGAGGAAAGGTCACACAGGCAGTGTGGGAGCGTATGCAGACTGCACTGAAAGTGGTGGAAGGGTGGACGGTTGATCAAGGGCTCGGGGTGAGCCCCGAGAAAGCAACCGTCGTGCCGTTTACGAGGAGGAGGAAGTGTGAAAGCCACAGAACTCTCACTCTATACGGTAGGAGCGTTCCAATGGCCAGGGAGGTAAAATATCTTGGGGTCGTATTGGACTCTAAGCTAACCTGGAATGGTCACATTGGAAAAATACTGCGTAAGGCAGTCATGACCTTAGCCGTCACTAGGCGGCTATATGGAAAAACGTGGGGACTAAGACCTAGTATGGCCCACTGGCTGTACACAAGGGTGGTCAGACCATCGTTAACATATGCGGCACTGGTCTGGTGGCCTAAGGTGACACAATCCAGTGCCAAACAAAAACTAGGCAAGATCCAAAGGATGGCTTGCCTAGGCATCACAGGGGCCATGTCTTCAACCCCAACAGCCGCCATGGAGGTGTTGCTGGATCTACCCCCCCTACACTTCGTTATTATGGGAGAGGCCAGGCTAGGACTATACAGACTAGCCTGCAATGGTAGACTGAAGATCAACCCAGGCTTCAGGGGCCACTGCAAAATTCAGGAGATCGTGAAGGAACCCACGCTTGAAATGAGGTCAGACTTCGCGAGCCCGCGAATGTGCAGGGAAAACAACTTCACAGTGGAAATCCCTGATCGCGGGGCATGGCGGGAGGAGACACCGGGCATACCACGGGACGCGCTCGTCTGGTTCACGGACGGATCTGGCGGGGAGCGTGGGACGGGGGCAGGTGTTTACTCGGAAGGACCGAGGGTAAGTCACAGTATTTCCCTCGGAGCCCATGCAACGGTGTTTCAGGCCGAGATGTACGCCATCCTGCACTGTGTGCGGGAGAACAAGAGGAGGGGCTACACCAACAAGCGGATCCTCATAGCCACAGACAGCCAGGCAGCCCTTAAGGCACTAAGTAGCCCACGGGTAAATTCCTGGCTGGTGAGTGAGTGCCGAGACGAGACGAGCGACCTGGCTGGGCAGAATGAGGTGACCCTCATCTGGGTGCCGGGTCACTCGGGGGTCAAAGGCAATGAAGAAGCTGACAGTCTCGCAAAGAGGGGGTCAGCAGAACCATTTATGGGACCAGAACCGGCTCTGGGCGTGTCAAAGAGCACTGCCAGGGGAGCCATTAAGTCCTGGGTCAGAAACCAACACAAGGTGTACTGGGCGGACTGTCCAGGGCTCAGACATGGGAAGTCAATAATTGACGGACCCAGTTCAAAGAGAGCTGTGGAGCTGCTAAACCTTAGCAGAGGACAGCTCAGAAACACAACAGGTCTCTTGACGGGACACATGGCCGTCAAGAAACACCTACATAAAATGGGGCGGTTCGAAGGGGACCTCGCATGCAGACTCTGCGGCGAGGGGGAGGAATCAGCCCAGCACATCTTGTGCGAGTGTATAGCTCTGGACCGGAAAAGACAACTGATCTACGGTCACTCTAGACCGGAGACAGAGCAATATAAAACTTCACCCTACCAATCGCTGTGCAGACTAGTTCAAGGCACAGTGATTTTGGAATGGGTGGAGTAAGACTAGGGGTATGCACAATCAACCAAGGGTTGCGGTGCTATCGGGGCGGCAAGGCCGCGGACGAGCCCTGAGGGAACAAAAAAAAACTGCTTGCCTATTACCGAGTAAATAAATCCCGCAGCATTTTTAGTAAATTTTTATTAAAAAAATTCACTAATAGAGAGGTATCGATGGTGAGACTTTGCAAAAATTCTTTCAAATGAGCGCGAATTAGGACCCCTAGAACCCATATCCGGGGTCAGTTTGAATGTTTATATGTTTATATATATATATATATATATATATATATATATATATATATATATATATATATATATATATATATATATATATATATATATATATATATATATATATATATATCCGTCTGATAACTCAAAAAATAATTAACCGATTTAGATGAAATTTGGCAAGTGCCTTTCTTTTATTAATGGCTTGGATGAGTTCGTTGGCCAGGAAAATCGGACGGGATTTTGAGTTTTCTTTCAAAAAAATTTTTTTTCCCGAAAATTTCGATAAAATTTGGTCTACATATTGCTTTGGGAAATACCTAACTATGTGCCAAAATTCAGCTTTCTAGGGTTACAGAAAATTGAGCTATTCAAATTTGAAACATTTATGTTTAAAACATAAGTATGTGGTTGCTGTTGGTTAGTCAATGCTTCTGTTATTGTCATTGACTCATGAAATTCATTTTTAACTTTCAGAGAAATGTCAATAATACTGAATTCACTGATTGTTAATCATTGGAAGCATTTACGATTATATATATAACCCTATTGTAATTTATTATCATTTATCACCTCTGTAGTATAATTATTTTTGCCTTACAACTCGCAGCGTTTTTAGTCAATTGTTGTTATTAATAGTCAATAGTTTCTTTGCGAATACACACACCTTCCATTGACTTCTGCTTCTGCCGCTGTTACAGTCCTTTTATTTAGAGGTAGAGTTGTAACCACTCATACAAACAGTGTTTATTAACCACGTGGCTGGTGGACTGACCGAATTCATTCCCAGTTGCTGTTGATTTACTCATATTCTCTTAATATGTTTGAAGATGTGGTGTCTACTTCATTCCAAGTCACTATTAACCGACTATTTATGAAATCAAATAAGTAAATTAAATCGATTGTCATAAAATATGTAGTGTATTAAGACAAGGGAAAAAGAAATAAAACATATATAACTGTGCACATTTTGATTATATTTTAGGGTGCTTGAGAGAGGTATTGTCACAGCATAAAATCTTTTTAAAGTTCATTTGTAAATAGGTTTAATTTTTATATGTTTATATATATATATATATATATATATATATATATATATATATATATATATATATATATATATATGTATATATATATATATATATATATATATATATATATATATATATATATATATATATATATATATATATATGATAACTCAAAAAATAATTAACCGATTTCCATGAAACTTGGCAAGTGCCTGTCTTTTATTAATGGCTTGGATGAGTTCGTTATCCAGAAAAATCATACGGGGTTTTCCGGAAAAATTTTGAGTTTTCTTTCGAAAAAAATTTTTTTCTCTGAAAGTAACAAAGCTGTTTCAATGAAATTTACTATATATGTTGCCTCAACCTTACTACGTACCAAAATTCAACTTTCTAAGTTTAGAGAAAATTGAGTTATTCAAATTTTAAATTTTTTTTCTCCGAAAATTACAAAGTTATTTTAATGAAATTTTGTGGATATCTTGCCTTAGGAAAAACCTTACTATGTATTGAAATTAAACTCTCTAAGTTTATAGAAAATTGAGTTATTTAAATTTGAAGCATTTAATAAAAATTCACTACCATAACGCACTTGCTGCGTCCCGAATTTTTATTTTGAGTAGGTTTCACAATATGGTCTGGTAGCTGGTACGATATTTAGGTTATTTTCACATTGAACAAATTTGAACTACTTACATCAGCATTTATTATTTATTAGGTACATTTACATGCCTCGAAATGTAGCGTTGGAAATACAAATCTCACAGAACGCAACCTTATATTCCCTGCAAGGCATATTTAACTTTTTTTATTGACTGTCTTAAATGATCTAATTTTTGTTTCGTTCACAGACCGTCATCGTTTATGTAAAAATCTCCTATCAAATTATGCATGCACGTTCTTACACAAATTGAAATTCCCGAGGAGGCAGAAGCACAGAACACTTTTTCTAGTTGAACATTTACGTTATTTACAACATTTACATTTTCACGTCGTTTAACGTTTCAGGTGGATTGACATTTTGCTAATTAATTCTGCAAATTGAACTAAAACCAAAGTGCAGTCGTTAGCTTGGTTGCGTTTAAATGGAAAATGGTGTAGTTTGTAATGAAGCTGCGTACACATCCAGGAGAACGATGTGTCGATTCGCTTCTTCGCATATATAATCTACTTTTCTAGGTTAAAATGTATAAAATATGTCTATGTATCTATGCGAAATCTTAACCCTTAGCCGGTGACGTGCAAAATTTTAGCATAGTAGGTGACGTGGAGTCTGACAGACGCCGCTACAAAAATAAGGTCTTCTGGTTAACTGAAATGTAATATTAGGACAAAAATTATAGCGGCACCTTTCGAGTTTATTGAAAACATAAAATAATACAAAGCAGTTAGACCTGCGTGAAAAAAAAATTCTAATATTTTTAATTAATTTTTATTTAAAAAAGGTATCGATGGTGAGACATTTTTGCAAATGAGAGCGAATTTGGGCCCCTAGAACCCATATCCGGGGTCAGTTTAGATTTGTATCCAACCGATAACTCAAAAAATAATTAACCGATTTTGATCAAACTCGGCAAATGTCTTTCTTTTATTAATAGCTTGGATGAGTTCGTTAGCCAAAAAAAAACGAACACGGTTTTTCGAGGAAATTTTGAGTTTTCTTTCGAAAAAATTTTTTTTCTCCGAAAATTACAAAGATATTTCGATAAAATTTGGTGTAGATATTGCTTTGGGAAAGACCTAACTATGTGCCAAAATTCAGCTTTCTAGGGTTACAGAAAATTGAGCTATTCAAATTTGAAACATTTATGTTTAATTTCACCGTCTTTCATTGTCAACAAATTATACGAGATCTAGTATCTTGTTGCCGTGGTAACGGAACATTTGATATTATTGCGCAGGTCTGACGCTGTAACTGACATTTACCGTATGATATCGCTTATATGTTTATTTGTTTGAATCGACGAATTATTTGTGTCATTTGGGAAATATTTATATACAAATGCAAATTATTCCTTTATTAATGTTAGTGGGTGGATTAAACAGTGTTTGTTATGTTTTATCAACATATATAAAGAATCGAAGTTTTACAAAAGGGCTGATATTCTACAGGGTAACGCGTTTCTACGGTAAAGCTGAATATAATTATTATTATAGAAAAGAGGAGAAAAAATTGTATAAGTTAATTATAGAGTGTCTTGAGCTGCATCTTATAAAATTATTTTCACAATCACCGGCTGGCCCAGAAGTCGATCGTTGGTGATCCCTACAATTTTTTTTCGAACAGCCTTATTTTATTGCATTTTTTATCGAAATATGTTTGTAAGAAAAAAAATCAAGACGCAGTAAGTGCGTTTAGGTAGCAAATTTTCATTAAATGCTTCAAATTTCAATAACTCAATTTGCTATTAACCTAAGATTTGTTGGTTAGAAAACCAACGTTTAAGGTATATTGTCGGAAAATTTTTGTACATTTTCAAACAATAAGTTATTTTGATAAAATATAGCACATTGTTTCTACTATATAGGTTATACCGGTAACCAAATTGATGACTGCTTGCATTAAAAAGACATATTTGATATTTAAAGCATTTTTATAAAAATTCACTGCCATAACGCACTTGCTGCGTCCAGAGTTTTTTTATTTCAACAACACACCACGAGAGCTTACAGCCTAAATACTATCGTAGCGTGGGTGTCGACAAGGGGGAAAGAGGCAACTTGTTAATTCTGGACTTGAAGGTTTGGAGGTTCGGGGGAGAAGGAAAAACATGTGCCGGCAAGGAATTCCACAACTTGGAAGTCCTCAGGACATAAGAGCGGGCATAACATAAGCTCCTTCAAGAAGGAAAAATGCATATTTACACTTAAGTAGCTATAGATTCTGTTAGGTGAACAGTACAAAAAATTGCAAACCACTTTCATAAGATACAAGCTATGGTATTGTCTTGGGTGCCGTATTTTCAGTTTCTGTATGTAGCAAGAAAAAAACTGCAAGCTCCTAAGTTAGTCTTTCTGAGCCGCACAGTCAGAACACACTTTCCTCGAGCACTCGAGGCATACTGGTTTTTTACACTGAAAACATAGATATTTCGTTTTCCGATGAAGTCGTTTCGGACATAAATAACAATATTACCGTACCTCTAGTGTTTCTTCAGCTAGCGGAGGCTCTTCAGGTACTTGCAATATCCTCGAAATTCCTTTTCGTGTGTCACACGGAATTCGTTGCTTGAGTCTTCGTCGTACCAGGTGATCGTAGACTAATTTTTTGCGAGGCTTTTAATTAAGTCTAGTCGTTTTCTGGGCATGTTATTTTTGTAGCTATTATACATGATAAACGCATTCACTGTAGTCATATCAAGTATTTCAAAATATATTGCCATTGGCCAACGTTGCATCCGACGAGATGAACTATAATTGACGCATTTTTCATCTAACGAATCCACCCCACCTTTTATGGATTTCTAAAAATCTATTATTTCAGGTTTACCATTTATGTCTGCTTTTCTGTGGTGCATGGACGAAACTGGTAGTACAGCTTTGCGTTTTTTCGTCACATAAGACAATAATGTATTATCCTTTGTGAAGCCATACAAAGAGGAACCAACTTCTCGAATACTATTCGGTAAAATTGTTGTGGAATTTTTTTCTTATTTTTTCGAAGCGTGCCTACATATGTTAGATTTCTAGTCTTCAGCTGCTGAACTGGTCCAATTGAGCTGAACCAGTTATCAGCCGTCATGTTCCTATTAGCGAAAGCTATGGATTTGGATAGATTTATGACTGATTGTGCAAGAATGTTCAGTTTTTTTTCTTCATCGGTTAGACCAGCACCATCCGAACCTTTGCCGGTGTAAATATACCCATTATAAGCAAATCCAGTTCGAGCATCTGTGAGTAGCAATACCTTCAACCCACATTTTGCAGGTTTTTGGGGCATATACATCTTAAATTTACAACGGCCACGAAACGCAATCAACGTTTCATCTATACAAGCATTTTCACCAATCGTATACATATTCTGGCAGTTTTGGAAAGATAATGCAAATAATTCTGAAACTGGTGCGGTTGGGTCAGATAATCTTCTCAGGACTCTGGTCATCTGGATTATCAAACCGTAGACAAGCAAGGAGGACTGCAAATATTTTTTGGCTTATTACTAGTCTGAAAATATCTCTGTCAGTTCCATCAGTAGCAAATATTGCAGAAATGTCTTCGTGGTTGAACTTGAACGGGGCAGTGTACACAAGTAAACCCAGAAATGCCTCTTCAAAGTCAACATTCTGAAGCTCTGGTTTGTCACGTCTGATGTGTCTGACTGCTTCCTCGTCTAACTTTTTGTTTGTCTACTGTACTAGTCGGTTTATCATTTGCTCATTAAAAAGAAGACTCCAAACAATGTCGCTATTTGCAATTACGGCCGGTGGGCGTAATCCTGGTAAATGCAAGACTATGTTGTGTGAAGGAATTCTGCTGATCCTAGGAAGTGGTTCTTGCTGCGACCACTAATATCTATTTTTTCCGTAGAAATTGCGAGTTTTTTCTACTTCTTCTGTAAAACAGGCAGTGTCAACATGTATTTTTTCTTCCGCTTCATTCTCATTGACCTATTAATTTTGTTGCGTCACTTCTGCTTCGGATATTTCTGAATTTGTATCGTTGTCACTCTCTGTTGCAAACTCTTCATCAACTCTTACACTGCCACTTAGATAGCGCCCCAGTTCATTAAACCACTGTAAGAGTTTGGACTCGAAATCACGATCTCCAAATTTCACAGTATCCGAACTCACTGGCATGTTATCAATTGTGAGAAGTTGCTAAACCATATGCGCGAAATGAGCAAAATTATTACACACTCGGTGAACTGGAGCCTCTCAGGCTCTTCTGATAATTTGAGCCCCGATACCGCGGCTAATATGGCTCTGTTTACACTGAATTTTCACCAGTAGATGCCTCTAGATGTCTACTGAAGGTACTGAGAGGTGGGAGTCAATCGCTGTAGAATTCGGGGAATGACGGAAAAACATATTATACCGGAGTCTGACAGACTTCACGTCACCAGTAGAGGGTTAAACTTCATTTGTTCACCAGAAAGAATATTGATTCGATAATCGAAGTAACTAAGTAGAAGCATATGTAAGGCCGCATCCTTATTAAATGTTACCTAAATAGCTTTATTGTTTAAGATATAAATTTTAGTATGAGAAAATTATTTTGTTTTTTGAAAATCTGGTGTGATTCATCTGGTTAACGAACTCTTTCAAATAATTTACAAAAATACATACTCGTCAAGGTTGATCAAAGTCAGTAAATCATTTTTTAAGATATCGTTCACACACACGCATATATATATATATATATATATATATATATATATATATATATATATATATATATATATATATATATATATATATATATATATATATATATATATATATATATATATATATATATATATACAGGGTGTTTCAGAAATAATAGTCTATGTTACAGGTGCACATTCAGCACAAAAAAATAAGACTATTTTTTCATATAAATATGGGTCTGCAAATGCTTAGTTTTTTAAATACAGCGTATTAAAGTTATTTGTTTTTGTCAGTTTTTCTCAAATAAGTACGAGTCAAATTAAAATTTTTGCTTGAAAATTGGCATGTGGGGGTTTTCGAGAGCAATAAATTTAAATATGTTATTCTTAATAACACTGCTGGTAGAGGGCGCCACCTGTAAGACGATGCTTGCATTCCATTGGCTATAATTTTTTGACACCCAGTAATATCGACCTACCGTATAGCTACATTGCATCCCTTATCCATTGTAAGCAAAAAATGTATATTTGATCCAAATCTCTCAGACACACCATTTTCGAGATATTTCAATTTTTGTATGTTGATGTCGCTCAAAAATTAATTTTTCTCAAGTAATTAATTGTATTGTCTGCAAATTTTAACAACAAATAAAACAACAAATAAAAAAGTTTATAACATTTTATGATACCTGACTACAATAAATGTTCAAAATGGCCACCCTTCACTTCAATACACTTTCGTATTCTGCAGAGCATACAACATCGTACTTTGTGAAATATTTCTAGTGTATTTCTAATTTGTTCGCATCCAAGTACAATTCTTTGCTGCAGATCATCAACATTTTCAACATTTGCTTCATAAACAAGATTTTGAGATGCCCCCATAAATAAAAGTCCATAGGATTCAAATCAGGGGATTGAGCCGGCCATGGCTGAGGTCCACCGCGTCTGATCCATCTGCGTCCAAAAGTATTGCTTAGGTAATTTATGACATTTAGGGCGAAATGTGGGGGGGGGGGGGAACTCCGTCATGCATAAACCACAGGTTATGTCTTATGTCAAGAGGTACATTTTCTAATAACCCATTTAGTTGGTTTTGCAGGAATTCAAGAAGTTGTAGCATTAAGTCTCTGACGTAAAAAGATTGGTCCTATCAAATTACACCCTACAATTCCAGCTCATACATTTAAGGAAAATGGATGTTGATGATGCCTTTCAAAAACTGCGTGGGGATTTTCGTCAGCCCAAATATGGCTGTTACGAAAATTGACGATCCCGTCGCGCCTAAATCCAGGCTCGTCAGTAAACAATACACAATTCAACAAGTTCTCTACATTATTATGTTGAAACCATTGGAAAATTTGTATGCGAGGTATAAAATCTCTTTCAAGCGATGGTGCCTGCACACGTTGGATGTGATATGGACGCAATTGTTGCTCGTAAAGAACTCGCCATATCGTTGCATTCTATGCTCCCAGATGACTGGACATTTCCCTAGTACTTATTTTTGAATTTTGTTCAATTTCATCCAGAACAGCCTCTTCAAAATCAGGATTTCGTGCACTTCGTGGTCTGCCTCGATCAGCAGTAACTTTATTAAGGGTACCTGGTAAAAAAAAAATACTATATTCGAAAGAGACAGATCGATGTATTAGATAATGTAAGTATGTACCTGTTTCTCGCATACTGATGTCAATCCGTTGAAACATCCTTCTGTCTGGAATTCTCCGATTTGGGAAGGCTTCTTCATACAGTCGTTTCGCCTCATAATAGTTACCAAAAGCCCGTGAATACATAACATCCATGTCTGTTAGTTCATTGTTGGTAAAGACTTCCATATTTAATTAGAAAAATTACGGACAATACAATTAATTACTTAAAAATAGTGAGTAGTCTCAAACGTAAAAGTCAAATGTAGTATATGTCACGACGAAAACGCAAAAATCAAGTCCCGTAACAATGGAAACCACTTTGTTAAATCGTTTGTTCAAAGTTTGTTATCATGGCTTTTTATTTTATTCATTGATTTATTTTATCTTCATGATTGTGTCTTGTCAGTTCTTTTTTCTGGTTAGATTTTAATATTTAACTAGAGAATAAGAAAATTAAGTTTTTTACATGCTAATGGCAATTAAAAGATGAAAAATGTATCGCTATGATTTGTCGCAGAATTAATTTTTGAGCGACATCGACATACGAAAATTGAAATATCTCCAAAATGGTGTGTCTGAGAGATTTAAATCAAGTATACATTTTTTACTTACAATTGATAAGAGCTGCAATGTAGCTATACGGTAGGTCGATATTACTGGGTGTCAAAAAATTATAGCCAATTGAATGCAAGCATAGTCTTACAGGGGGCCCTCTGTGCCAGCAGTGTTATTAAAACACATGCCAATTTTCACGCCAAAATTTTAATTTGACTCGGACTTATTCGTGAAAAACTGACAAAAACAAATAACTTTAACACGCTGTATTCAAAAAACTAAGCATTTGCGGAACCATGTTTATATTAAAAAAATGTCTTATTTTTTGTGCTAAATGTGCACTTGTAACATAGACCATCATTCTTGAAACACCCTATATATATATATATATATATATATATATATATATATATATATATATATATATATATATATATATATATATATATATATATATATATATATATATATGTAGATCAATTTTACTTGGCCTAAATTTGGATTATAGGGGCTTAAATTCACGCTCATTTGTAAAAATGCTGTCATCATGATGACCTGTCTATTAATGCATTTTCTTCATGAAAATTCACTAATAACAACTACTACGAAAATAAGACATTTCATATATGTGTGAAGATTCCACAGGATTGCAGGTTCGTTATTATTTTCTCGATAGGTGTTTTTGAGAGTGTGGCTATGACAGTTTTTTCTAGGATCTCTTTTTGGATCATGTACGTATGGTAGTGAATGAAAAAGTCTTCCTTCCACTGTGAGATGAGTCACATGCGTCGTAGGTTGATTGGAGTGTTCTAGCAGGTGATTGAGTGAGTTCTCTGTGATCTACTCTTCTTTTTCTTACGATTGGCAAATCCCCTAGGTTGAGATTGGGAGGCTGTATGGTTCTGAGATTGGTGATATCCCATGTAAATTATTGCTTGATTGTTGCAATATGCTTGCCACTTTTCTCAAATGGCTCTCTTTCTATATGCGGTAAGGTCTTGATGATACTGTCTATTTACCGGTAATCTTTCACTAGCCGCTCTCTCTCTCTCTCTCTGTTCTGTATCTACCAGTTCGTTATCTTCGATGTTCCAGTGGGAATTGCCTACAAATAATAATCTTAAATTATTTTTACGTACAAATCAGAGCTAAATAATTAATAATGCTTATTCTAGTGTTTAATAAAGATTATCGTTTCATTAAGATGCCGTCAGCCAGCAAACGAAAGAGGTTTCATCGATTCCCGGGCAGGTCAACAAGACTCTCTGTGAAACTGAAACTAGAAAATGTTAATAACGAAAAGAATATGCTAATTTCCAACAATTCCGCGGCATATAAAAAGGCTATATATATATATATATATATATATATATATATATATATATATATATATATATATATATATATATATATATGTATGTATGTATGTATGTATGTATATACACACACATGATGCTCACTTTCAGCTGGCTTAGTATTGGGATCTACCAAACCATGACAGGCAGATACATAGACGGTTAAATTACGTAAAACCTGCGAGATTATATACTTCTTAGTG
Organism: Tillus elongatus; assembly: GCA_964006375.1. Classification (NCBI taxonomy): domain Eukaryota; kingdom Metazoa; phylum Arthropoda; class Insecta; order Coleoptera; family Cleridae; genus Tillus; species Tillus elongatus. The sequence goes on from OZ023267.1 coordinate 132,078,990, forward strand.
AATTTTCTTTAAAAAAAATTCACCAATGAGGAGATCGCGACTTTGTCTATTTATTTTTTATTTCAACAACACACCACGAGGACGAGGTTCGGGGGAGAAGGAAAACATGTGCCGGCAAGGAATTTCACAACTTGGAAGTCCTCGGGACAAAATAGCGGGCATAACAAGATGTTCTAGGTCTAGTGACCTGCACAGTAAAAGGGTGTATTCGCTTTGTTCCCCTGGTAGATCTGTTGGGGGCAGCAGGTTGAGGAACTATGGAAGAAAGCTCTTATGAGCAGTGCCCGTGCAGATATCTATAAAAGAGAGAGAGGTCACCAACGGCACGTCGGTGGGGAAGGGATGGCAGCTTTTGGGTGAGGGTAGGGTCACCGATGAGACGTATATCTCTCTTCTGAATGGAGTCCAAGATAGCGAGTACCCCAGATGTGGGAGCAGTATTCGAGGTTTGGTCTTATTTTTGAAGTACATAAGGTATAGAGATTAGCTGGTAGAAAGTATTTGCGAGCCCGGAAGAGGAAACATAATTTCTTAGCAGCCGCTTCTGTAATTGATGTGACATGTTGGTGCCAATTGAGATTTCGATCCACAGAAATGCCAACAAGTGAAAAGGACTCATTACTTTGGATAACTTGGTTGTTTATTGTGATGGCTCTAGGGCTGGTGTATCTCTTATGAGAAAGAAAGCACGACTGTGATCTGGTGGAGTCTAATTGTACAAGATTTCTATTTCCCCAGTCTAATATGTTTTGGAGATCCACGGTGACAGAACCCTCCATGAGTCTGCGATCCTCATATAATTGTGCTAAAGAAACAGGCTTAGAATATTGTATATTTGAGTGGAGGGTGCTGTCGTCCGCGTAAGTGTGAACTGGGTTGGATGTGCTAGAGAGGAAGTCATTGATGTGGAGAAGAAACAAAGTAGGGGCTAAAGCTGAATCTTGAGGAACTCCTGCTTTATTGGATACAGTTTAGAGGAATGGCCATCCACGACAACAGAAATAATCCAGTTGGAGAGGAAATTTGCTGTCCACGTACAGAGTTTCGGTGGTAGGCCATAGGCCGGTAGTTTATTAAGCAGCTCTGCGTGCCATACCTGGTCGAATGCTTTGGATATGTCTAAAGAAACAATCTGGGATTCACCGTATAGTTCCATAGACTTGCTCCAAGAATGGGTGACAAAGGAAAGGAGGTCGGCAGTCGATCTGCGCTGACGGAATCCATACTGCCTGTCGTGGATTAGTCTGTGTTTTTCAAGAAATTTTAGTAATTCAGTGTTTATATACTTTTCCTCACTTTAGAGACGTCTTAAAGGTGAGAAATAGGCCTGTAGTTGCTAGGAAGCGCTTTGGATCCTTTCTTGTACTGAAGCAGTTACTAGCGAATATGCCTCTATTGTAAGGTGTCTGAAACATACGAGTCAGGACAGAAGCAAGTTTTGGTGTGCATTTTTTGAGAACAATTTCTGGGATCTCGTCAAGGCTAGAGGCTTTCCTTGTATTAAGATAAGAGAGCACCTTTCGTGCCTTTTTAGTTTTTAAAATGATATCCGTCCCTTTATGCGTGACATTGGGGACTGTTGGTGGTTGAACATTTGGAGTTGGGTTAAATGTAGAATTGCCGGCGAACAACGAGGCAAAAGTTCAGTCTTGCCCAGGGCGGTAGAAATAATTTCGTCCACTGAAACAAAAGGTGGGAACGTGCTCTTGCAGAAAGTATTCCCAATAGATTTAGCAAGAGTTTGCTGCCGTTGGAGCTTGAGAGGACTTTGTTTTTGATGTGGTGATTAAACGATTTTTTCCCTGAGAAAGAATGCGGACATAGCGGTTACTTGCGTCGTTAAATGCTTGATTTTCTTGACTGTGCAATATCGAAGGGGTCAGGATGAGAGAAGCAGACAGACGCCCATGGAAATGAGGAAAAGTAATCCCGGATTCCCAGTTCGCGGAGTTGTAGTGCCAAACGATACGTGGGTGTAATGACTGTGTGCTCGGGTGGCATTGCGCAGGAAGGAGTGACCATGCTGTGGTCTAAGCGACCAAGGGGGTCGGTGACTGATGTCTTATGGCATTCAGGTTTTGTAGTAAAAAGGAGATCCAAGAGATTTGAGTTGTGTGTTGGGATGCGAGGAAAGTAAGTATGTTGCTGAACCATATTGGCTAAAGAATTGCTAACTGCGAAGTCCTCCGCTGCTCTCCCTTGTGGATCGGTTTTTGAAGATCCTAGCCATTCCTCATTATGGACATTGAAGTCACCAAGAATAGTGACCTCGGAGGAAGGATATTCAGAAATCAGATGGTCGGTTTTTTTCGGAAAGGCAGTCGAAGAACTGGACAAAGTTGTTGTCAGAAGGTGACCGGTAAATGCAGCTGATGGATAAAATGATCTTTTAATAATTAAATTTTCAACACGCTTACGATTCTTACATCTAACGCTAACCTTAAATGATATTAAAATTAAATGTGATTTCTTCTCTTAATACTTTTAATACTGGCGGTCACATGCAAAGACTCTTTCTCTCTCTCTCTCTCTCTGTTCAGTCTAATTCTTGCAAGTTGTATAATAAAAGGCAATGTCTAGAGAGTACACACGGCACTACCAACTAAATTATTTAATGAAGCGTTGCGTTACTTTTTATTTCATTCCCACGAGACGTATTTTACATTTCCTTGCCTCCACACTTTACCGTCTACTGCTTTCTCACATGTAAATAGCTACTAAAGGTGCGTGTATATGCATTATTATAATATGTAAATAGACATGACCAAGGAGGCAGATTATCCAACTGAATTCAGTAAAAGCGAATTAAAAATCTTCTTAACATATTTAAAGTGAGATGAATACTTCAGAGGCCGCTAAATCTGGGAAACTCATTTATTATGATTCTCGTCATAAGTTAAAATTGTCTGCCCCCGGCATTGAGAAGATCTTAAGCAGAACCAGATAAAAGTTGAGACATTTTCTTTTGTTATTAGTGGATTTTCGTAGAAAAACTTCACTAATGAGGAGATCGCGACTTTTGAATTTTGAAAAATTTTTTGCAAATGAGTGCGAACTAGGACCCCTAGAACACATATCCGGGGTTGGTTTCCATTTTTATCTTTTTATATACAGGGTATAGCACGAAATGCGTTGGTAAGACGTTTTAGTGAATTTTTATTTAAAAAAATTATTTAATAGAGAGGTATCGATGGTGAGACTTTACAAAAATTTCTTCAAATGAGCGCGAACTAGGATCCCTAGAACCCATATCCGGGGTCAGTTTCAATTTTTATATGTTATATATATATATATATATATATATATATATATATATATATATATATATATATATATATATATATATATATATATATATATATATATATATATATATATATCCGATAAGTCAAACAATAATTAACCGATTCCGATGAAACTCGGCAAGTGCCTTTCTTTTATTAATGGCTTGGATGAGTTCGTTATCCAGGAAAATCAGACAGGGTTTTCCGGGAAAATTTTGAGTTTGCTTTCGAAAAAAAAAATTTCTTCGAAAATTACAAAGCCGTTTTAATGAAATTTACTGGATATGTTGCCTTGGGAGAGACCTTATTACGTACCAAAATTCAACTTTCTAAGTTTATATAAAATTGATTTATTCAAATTTTTAATTTTCTTTTGAAAAAAAGTTTTTTCTCCGAATATTACAAATTTATTTTAATAACATTTGGTGGATATCTTGGCTTAGGTAAGACCTTACTACATACCAAAACTAAACTCTCTAAGTTTATAGAAAATTGAATTATTCAAGTTTGAAACATTTAATAAAAATTCACTACCATAACGCACTTACTGCGTCCCGAACTTTTTCTAGTTATTAACGTATTTCAATTCTGAAAATTTGCATTCATATATAAGACATCATGCTCTTTCCATGTAAAATCTTTTGGAGTCGAGATGACTTCCGGCTTAACCGGAAGTGGCGATCAACTTTGTTATTTTAAATGGGACAGCCTGTATATTTTTACATACTTGAAATGCACACAAAATTCTGTCTACAGGAACGTCAAATATCCTTACCTACCTTCACCTGTTTCAAAGTTATTGTGATTTTTTAAAATGTTTCTTCATTTGCATTGAAATATTGAAGCCATTGGTTGCCATTTATTTTTCGTAAATAAGAAGAAAAATGTTGTTAGTCGCTAGTACAGATTATAAGTTTGTAGAATGTGTAAGAATAATTGATCTCGTTTATACAGTATGTTCAAAATTTAATGGCGATTAAGGAAAACTTCAAAGATCAAAAACTCATTTTCTCCAAATGAAACATCCTGTATACTTTTACATATCCGAATAGAAAATTTAATTCTAAGTCGACTAGCTATTGCATACCCTATACCAATCTGCGATAGTTTTCCTGTTATTAACATTTCTTTAAATAAAAGAGAAAATTTCGGGACGCAGCAAGTGCGTTATAGTAGCGAATTTTCATAAAAATTTTACACTATTATTATACGGCATATTAGTAAAGTTAATACTTTAAACTTACACAGACCTTGAAGATCGATTTTAGAGGTCCTGTTACGCGCACATTTGAAGAATTATTTCGAAAGTGTTACCATCAATATCTCTCTATTATCAAAAAAATCTTGCGTTCTAACTCCTTTTGAGAAAAATGCCGAAAACTGAATTTTCTATAAAGCTGAAGAACTAAATTTTGCTATAGATGTAGATAGTTTAAGTCTTTTTGAAATAAACTTGTATTAAAAATTTGATTAAGGTTATAAAAAAGATTTCCAGAGGGAAACTTCATTCATATTTAGAAAATTATAAACGTAGCAGTTTTTTTTTCCTTATTAATCACCAGTATTATTTCGCTTTAGTCAACCTAATCAAACCGATTTTTTCAACATCGACAATAACAAAATTATAAATACAGACTAAAAGGTGACAAACTTATTTAGGCGTTTTAAACAAAAATAAGTTCTTGTTCAAAACGTATGAAATATGTTTACTACTGTTTCTACAAATATGTCAAAATAAAACATAAAAAAACATACATTCATCCAGCTGGATTCGATCGTGTAACCTTCTGCTTAGGGGGCAAACGCGATGCCCCCTGCGCCATCTAGGCACACCTCAACTAACATTTTCTTTACGTGATACCTTAGATCAGCTTCATGCCCGAGATATTATATTCAAAGTATCTTTTTGTTTTCAACACACCACGAGGGCCTGCAGCCTAAATACTATCGTACCGTGGGTGTCGACAAGCAGGAAAGAGGCAACTCGTTAATTCTGGACTTGAAGATTTGGAGGTTCGAAGGAGAAGGAAAAACACGTGCCGGCAAGGAATTCCACAACTTGGAAGTCCTCGGGACAAAAGAGCTGGCATAACAAGATATCCTATGTCTGGTGACCTGGCCAGTAAAAGGGTGCATTCGCTCTGTTCCCCTGGTAGATCTGTTGGGGGCAGCAAGTGGAGGAACTATGGAAGAAAGCTCCTCTGAGCAGTGCGCGTGCAGATATCTATAAAAGAGAGACAGGTCACCAACGGCACGTCGGCGGGCAAGGGATGGCAGCCTTTGGGTGAGGGTAGGGTCACCGATGCGACGTATAGCTCTTTTCTGAATGTAGTATTCGAGGTTTGGCCTTATTTGTGAAGTATATAAGGTATAGAAATTAGCTGGTAAAAAGTATTTGCAAGCCTGGAAGAGAAAACCTAATTTATTAGCAGCCGCTTCTGCAATTGATGTGACATGTTGATGCCAATTGAGATTTCAATCCACAGAAATGCCAACAAGTGAAAAGGACTCATTACTTTGAATAACTTGGTTGTTCATTGTGATGGGTGTAGGGCTGATGTATCTCCTATGAGATAGAAAGCAAGACATATTTGATGGAGTTGAATTGTACAAGATTTCTACTTCCCCAGTCTAATATTTTTTGGAGATCCACAGAGACAGAACCCTCCATGAGTCTCTGATCCTCATCTAATTGGGCTAAAGAGACAGACTTAGAATATTGTATATTTAGGTGGAGGGTGCTGTCGTCCGCGTAACTGTGAACTGGGTTGGCTATGCTAGAGAGGAGGTCATTGATGTGGAGAAGAAACAAAGTAGGGGCTAAAGCTGAAGCTTGAGGGACTCCTTCATTAATTGAATACCGTTTAGAGGAATGGCCATCCACGACAACAGAAATGCTCCGGTTGGAGAGGATAGGCTGGAAGTTTATTAAGCAGCGCTGCGTACCAGACCTGGTCGAATGCTTTGAATATGTCTAGAGCGACAATCTGGGATTCACCGTGTAGTTCCATAGACTTGTTCCAAGAATGGGTGACAAAGGAAAGTAGGTCGGCAGTTGATCTGCGCTGACGGAAATGGATTCCGTCAGCGCAGATCAACTGCCGACAGTATGGACTACCTGTCGTGGATTAGACTGTGTTTTTCAAGAAATTTTAGTAATTCTGAGTTGATATACTTTTCCATCACTTTAGAGACGGCTGAAAGGAGAGAAATAGGCCTGTAGTTGTTAGGAAGCGCTTTGGATCCTTTCTTGGGGACGTGTTGTACTCGAGCAGTTTTCCAGTTACTAGGAAATATGCCTCTATTGTAAGATTTTTGAAACAGACGAGTCAGCACAGGAGCAACTTCTGGTGCGCATTTTTTGAGAACAATTGCTGAGACCTCTTCAAAGCCAGAGGCTTTCCTGGTATTAACAGAAAAGAGCATATTTCGTACATTTCTAGTTTTGAAAATTGGGGACTTTGGTGTTGAACATTTGGAGGTGGGTTGAGAGTAGAATTGCCGGCGAACAACGAGGCAAACAGTTCAGCGTTACCCAGGGAGGTAGAAACAATTTCGTCCCCTGAAACAAGAGATGGGAAATTATTCCCAATAGATTTTACAAGAGTCCAGATGGATTTGCTGCCATTGGAGCTTAAGAGGACTTTGTTGTTGATGTGATTATTAAACGAGCTTTTTGCCTCAAAAAGAATGCGGACATAGCGTTTTCTGGCGTCGCTAAATGCTTGACGGTTTTCTTGACTGGGATTGTGTAGAAGCGTTTTGTGAGCTTTGACCTTTTCAAGTCTGGCCTTGTCACAGGATTTAGAGAACCAGGGCTTTTGAATGGGTATGTACGTGGAATAAATAATTCCATGCCAGCTTGAACAATGTCGGTGACGTTTTGTGAGATATCAGAGAGGTCCGGATGAGAGAAGCAGACAGACGGCCATGGAAATGAGGAAAAATAATCTCGCTTGTGGATCGGTTTTTGAAGATCCTAGCCATTCCTTATTATGGACATTGAAGTCACCAAGAATAGTGACCTTGGAGGAAGGATATTTCGAAATGATATATTCGGTTTTTTCAGAAAGGTAGTCGAAGAGCTGGACAAAGTTGTTGTGAATAGGTGACCGATCGCCTCGTACGACATGCAGGAGTTACCTTGGGCCTATTCTTTTAGTTAGTCCCCGGACCCACAGGGGAGAGCAAGCTGAATGTTTCGCCCTTCTGAGGGGGGTGGGTAAATCCGTCGGTCCTGTGTCCATGCGATGTTGGGCACGTTAAATATCCCTACCATCCTGACAGAAGGGTAGGCTTCCGAAAAAATTTCCAGGATAGTGAGGTGAAACTGCTCCCTAGCGTCAGTAATGGGTCATAGTCGCCGGAATAGACAGAGGTTGAAGAAAAAAAGTACTTCATTCTGAAGAGAATAAATTATTATACCATATAACTTGTTTATCATTTTGTTACCCCCTAAGATATTTCTTGAAGGTTATTTTAAATTTATTTGATGTTCAAATAGTATTGCACAAATAACATTTTTTTGAATGTTTCATCATAAAAAAGATGACAATAAAGTACTTTACAGATGTCTATTTTTACTTAATTTTACGACCAACTTCCGTTGCGAGATTATAAATTTTGATGTTCAAATCTTTTTTAGATACTTTATTCGCTAAATAGTTACTCAGAATGTCATAAAACAGTTGGCAATTTTCACTTTCTTAGTGGCACAAAGTTTGATGCTCACTCAGTATTTTTTATTTATTTATTTATTCAATATGCAAATACACAGAATATAAACCATATACGTATTGCATAACAAGATAAACTATAACTATGGTGTACACCTATAATTCTACAATCTCACTTATTACCCACATCAAATCAATAACAATACAAAACAACATTTCGGCAAGTTTAGATTCCATTTCAGGCTTCACAGGCAGTCCATCAATTGTACGAAACTAATATCAAATTCAAATTTATTCTGTCTATTCCAAATTCGTATCTCATTCAGTACAAGTAATTTGGAGAACCAACAAAGTCACCAGGACAACGTGGTCAGGCATGTATATGTTCAGTCAATGTGTTCTTAAATGCTCTTACATTCATGTTGAAGATGTCAACATGCTTACACAGTCTGTTATAACTTATGCACATTCTATAAATCGGAAAACTGAACAGACTATTCGTTCTGCACCCCAGTATATAAAACAGTTGCTCCAGTCTAATATCCCTCTGAGGAACCCTAAACTGAATACTGCCCAAAAACTCAGAAAAATTTATCAAGTTCCTCACGATTTTAAACAAAAACACCAGGTCAGCAGCTATGCGCCTGCTCTGAAGGCTGGTTATGTCAAACACAGCAAGCAAACTCACATAGGGTGTAAAATTGGGATAAGATCCAAAAAACTTAAAATGCAGAAAACGAACAAACCTCCGCTGAACTTTCTCCACCACATCAGAATGAACCTTGTAAAAAGGATTCCACACCACCGACAGATACTCCATTTTTGGACGTATATATGCATAAAAAAGAATTTTAAGTGTTTCAACTCTACTGAATCCTCTCGAGTTTCGCACAATAAAGCCCAACGTTTTCAACCCCGAGGCAGCAATTTTTTTCACGTGCTTCGCAAATGATAATTTAGTGTCAAACTCAATTCCTAAGTCACCAAACTGGGTCCTACGCAAAAGTTGGTCACCTCCAACAGTATATTGGTACTCAACAGGGGCAAGACGTCTCGTGAAAGTGGAAACAAAACATTTCCTAATATTCAGGAACATTCTATTCTCAAAACACAATTCTGACAGTGCATCAATGCTCCTCTGTAGTTCCTTACAATCACTAATGCTAGAAATAACACGAAAGATCTTTAAATCATCAGCAAACAACAAACAACGGGAGTCAGATATACTTTTCGGCAGATCATTGACAAACAATAAAAACAATAAAGGTCCCAAATTTGACCCCTGGGGCACCCCAGAGGGTGACGAAAACAATAAGCACTCGTTTCCACCATAAACCACATATTGTACCTTTCCAGTCAAATAAGATGTCAATAACTCTATCAGGTCTAGAGAAAACCCACACATATAAACCTTCTTCAAAAGAACCTTGTGGTCCACCTTATCGAATGCCTTCTGAAAATCTGCAGTCCAGCTGACCACCAGCAATGATTGTCTCGCTTGCCACCTGAGTAAAGAGAGCAAGGTTGGTAGCAGTAGACCTGCGCGGCAGAAATCCATGTTGTTTATTTACAATCAGATGCTCTACATGTGAGAATACTTTAGTATACAAAATACTTTCAAAAATTTTGGAAAAATTGCACAGTATCGAAATAGGTCTATAGTTTTCCACGAGTTTCCTTCAGCCAGACTTAAAAACTGAAATGACCTTGCTGACTTTCCATAGTAGAGGATATTGGCATTTCACCAGTATTAGATTAAACACATAGCATAGTGGCGCGAGGCAAAAATTCCATACAGCCCCTAATCACATACGCAGGAACATCATCAACACCCATTGCACCACCAATCTGTAATTTCTTGATGGCTTCTTCAACGTTTCTGGGCGTAATTTTCTGAATACGAAGCAGGTCAACATCTCCACCAACCGTTACATTCCGTAACTCGTCAAGAAACGAGGAGGTGACCCAATCATGTTCCGGTTCTGCATACACTGAGGAGAAATGCACAGCAAACCCATCAGCTATGCTTTTACTATCACGTAAAACTTCATCACCTACTTTCATTTCAGACAACTTGTCATATGTATCCCTGCAGCGCTTTACATGTTCCCAGAAAACATCTGGATTGGTCACAATATTTTCTTCCAGACCTGACACATATGCCCGATGTGCTTCATGAATACTCCTTTTTATTTCCCTTCTCAACTGTCTGAACCTTGAAGTAAATTCCGTGTTCCCCGTTCTCATAAATAGTTTTCTACACTTATGTTTTTCCCGAATACATTTTATTATTTGAGGCGTAAACCACGGCGCGTTACTCCTTCTGTGCTTTGTAAACTTGCTACACTAGATTTTAAAGCTTACCAAGATGGCAATAATTTGATGTTCGATTAAATACCACCCATACACTTTCTGCATAAATGTTGCTAACTATTTTGTTGCATGGAAACAATTTTTTATGAAAATCTCTATCATAACACACTTGCTGCGTTCAAATTGTATTACCATAATCTAAATGTATTACTATTTTTACACCGTTTTGCTAAAAAATACATAAGCCTTAATTATAAGCTGTCTTCATATATCAATTTTATTGGGAATATATTTTTATTAAAATGTACTAATAATAACCTATCTAAAAAATTGTCTACAAATCTAATCTTACATTAATCAAACAAAATAAACAAAACTACGAAAGATATTTTGCTTCAATGACTTCTCGTAACTTTGATGAGGTCCAGTATCCCGTTGTAAATTCTAAATTCCTGTCATTGTCAAACAGGTTTTAAGTAAACCAGAAAGACAAACGTTGTCCTGTTAGAGCGTCACCTGGAAGAGCTTGCAGTTGTCGTGTTAAAGGGGCCAGAAAGGTGGAGGCCAGTCCAATCAGGCTTGGATTGGATCGCCTGTGTGTGTGTACGTTCCCGTGTTCCCGTCTCCTTGTGTTGACATTGTCCACCGCTGTCGGAATAGACTTCCAATTCATTAGTGGAAGGGCGTGCTGTCATATCGCAATCAGGATAACCTGGAAATGTATTTACGTAAGACGGGAGGCCTCGTCGAGTATAGAATTTCAATTCGTTTAAAAGCTCGTGTCTCACATATATTATCAACAAGGTGTCGATGGAACATCGGCATCGAAGGAGATAGAAGGAAAACTGAACTGTGTATCATATTCTTTTATTAGTAAATATTCTTTAGGGTCCCTAGAATCCATATCAAAAATCAGCGTGATTATATATATATATATATATATATATATATATATATATATATATATATATATATATATATATATATATATATATATATATATATATATATATATAGGCTGGCGCATTGAAAACGAAACAGACCGATTTGCGTCCAGAGAACATTTATTTTTTAAAAACGCTGAAACACGTCAATTTTAATATTGAGGGGGACATATTTTGACATAAAACTCAACTTTGTCACATCGACCCCTTAAGGGTGGTAATAACAACCCTTATTTTTAAATAAGGAACATGGTACGAGTGTTACATCATTTGAAAGCACTTTCTTTTCTGAATGCAGCACACTGATTTTTTTGGAAGTTTTATCAACTCGTTTAAAAATTATTCACAGTTGAAGTTGCAAGAACGTATTTCATTCATTGTGATAAATAAATGCACTAATTAGTCATCTTTTCGTTAAAAAAACTTAAAAACGAAACCAAACGTTCAAAAATGTTTATTCACTTAAGTGTTGAAATTGTTGACCACCAGCTTCCATACAAAATACAAATTTTGTTCAAAACGAGCTCTGACATTCTGGAGCATTTGTGGAGTTATTAGACGGCATTCTTCAACAATGCGTAGTCGTAATTCTTCCAGGGACTCCGGTTCTGTTGCGTAATTTCTACTCTTTAAATGGCCCCATAGAAAGAAGTCTAAAGAAGTTAAATCCGGTGATCTAGGGGGCCACTCAATAGCACCACTACGCCCAATACATTGTCCTGCAAACTCTCTGTTCAAAAACTCCATAACACGTTGTGAAAAATGCGGAGGAGCTCCATCTCGTTGAAACACTAATTGATTTTCTTGATAGCGATCATCATTTCAACAATGTCAATTAGTAGAGGGTAAACGATATCTTCTAGTAACCCCAACTACGTTTCGCCACTCAAATTGCCATCAAGAAAAATTGGTGCGATTAAACGGTCTCCAAAACTGCCAGTCCAGATATTCAATTTCTGTAGAGTTTGAGTGTGGACTTCGTGAAAATTTCTTGGATTATTATCTGCCCAATAACGACAATTATGACGATTGACTGTAGAGTTTAATAAAAACCTACACTCGTCTGAAAAACAGATATTGAACAGAAAGTTCCCGTTAGCAGCTATTCGTGCAGTCATAACTTCACAAAACTCCAGCCGCCGATCAAAATCATCTTCATTCAGTTGTTGTACAATATTAATTTTATACGGGTGAAATTTATGATGCTTCAATACTCGTTGAATAGTTCTTCTTTTGATGTTTGAAACAGTAACCAATTTTCTCGTGCTCAAAGTTGGGTCTGCAGCAATTTGTCCTAAAACTTCAATCTCAGTAGTCTCATTTCTAACCGGAAATTCACGTTCAGGTCAGGTCAGGATCCCGTTTTTTCTTGGCTACCGAACCAATTTGTCGAAACTTTGCAACTAACTCAAAAATGTATTTTCTATGTCTGTTCGGATATCGTTCATTAAACAAATTTGCGGTACAGTTGGCAGAGTCATCGTTTTTGAAAAGAAGAGTAATTATTTAAACTCATTCTTCCACAGAATACACCACTGTGAAATTAATTTTTGGCAGTACTATCAGGTATCGAACCGACCGATAAACTGAAATAATAAACCGCACTTCTCTCATTCCAATAATAAATGTTCTGGTAGTCAATTTTTTGTTTACAAACCAACAAAACATTGACTATCAGTAACATTTCTTATTAGAATGAGTGAAATGCGTTTTTGCATCTTCAACTGAATAATTTTTAAACTAGTAAATAAAACTTCCAAAAAAATTTGTGTGCTGAATTCAAAAAATAAAGAGCTTTCAAATTGTGTAACACCTGACCCATGTCCCCTATTTGAAATATAAGGGTTGTTATCACCACCCTTAAGGGGTTGATGTGACAAAGTTGAGTTTTTTGTCAAAACATGTCCCCCTCAATATTAAAATTAACGTGTTTCAGCGTTTCTTTAAAAAAAATTCTCTGGACGCAAATCGGTCTGTTTCGTTTTCAATGCGCCACCCTATATATATATATATATATATATATATATATATATATATATATATATATATATATATATATATATATATATATATATATATAGAAGTCCGGAATAAAATTAATATACCCTTTACCTTTAACTTTTGGAGAAAACGTCAATTTAGTTTTATATATGCTCACATTTTGACGTTATTCGTTTGTTTTATATACACATTTGTCAAAGATATGACCACATCGATATTTTTTTAAATAGAAACATACAATTTGTGATACAATATTTTAAAGCTAATGTCTCGTACACTATGCTCATAAATTTTGGCGCGATTCTGTCAAGCTATTTCAAAATGGCGACAGTTAAAAAATTTTCAAAAATCCCTATTAAAATAAGTGGAAATGATAAATCATTGATGTGTTGTTTACCTTTCTCGGTAAGAAATTTTCATCACGTTCTGTCAGTTTGTGACATTTTGAACTTGTCAAATTAATTTAGGTATTTCGGAAGTATTATTTTACAATTTTCTAAACAAAAATGGTTTTGTCGGAAATGCAGCGTATCGAAGTCTTGATATTGTTAGGATCTGTAGATAAAATAAGAAGTCAAAGTCAAGTGTGCACTTTATTTAATGCTAAATATCCGGACCATGGCACAGTAAAGGACTTGCCTAGGAATGGACGGCCACGTGTTTTAGGCGACGATGAAAAATTAGATATTGCATTATCTCTGCAGGATAAGCCGCATATTTCAACAGTTTCATTGGCTCAAAATCATGATACATCTAGAGGTACTTTTGGAAGAGTTTTGAAATCAGAAAAATACCACCCTTATAAAGTATATCTTGTCCAAGAGCTTTTAGAAGATGACTTTGACAGGCGTTTGCAATTTTGCGAAGAAATAATGAGACGGTGTGACGAGGATAATAGGTTTCCAGAGAACATATTATTTTCTGATGAAGCTACTTTCTATTTAAACGGGGTGGTTAACAGACATAATTATCGTTTTTGGAGTCAAGAAAATCCACGATGGATATTTTAAGCGCATACTAAGCGGCCGCAGAAAGTAAATGTATGGGCAGGTATCATTAATAACCGAATTTTAGGGCCATTCTTTTTTGAAGAAAACCCCACGGATGAACGGTACCTGGATTTCTTAACCTTCGAGTTGATGCCTGCTCTAGCTGTAATTTTTCCCAACGAAGTAGATCCAGATATACCTAACGAAACAATTTGGTTTCAGCAAGATGGTGTTGCTTCGCATTTTGCTGTCAATGTGGGATCATATTTAGATCAGATATTTCCAGGTCGCTGGATTGGACGACATGGTACAATTGAATGGCCACCGAGGTCCTCAGACTTAACGCCTCTACACTATTTTCTTTGTGGATATTTAAAAGAAAAAGTTTACCAAAATAGGCCAAATAATATTGAAGATTTGAAAAACAAAATTAGATTGTAGACACATAACATACCGGATGAAGCCCTTCGGAATTCCGACGACGGATTTCACCATCGTCTGGGAGCATGCCAAGTAGAGAGTGGATGACATTTCCAGCATTTGACACGTTAAAAAGGCTTTTTGTTGTTTTTTGTTTTGCTTCGTTACATTTTTATTTACAAAATAAATAACAAATAAACCATAACTATGGATTGTTAAGTTACAATGTCACAAAATGACAGAACGTAAAACAATGAAAATCTCTTACATGAAAAGGTAAAAAAACACATCAACGATTTATCATTTCCGCTTATTTAAATAGGAATTTTTTTAAAACTTTTAACAGTCGCCATTTTGAAACAGCTTGACAAAATCGCGCCAAAATTTATAAGCATACTGCACCAGATATTAGCTTTCAAATGATGTATCACAAGTTGTATGTTTCTATTTAAAAAAATATCGATGTTGTCATATCTTTGACAAATGTCTTTAAAAAAAACAAACGAATAACGTCAAAATGTGAGCATATATAAAACTAAGTTGACGCGTCCGAGCGTTTTCCCCAAAAGTTAAAAGTCAAGGGTATATTAATTTTATTCCGCACTACTGGGCAGCCCTATATATATATATATATATATATATATATATATATATATATATATATATATATATATATATATATATATATATATATACAGGGTGTTTACGGAAATCGGGAACAATAGCTATCTTCGTTATTATTTGAGCTACAAAGTCGGTTAAATGGGCAAAGTTGACCACCTGGACACCCCGCTTCTGATTATATCAGGGATATCTGGATTGCACAAAAAGTGTCAAATCTGTTGACACAACCTCAATTTTTTTAAATGGAACGATATAAATATTTTGCGTTCAATCGACTCAGCGCAAGCCATTCTATACGCACACATAATAGATTTTCCATCCCAGTACAAAATTCCGAAGATAACTTGATCCCAAACGTTGCCAATTGTAGGTGTTTACGGAAATCGGGAACAATAGTTATCTTCGTTATTATTTGAGCAACGAAGTCGGTTAAATGGGCAAAGTTGATCAATTGGACACTCCGCTTCTGAATAGGTCACGGATATCTGGATTGCACAACAACTGTCAAATCTGTTGACATAACCTCAATTTTTTTAAACGGAACGATAAAAAAATTGACGTTATGTTACCTTCGGAATATTGTACTGTGATGGAAAGATCTTTATGTGTTTGTATAGAATGGCTTGCGCTGAGTCGATTGAACGCAAAATAATCATATCATTCTGTTTAAAAGAATTGAGGTTATGTCAACAGATTTGACAGTTGTTGTGCAATCCAGATATCCGTGACAAATTCAGAAGCGTGTCTAGTTGGTCAACTTTGCCCATTTAACCGACTTTGTAGCTCAAATAATAACGAAGATAACTATTGTTCCCGATTTCCGTAAACACCTACAATTGGCAACGTTTGGGATCAAGTTATCTTAGGAATATTGTACTGGGATGAAAAGACTATTATGTGTGCGTATAGAATGGCTTGCCCTGAGTCGATTGAACTCAAAATATTCGTAGAGTTCCATTTAAAAAAATTGAGGTTATGTCAACAGATTTGACATTTGTTGTGCGATCCAGATATCCGTGAAATATTCAGAAGCGGGGTGTCCAGTTGGTCAACTTTGCCCATCTAACCGACTTTGTAGCTCAAATAATAACGAAGATAGCTATTGTTCCCGATTTCCGTAAACATCCTATATATATATATATATATATATATATATATATATATATATATATATATATATATATATATATATATATATATATATATATATATATATATATATATATATATATGTATGTATGTATGTATGTATCGCCGATTTCGATCAAATTTGGTGGGTAACTTCCTTTTGCAAATGGCTTGGATAAGTTCGTTAGCCAGGAAAATCGTCCGCATTTTTCTCGGAAAATTTTGTGTTTCCTTTTGAATTTTTGTATATATATATTACCGGAAATAACAAAGTTTAGGCTACCAAATTTAGTACACTGATTTACGTTACAAAAAGTACACTGTATGCCAAAATTTAGATCCATAGATTGAAAGAAAAAAAACTTAAAAAGCATTTAAAGAAAACAATTTTGGATGCCACTGATGACCAGATAAACGGACAAAAGAAAAATATTTTGTGTGGATAAAAAAATCTATTGTATGATACAGACCAAGACTAAGTTTTTTGGCGCAAAACGGTCAAGAAATGCCAGAAAAATTACTTTGAACATTTGATAACCTTGCCTCTTAAAACGTCAAAGTCGCGAATTGAAACATCAAATTTGGCAACTTTTAGGCAAAGAACCTAAAGCTAATGCGGGCTATGTAGAGAAAATGTTGCAATAAATGTGTTTTACAACTCCTTAAGTTTCAGCCTGAACCGTCATTGTCCTTCATTTTACTAAAATGTTTCCAGAACATTCATTTCAAATAGACCCTTTCTCTGATGCTTTAGCAGTAGTTTAAGTTATAGAGTTTATGGTTTAATTCTCTATAATTTTTAGCAAATTTTTTTAGAAGAAATTCGCTAATGAGGCGACCGCGACTTTTGAATTTTAAGAAGATTTTTTCAAATAAGCGCGAACTAGGTCCCCTAAGATCTTAGTCCGTACCTACGTCGGAAAGATTTCACACAATGACGTTTGGGTTTGAATGTTTCCATTCTGTTTTTGCCGCTGGCGCATTACTTGTGTGGAAGTTGCTCATCGCAGTCGGTGGCACTACGGAGAAGAGCATTTTGGTGAGAAGCGGCTTTTGCAAACTGAGTGATGGAGAGTTGAGTCATTAACTCAAGTATCGAAGGCGTTTTCAGATCAGAGTAAATCTGACTGTTCCTGATAAACCATAGCGCTCCGGTAAGCATTCTCAGAATTTTATTCCGGATGATTTGAAGGGTCTTGATGTGTGTGTCGGCCGCGGTAACCCATGCCAGGGATGCATAGGTAAAGACCGGATTATGACTTTGTACATGAGCAGTTTATTGTTCATAGGCAAATTGTAATTTCTAAGGCTAGATGCATTTTCACCACAATTAGAACCGCAGACCGGTTTAGTTCTAATTAGAGCTCGTCAATACGGCATACTAATTGGAGCGAAAATACACCTATAAAGTAATACAGCTATGGTAGCCAGCCTTCCAACACTAAGAATGCATCTAGCCTTACATACTTTGTCCCTATATTAGGGTGGAATTGGGACAGGGCCGACAATTTACTAAATTGTTGGTTGGTTGTATACAGTCTCTATTCTTTAACACTTGGTATTATTTTAAGTTGTAGTGACAACATACTACTTGGATCCGCAACTAGGTGGCGACACGTTACTTCGTGTCTTACCACTCACTTAGTGTTGGAATTTCTGTTAAGAAGTAGAAAGAACTCCGAAATGAATACAGTCTAAATTAAAACTCAGAAAAGTTAAATAATCTTTTATACTTCAGGAATAATTAATGTTTTGCTAAAGCAATACCGGCTACTCGACTTTTCCACATGCTTAGAAGGTAAATTACGTAATATATTACAAAACTTATGAAAATTCGCTACCATAACGCACTTGCTGCGTCCGGGTTTGTTTTTTATTTGTTTTAAAGTCATATGGTTCCGTGACAAAAATTACTTAATAAGTACAGATAAAAATAAATATGAAATAAAACTTGTACCACCCTTCTCTTTCATCTAATATATTTCCAGATTATTCATCAAATCTTCCATATTTATTTATGTATTAAATTATGTTTCTGTTATATATTGAAGTGGTTATATCTTCTACGGTAACTCCAGTCGAGTCATTGACTTGGTAAGTAGTCCCTGTTTAGGATACAGCAAGGGCACAGCTTGTCTCTCCCATACACCGGAAAGCCGACCCATCTCTTTTGCCATCTACCCTGGATTTTCTCAACCATGAATTCTGGAATAAAACTGAATAATGTAAAAACTTACAGAAACAGAATATTTATCTACAATAAGCATTACTTGGCTGAGGGTCAAAAACGTTAGGTGAAATATATAGGGGTGGTTCATTTATATCGCCTTTAGTTTTAAGAGTGTATTACATTACCTTACATTTTTCCAGCACAGTGAATTTTCGTAGAAAAAATTCACTTAAATATGCTAGTCAAGCCAAAATAATTATTAAAACTAGATTTAAAAAACATTTAGCGCAATTGATATATGGCACTATTGACAAATCATGTATTGCTCAGCATATTTAGGATAATAATCTGTAGATAAAAAAAATATCAAAAATATCGGCAGCCGCGTCAGCTAGATACTTACGAGAGTATATATATATATATATATATATATATATATATATATATATATATATATATATATATATATATATATATATATATACATATCGTTAGAAATTTAAACAAAAATGTTTCGATGAATAGAGTAGGTCCGGTTACATGTACTACATTCTTCGAACTGTTATCTTAATATTCAGCGTGTCCTTCTTATAACCAATATTTAATAACGACGCACAGTATAACAAAGGCAGGTAATAAGTACACTTGGAGAACACCCAAATCACCACAACACATATTTCAGAGACCTTACGATCGTTTCGTTGACAAAGTGAACATCTTCAGAGGAAGAAAAATTCTAACATAAAAAACTAGATCCCGTATATTTATATCGCGTCAAGATAAACGAACTAGTCCGAAGTAAAGTTGTCGTCCAAGAACGATCGTTTGTTTATTGCGCAGTGAAACAGGTCGGAGACCTGCTTTAATCTTTTGGTCGACAAATTTATGACCCTTATCTAATATAGGTATTAAAAGGACCAGAGTTCTTTAAAGAAACGGCACGTTTCTTTTCGATCTAGAAATTTACTATGTGTATATTGGTTCATGCCGATAAAGACATCTGGTGAGATAAACAACATAAACTCAACTCATCTCTTTTAAAAATAGAAAACTAAAAACCAGATGTCTGTCTCACCGTGTTCACTTTAACAAAGGAAAAATAGTTCAACTAAAATGGTACATAAAAACTATATTTATATTGATTTTAATTCTACGTGAAAATATTTATATTGACTACATTTATACAAAAAACCGAACCAGTATTTAAATCAAGACAAACATAGTGATTAGTATATGTATAAACCGGTCGAATTATTGACACTATATTTATATTGATTTTAATTCTACGTGAAAATATTTATATTGACTACAGATATACAAAAAACCGAACCGGTATTTAAATCAAGACAAACATAGTGATTAGTATATGTATAAACCGGTCGAGTTATTGACACTATATTTATATTGATTTTAATTCTACGTGAAAATATTTATATTGACTACATATATACAAAAAATCGAACCGGTATTTAAATCAAGACAAACATAGTGATTAGTATATGTATAACCGGTCGAGTTATTGACAATAATTTATTATTCTACCAGCTAAATTAGGAATATTTAAGCGGTCAAATGCAAAGAGAAAACAACGAGCTAGAAATTACAGGTGTCGCACGATATAATGAAGTTTTGTTCTTAATAGACCTTAATATAAAAATACTTTCTAATGAATCAAGCATAGTTTGATGTCTGACATTTTTGACAAGTTTCAAATTTTCTTTGTCAATGTGGTGGTTATTATCCCATATATGTTGTGCCACACATGATCTGTCCACCGTACCATATCGTAACTGTGCGAGATGTTCACGAAATCTGGTGGCTATGTTTCTCCTAGTTTGGCCCACGTATTTAAGATCACAATCTTTGCAACTAATCTCATAAATTCCGGACATTTCAGTGACTTTGTCTTTGTCTTTCGTATTACCCAACAAATTTTTTAAATTACTTTTCGTCGAAAACGTCAAATGTAAATCGACTTTCTTAAAAATACTTTCCAAACCCTTTGTGATTCGTGGTTCATAAGGTAAACATACAAATTTTTTCTCGATTTTATCATTCTTAAATGTCGTACATTCAGATATCAACTTCTTTGTTCTGTATTTGTTAACTAATTTGTCTATTAAACCATCCGAGTTACTGTTATATCTCGCCACATTTTTTATGTATTTTAATTCTGTATTAAATCTATTTTTACTCAACGGAAATTTTATCAATCTATTTACTAAGAAATTTAAACTGGCCGTTTTTTGTGCAAACGTATGATGTGAGTCATTAGGAATATAACTAATAGTAGCCGTTTTCTTCCTATAAACATCGAATTCAAGCGAGCCTTTATTTTTAATAACTAATACATCTAGGAACGAAAGTTTATTGTTGATTTCTATTTCGTGGGTAAATTTTATTGAATCAAATTGACTATTTAGTTTTTCAGTAAATTCTTCTACCTTACATGTATTTGTGTCAAACACTGCAAAAATATCAACGACATAACGAAACCAAACTCTAGGGAATTACCCACTTTTTTTTTTCACATAGTGAAAGGCAGGTATGCAATTTTAATTCCAGGGTTTTAAGACTCAACAGCGGGGTCTGTCTGTATACCCTTTTAGAGGACGCTGTTCTCAAATTCTTGGCAACTAATACATAAATAGTAGTTCTAGTCTTTATTCACTTAGTTTATTCATCCCCGTGATGACGCGAACTTTTTTAGTGAAACGATATCAGGTCTAAAAACTATATTGTGTAGAATTAGGTTCACCAAATTGTACTTATCAGTGCTCAACACAAGTTTCAATATTCACTCGTTACCTTATTTTTGTTAATAACTGGATACATTTCTCGGCTAGAAAACTCGGACCAGTTTTTCCGAACCTAATTTGGGTCACCTTTCGGAAAATTTTCAGTGTGAAGCTTTGTACCATAAAACGTATATTATGTACCAAAATTTAGATCTCCAAGTTAAAAGAACAAAAGTTATAGGCATTTGCTTAAAAAAAATTTAGGTGCGACTAAAAGTCGGAAGAGGGTACAAAACCAAAATATTATGTGTGGTTAATAAAACTGTTAAAGTTCCACAGAGAAGGATTAACTTATATTTGCGCAAAACTGTCAGGAAGCACAGGAAAAATTATGATAAATATTTTATAATTATTCTGCTGAAAATATTAAAGTGACTATTCGAAAGGTCAAAGTTGATAATTTTTAAACAACGATTTTGAAACTGATGCAATCTGTTAGTGAAGACTCTTCTGTGACTTTACAAGTGCTTGTTTTCTTCTTCTCTGCAACCGGTTTCGCTTTTTACGGCACCGCCAGGCTAAAGAAAATATTATGTGCGAAGCCACAGAAAAAGTCTGTATCTTCGTCAGATTTCTTAATTTTTAACATTTCTTATTAGCAAGGTTTCATATGAAGTGTTGTTGTAAAAGTGATTTTTTTAAGAAAATTTTGATTACTGAATTATTTTGAAAGAGGAATTGTTTCCAATCTTCTTGAAATAGATATTTGTTTTGATTTTTTTTGTGCAGAAAATGTTTAGCGAAGTTTTGTTGAAAATTTTTCTGAGGGCATTTTGTGAAAATGTTTTAATGAATTTCCGTGCAAAAATATTGTTTTGGGGAACATTCATGAAATATATTTTATCGAATCTTTACGTAACATTTTTTCAGACAATTTTGACAGAGCTAATATTTCTTGAATTTTCGAGTAAAATCTTTCTGGATTTTTGTAAATAATTTTTTATAGCATTATGTAAAGATCACTTCTACGAAAATTCGCTACAATAACGCATTGGATGCGCCCAGACATTTTTTGAAAAGTGCAACAAACAATATTTTCCTTTTGCCGATGATAAACTTTTCGGGACGCAGCAAGTGCTTTCTAGTAGCGAATTTTCATAAGAATTGTACACTATTATTATACGGCATATTAGTAAAGTTAATACTTTAAACTTACACAAACCTTGGAGATCAATTTTAAAGGTCCTAGTACGCGCACATTTGAAGAATTCTTTCAAAAATGTCACCATCGATATCTCTCTACTATCAAAAAAAAACTCGGGACGCAGCAAGTGCGTTATGGTAGTGAATTTTTATTAAATGCTTCAAATTTAAATAACTCAATTTTCTATAAACTTAGAGAGTTTAATTTCAATACGTAGTAAGGTTTTTCCTAAGGCAAGATATCCACAAAATTTCATTAAAATAACTTTGTAATTTTCGGAGAAAAAAATTTTTTTCGAAAGAAAATTTAAAATTTGAGTAACTCAATTTTCTCTAAACTTAGAAAGTTGAATTTTGGTACGTAGTAAGGTTGAGGCAACATATATAGTAAATTTCATTGAAACAGCTTTGTTACTTTCGGAGAAAAAAAATTTTTTCGAAAGAAAACTCAAAATTTTTCCGGAAAACCCCGTCTGATTTTTCTGGATAACGAACTCATCCAAGCCATTAATAAAAGAC
This sequence comes from Tillus elongatus, assembly GCA_964006375.1. Taxonomy (NCBI): domain Eukaryota; kingdom Metazoa; phylum Arthropoda; class Insecta; order Coleoptera; family Cleridae; genus Tillus; species Tillus elongatus. The sequence goes on from OZ023267.1 coordinate 132,101,999, forward strand.
AGGCACTTGCCAAGTTTCATCGAAATCGGTTAATTATTTTTTGAGTTATCATATATATATATATATATATATATATATATATATATATATATATATATATATATATATATATATATATATATATATATATATATAAACATATAAAAATTAAACCCATTTACAAATGAACTTTAATAAGATATTATGCTGTGACAATACCTCTCTCAAGCACCCTAAAATATAATCAAAATGTGCACAGTTATATATGTTTTATTTCTTTTTCCCTTGTCTTAATACACTACATATTTTATGACAATCGATTTAATTTACTTATTTGATTTCATAAATAGTCGGTTAATAGTGACTTGGGATGAAGTAGACACCACATCTCCAAACATATTAAGAGAATATGAGTAAATCAACAGCAACTGGGAATGAATTCGGTCAGTCGCCCAGCCACGTGGTTAAAAAACACTGTTTGTATGATGGTTACAACTCTAGATCTAAATAAAAGGACTGTAACAGCGGCAGAAGCAGAAGTTTGATGAATGAACCAACAGCAACCACATACTTATGATTTAAACATGTTTCAAATTTGAATAGCTCAATTTTCTGTAACCCTAGAAAGCTGAATTTTGGCACATAGTTAGGTATTTCCTAAAGCAATATGTAGACCAAATTTTATCGAAATTTTCGGAAAAAAAAATTTTTTTTGAAAGAAAACTCAAAATTTTCCCGGAAAACCCCGTCCGATTTTCCTGGCCAACGAACTCATCCAAGCCATTAATAAAAGAAAGGCACTTGCCGAGTTTCATCTAAATCGGTTAATTATTTTTTGAGTTATCAGAGGGATACATATATATATATATATATATATATATATATATATATATATATATATATATATATATATATATATATATATATATATATATATATATATATATATATATATATATATATATATATATATATATATAAATATATAAATATATATATATATATATATATATATATATATATATATATATAAGCATATAAAAATTCAAACTGACCCCGGATATGGGTTCTAGGGGTCCTAGTTCGCGCTCATTTGAAAGAATTTTTGCAAAGTCTCACCATCGATACCTCTCTATTAGTGAATTTTTTTAATAAAAATTCACTAAAAGAGTCTTCATTAAAGTGCTGCGAACATAAATAAGAATATTTCGGCAGCGTATCCGTTTTTATACTTAAGGCTGCGCACCATTTTTCTCTCATTTCTTTAATAGATGGAAACCTAAAAATAGTGCCAAACTGACGTGCCGCCGCTGAAAATAGCAAGGTACTTACGTATGCAGAGACACCGTTGCCACATCCCCAGGTAATCTTCTACAAACAATACACCTTTTCACCATTTTGCCAAAACAAAACTCAAAATCTTTATTGCCAATCAAGGTAACACATAAAAATAAACTCTCAGTATACTTGCATACTATTCACAGACAAATACAAGCCACAACTGAGGATTAATAAAAATCTAGATACTTCACATGCAGCAGGAAAACGATTTAAAATAATGGGCTGAGTTTTCTGGTTATATTTACATAAAGAAGGGAGAAACCAAGGAAAATATATGTTAGTACATCTTTACATTCATAAATAAGCCCTAATGAAAGTGTAATGTCTTAAGTGACAGAAAAGTAATAAATTTGTCATCCTCAATGACTTCCTTGTCATCATATTCGGCGATTTAAGGATGAATTATTACATAGCGGCAACGCGTTAGCCACCACCCAATCAGAGCAGAGGACCGATGTAAACATAGAGTCCCTTGAATGTTGGCTTCAAACAATTCGGCTGTGTGCCCAGTCTATTCGTAGATAGATAGTCAATGGTTACAACTCTAGCTCTAAATAAAAGGACTGTAACAGCGGCAGAAGCAGAAGACAATGGAAGGTTTGTGTATTCGGGAAACTATTCACTATTAATAACAACAATTGACTAAAAACGCTGCGAGTTGTAAGGCAAAAATAATTATACTACAAAGGTTATAAATGATAATACATTACAATAGGGTTATATATAATCGTAAATGCTTCCAATGATTAACAATCAGTGAATTCAGTATTATTGACATTTCTCGGAAACTTACAAATGAATCTCATGAGTCAATAAGAAAAGCATTGACTAACCAACAGCAACCACATGCTTATGATTTAAACATGTTTCAAATTTGAATAGCTCAATTTTCTGTAACCCTAGAAAGCTGAATTTTGGCACATAGTTAGGTATTTCCCAAAGCAATATGTAGACCAAATTTTATCGAAATTTTCGGAAAAAAAAATTTTTTTTGAAAGAAAACTCAAAATTTTCCCGGAAAACCCCGTCCGATTTTCCTGGCCAACGAACTCATCCAAGCCATTAATAAAAGAAAGGCACTTGTCGAGTTTCATCTAAATCGGTTAATTATTTTTTGAGTTATCAGACGGATACATATATATATATATATATATATATATATATATATATATATATATATATATATATATATATATATATATATATATATATATATATATATATATATATATATATATATATATATATATATATATATATATATATATATATATATATATATATAAGCATATAAAAATTCAAACTGACCCCGGATATGGGTTCTAGGGGTCCTAATTCGCGCTCATTTGAAAGAATTTTTGCAAAGTCTCACCATCGATACCTCTCTATTAGTGAATTTTTTTAATAAAAATTCACTAAAATCTTGCATTCTAACTCCTTTTGAGAAAAATGCCCAAAACACAGTTGTCTATGAAGAAGAAGAACTAAATTTAGCTATATTTGTTGATAGTGTAAGTTTCTTTAAAAGAAACTTGCATTACAAGTTTAATTAAAGTTATACAGAAGACACAGTTTGCTATGAAGCAAAATAAGTAAATTTAGCTATATCTGTAAATTGTAACTCCTTTTGAGGAAAATGCCCAAAACACAGTTGTCTATGAAGAAAAAGAACTAAATTTAGCTATATCTGTAAATAGTGAAAGTTTCTTTAAGGAAACTTGCATTGCAAATATCATTAAAATTATACAGAAGATTTCCAGGAGGAAACTTAATTCATATTTAGAAAAGTAAGGTATCTGCCAAATTATCAACGTAGCAGTTATTTTTCCTTATTAATCGCCAGTATGATTTCGTTTCCGTCAACATAATCAAAACAAAATTATAATTTCAGACTCAAAGGTGACAAACTTATTTAGATGTTTTAAACAAAAATGAGATCGTGTTCAAAACGTATGAAATCTGTCCACTATTGTTTCTCCAAATGTCAAAATAAAACATAAAAAACATACATTCATCAAGCCGGATTCGATAGCGTAACCTTCTCCTCATGAGGCAACCTGACGCCTCTCAGCCATCTAGGCATACGTCAACTGACGTTTTGTTCACCTGATACGTTAGATCTGCTTCATGCCCCGGATATTATATTTAAAGTATACGTAACAATTAATAACAGAATTAGTAGAATTACCATTGAAACACAACCCACGATTGTTTCGGTCTTACATGACGTCTTATGTTTAAGTTTAAAGATAATATAAACTATTTCAGAATCATTTTTATAAAGACTTGGCTTGATGTTGTTTACATTTCAACTATATTATCGAGAGCATAATATATCTATTCTGCGCTAAAACCGTATTTGAGGCCATTCATAAAGCTACAAATATAGTGTCTTTTAATAATTGATTGAGTCCCCCAGTTAAATAACAATTACTTGGCAAATTTTTAATTTCATGTCATTGGTCATTTTTCATAATTGCGACCGAGATTTCACGATTGTAGGTTCGGGTAGTATGTTTTGTGTATATGGTATATATTTAGTTTGGTTGATGTATGGTTTATACCTGTTGTATGAATCAATCTACACGTAGCAGTTAACTCCTCTGTCTCTGCATTGGACTTTAAAGTCGTCTTAACGCATGTCTTTGGGATTTTATTTTAATTTGGAAAAAACTAAATATTGTGTACCGAATTACTTAAAATTCACAACATAGGTTTATTTGCACTATTTCTAGCCACGTGTAAAGTCTCATTTTAGTTACTCTGATACTTAGAGAAATATAGCGTTATTAAAAAGTTTTCCCCGATTTTCCACCGGAAAAACTTGAGCGTAAAGGCTGATTGACGAACTCGACCTCGGTTTTCGCCGAAACAACATATTTGCCAAGTTTGATTGAAATCAGTTTAGTATTTTTCGAGTTATCGCTCGGATACATACATACATTTATATATATATATATATATATATATATATATATATATATATATATATATATATATATATATATATATATATATATATATATAATATATATATAATAAAACTCTTTATTATAGGCCGAGCTTTCGGAAAAATTTATTCCTTTATCAAGGCTACAACATGGAAAGAAAAAAGTTTACAATTTATGTGGAAAAAATATAAAAGTTTAAAATACTTACATATAACATGAGTTTTACTAAACTATTTATCTAATAACAAACATAAAAAGAAAACCTTTTGATGAATTTGATGAAAGTCTGATAAATGCCAAACTGACATATAAAGCTAAATATTGTTTTTTGTTTTTGTCTAGGAAATATAAGAAGGGGTAGTGATTTCTAAAATTATTATCTTTCTTTAAGTTTATTAAATTTTCGTTAAAAGTAATTTCAAATTCTTCTAAACACATTCTTTTATTACTTAAGGTTTCACAGTGTAAAATAGAAACATTACTAAAATTTATATTATGGCCAGTGTCGAGATTATGTTCTGACAGAGCGCAAGTTCTTTTTTGTAAACGTATGTCACTTTTGCGCTGTGTTAACCTATCTTTAAGGACTCTGCTTGTTTGGCCAATGTATCTTAAACTACAATTATTACATGGAATACAATACACCACTCTAGACACTTTGGAAATTTCATCCTTACTTTTGAGTTTACTGAAAATGTTATTAATTGTTTTTGAATATCGAAACGTTATTTTAAAATTGGTTTCATCTTTAAATATAAACTTTAACCTATTGGAAATACTTTTAATGTATGGGATAGATATGTAAAAAAAGTTAGATGTTTCCGAACTCGAAATTATATGGGTGTTATGTCTGTCAGATAAATTTGATACTGTTTGTAGAGATTGTCTTGTATTGTAATGGTGATTGTTTGAAAAATTGTATAAAAGTTTATTAAGTAGTTTGGGAGGATAAGAGTTGTTAACAAAAATATTAAAAAGTTTTCTTAAATTTTTTTCGTGGAAAGAAGGATGGCATATCTTTAATATTCTATTTTTTAAACCTAATAAAATGTTAATTTTAGTTTTAAATAAATGATCTGAATGAAAATTAATATATCTTTGAGAATAAGTTGGTTTTATATACCAATCTAAAATTATGTTGTTATCGTTTGTTCTAATTAATTTTGTATCTAGGAATGGTACACTGTTATCTGTTTCCTCTTCTAATGTAAATTTAATATATTGGTTGTAAGAATTGAAAACCTCTAAAATGTGTGTTGTTGAATTTAGAGGAATACTACAAATAATGTCATCAACATATTTTTTTAAAAAAGGAATATTGAAATTTAATTTTGGTATACATGTTTCAAGCAAATCATATATATATATATATATATATATATATATATATATATATATATATATATATATATATATATAAATTTTAACGGACCTTGGTTTTGGATTCTAGGGACCCAAATTCGCGCTCATCTGAAGAAATTTTTTCAAAAGCTTTTCTGCGTGACCTCTCTATTAGCGAATTTTTCTTGATAAAAATTCGCTAAAAATTACCCAACCCAGACTTATATTCTACAGAGAAACTATAAAAAATATATTTCTGATCAAGGATTCAACTGTAACTGGTTACAAATATGATGAATAATAATCCATCCATTGCAGGATCATCGCATATCAAAACACTCGGACAAAAACTGCTAATAAATATGGAATAAATTGTAAATTTGTAATTGTAATATTGGTAGATGGAAACTGATCACCGTATTCTGGTCTGCGGTTAATTATTTCCTCCATGGTGCTTCTGTAATGCAACAATAACAAGGGCATATTATCATTGCATTGCGTTTATACAGCCTACTGCAGTTTTAAAAATGAAACATTCACATCCACTCCGCACTCCCTTGTTTTTTTATTTTTATTTTTATTGCTGAAGATGTAACACGGGTGGTTTTTGTTGACTGCCATTATGCAACCAAAATATTCCGCCAGAATAAATAACCAACTTTTATACAATCTTACTTTTTACAGCGTGTAACGTTATCAACACTTTTTTTAGATACGTATTTCGACAACGAAATTGGTGCCATCGGTAACTGTCGCTAAACTAACTGTATGGGCAAAATTATTCAATTTATGTACCTAAACTATACACTAAAAATTATGTAATCCCGATGATGCAATACCGGATGTTGCTGCAATACCGGATCATGCAATACCGGATGATGAAATACCGGATGATGCAATATCAGATGCCTCAGTACCGGATGATGTTACATGGGATGACGTAACACCGGGTGACGTAAGAAAAATTGATCCGATTAAACAATCTCCAAAAATGCCAGTCCAGACATTCAATTTCTGTGGAATTTGAGTGTGGACTTCGTGAAATTTTCTTGGATTATTATCTGCCCAATAACGACAATTATGACGATCGACTGTAGAGTTTAATAAAAACGTACACTCGTCTGAAAAACAGATCTTGAGCAGAAAGTTCCCGTTATCAGCTATTCGTGCAGTCATTTTTTTTTAATTTCAACAACACACCACGAGGGCTTACAGCCTAGATACCATCGTACCGCGGGTGTTAACAAGGAGGAAAGAGGCAACTTGTTAATTCTGGACTTGAAGGTTTGGAGGTTCGGGGGAGAAGGATAAACATGTGCCGGCAAGGAATTCCACAACTTGGAAGTCCTCGGGACAAAGGAGCGGGCATAACAAGATGTTCTATGTCTGGTGACCTGGACAGTAAAAGGGTGCATACGCTCTGTTCCGCTGGTAAATCTGTTGGGGGCAGCAGGTGGGGGAACTATGGAGGAAAGCTCCTCTGAGCAGTGCCCGTGCAGATATCTATAAAAGAGAGAGAGGTCACCAACGGCACGTCGGTGGGCAAGGGATGGCAGTCTTTGGGTAAGGGTAGGGTCACCGATGAGACGTATAGCTCTCTTTTGAATGGAGTCCAGGATAGCGAGTGTAGAAGCGGCAGCGGCATCCCAGATGTGGGAGCAGTATTCGAGGTTTGGCCTTATTTGTGAAGTATATAAGGTATAGAGATTAGGTGGTGAAAAGTATTTGCGAGCCCGGAAGAGGAAACCTAATTTCTTAGCAGCCGCTTCTGCAATTGATGTGACATGTTGGTGCAAATTAAGATTTCGATCCACAGAAATGCCAACAAGAGAAAAGGACTCATTACTTTGAATAACTTGGTGGTTCATTGTGATGGGTCTAGGGCTGGTGTATCTCTTGTGAGAAAGAAAGCAAGACTTAGTTTTGGTGGGGTTGAATTGTACAAGATTTCTACTTCCCCAGTCTAATATTTTTTGGAGATCCACGGAGACAGAAGCCTCCATGAGTCTGCGATCCTCATCTAATTGGGCTAAAGAGACAGGCTTAGAATATTGTATATTTGAATGGAGGGTGCTGTCGTCCGCGTAGCTGGGAACTGGGTTGGATGTGCTAGAGAGGAGGTCATTGATGTGGAGAAGAAACAAAATAGGGGCTAAAGCTGAACCTTGAGGAGCTCCTGCATTAATTGGATACAGTTTAGAGGAATGGCCATCCACAACAACAGATATGCTCCTGTTGGAGAGGAAATTTGCTGTCCACATACAGACTTTTGATGGTAGGCCATAGGCCGGAAGTTTTTAGGCAGCGCTGCGTCCCAGACCTGGTCGAATGCTTTGGATAAGTCTAGAGCAACAATTTGGGATTCACCGTGTTGTTCCATGGACTAGTTCCAAGAATGGGTGACAAAGGAAAGGAGGTCGGCAGTCGATCTGCGCTGACGGAATCCATACTGCCTGTCGTGGATTAGACTGTGTTTTTCAAAAAAAATTTAGTAATTCGGTGTTTATATACTTTTCCATCACTTTAGAGACAACTGAAAGGAGAGAAATAGGGCTGTAGTTGCTAGGAAGCGCTTTGGATCCTTTCTTGGGGATGGGTTGTACTCGAGCAGTTTTCCAGTTACTAGGGAATATGCCTTCATTATAAGATATCTGAAACATACGAGTCAGGACAGGAGCAAGCTCTGGTGCGCATTTTTTGAGAACAATTGCTGGGATCTCGTCAAGGCCAGAGGCTTTCCTGGTATTAAGAGAAGAGAGCATCTTTCGTACCTTTTTAGGTTTGAAAATGATATCCGTCATTTTATGCGCGACATTGGGGACTGTTGGTGGTTGAACATTTGGGTTGAGAGTAGAATTGCCGGCGAACAACAAAGCAAAAAGTTCAGCCTTGCCCAGGGCGGTAGAAACAATTTCATCCCCTGAGACAAGAGGTGGGAACGTGCTTTTGCAGAAATTATTCCCAACAGATTTAGCAAGAGTCCAGAAGGGTTTGCCGCCGTTGGAGCTTAAGAGGACTTTGTTTTTGATGTGGTTATTAAACGAGTTTTTTTGCCTCAGAAAAAATGCGGACATAGCGGTTTCTTGCGTCGTTAAATGCTTGACGATTTTCTTGACTGGGATTGTGTAGAAGCATTTTGTGAGCTTTGACCTTTTCAAGTCTGGCCTTGTCACAGGATTTAGAGAACCAGGGCTTTTGAGTGGCTGAAGAGGTTTTCTGTGTACGTGGGATAAATAATTCCAAGCCAGCTTGGATAATTTCGGTGACGTTTTGTGAGATATCAGAGGGGTGTCATAACTTCACAAGACTCCAGCCGCCGATCAAAATGATCTTCATTCAGTTGTTGTACAAGATGAATTTTATACGGGTGGAATTTAAGATGCTTCAATATTCGCTGAATAGTTCTTCTTTTGATGTTCGAAACAATGGCCAATTTCCTCGTGCTCAAAGTTGGGTCGGCAGCAATTTGTCCTGAAACTTTAATCTCAGTAGTCTCATTTCTATCCGGAAATTCACAGTCAGGATCCCGTTTTTTGTTGGCTACTGAACCACTCTGTCGAAACTTTGCAACTGACTCCAAAATGTATGTTCTGTTAACATGTCTGTTCGGATGTCGTTCATTAAACAAATTTGCGGTATGGTTGGCACAGTCATCGTTTTTGAAAAAAAGAATAATTATTTTAACTCTTTCTTCTACAGAATACACCATTGAGAAATTAATTTTCGGTAGTACTATCAAGTATCAAACCGACCGATAAACTAAAATAATAAACCGCATTTCTCTCATTCCGATAAGAAATATTATGATAGTCAATTTTTTTGTTAAAAACCAACAAAACATTGACTATCAGCACATTTCTTATCGGAGTGAGTGAAATGCGTTTTTGCATCTTCAACTGTGAATAATTTTTAAACGAGTTGATAAAACTTCCAAAAAAATTAGTGTGCTGAATTCATGAAAGAAAGAGCTTTCAAATGATGTAACAATCGACCCAGGTTCCCTATTTAAAATATAAGGGTTGTTATTACCACTCTTAAAGGGTTGATGTGACAAAGTTGACTTTTATGTCAAAACATGTTCCCCTCAATATTAAAATTGACGTGTTTCAGCGTTTGAAAAAAAAATTCTCTGGACGCAAATCGGTCTGTTTCGTTTTCAATGCGCCACCCTATATATATATATATATATATATATATATATATATATATATATATATATATATATATATATATATATATATATATATATATATATATATGTGTGTGTGTCACACCGATAACTCAAAAAATAATAGGCCGATTTTGATAAAATTTAGCACGTACCTTCCTTTTGTAAACAGCTTGGACAAGTTCGTTAGTCAGGAAAATCGGACAAAGTTTTCTGCGACAATTTTTAGCTTTTATTCGAAAAAATTTGTTATTTAAAAAAGTAAAAAAGCTATTATAACCAAATTGGGTGGGTAGGTTTAAAATATAAAAAGTAAACTATACACCGAAATTTAGATTTCTATGTTATAATTAATTATTTTGTGCCAGATCATTTCTATAAAAATTCACTACCATAACGCACTTGCTACCTCCAGGCTGTTGTTAAAATTGCAGCTTCTTCGGGACGTTCCTACTTTACAAATATTTTTAATGGCTCTTGTTTGTGCGACTTCCATTTTGGCATAATTGTCTTCGCTTGTCGTTTATTATTACAAACTTTTCCAATCAAATCAGTGTATCCATCTAGTTACATCACCTTGGCATGCAAACATTATACAGTATTTAAAAGCGCGATCTTATAATGACATTAAATATGCAGTGTGTGCAGTTGGAAGATGTAATATTTTATATTAGCTGACATATCAGAGACGGCTGCTCTTCATAATTGGATTAAGCCGAGGTGGTTGTGCCAATTAAATAAAACTGATATAAATATGCAGCAAAAAGCATATGTTGTGAATGATAAATTGTATGGTTGTCATAAGAATACATGTAAATCTTATAAAACTTAATTAGATATAATACTGGCTTTGAAAGAAATGCAAACACCCAAGAATAGGTAACTAATTCTAATATATCTTATGTATACTAAGTGTTTAATCAAACTTAAAAAAGTCTGGACGCAGCAAGTGCGTTATCGAAGTGAATTTTCATAAAAATGTTTTTAATAGCAAACATGTCTCTTTAATACAAGCAGGCATCAACTTGGTCACCGTTATAACATATATAGTAGGAACAATGTACCATATTTTATCAAAATAAATTGTTTGAAAATGTACAAAAATTTTGCGAAATTAAGCTTAAAACGTTTCCAAAAAAGCTCGTTTCCTAGCTGACGAACCTTAAGTTAACAGCAAATTGCGTAATTTAATTTTGAAGCGTTTAAGAAAATTCGCCACCAAAACGCACTTACTGCGTCTCGATTTTTTTACAAACATTTTATCATATTCCGATGAAAAATGCAAAAATGCAATAAGGAATGTTCAAAAACAAAAATTGTAGGTATCACCAACGAGTTATGGGCCACCTGTGATTGTCAAAATAAATTTACAAGATGCAGCTCAAGACACCCTATGGATAATGAATACAAATTTTCTCGTATGTTGCATAATAACAATTATATTGAGCTTTACCGTAGAAATGCGTCACCCTGTATACATGTAAACAGAAAGTAAATCCGGATATGTATTCTAGAGGGCCTACTTTGCGCTCATTTGAAAAAATATTTTTAGAATTCAAAAGCCACGGTCTCCTCATTAATGAATTTTTCTACGAAAATTGGCTAAAAATTATAGAGCGTTAAACCATAAACTTAACTGACACTACAGCCAAAGCATCAGAGAAAGTGTCTTTTAGAATGAATTTTCAGAAAATATTTTATTAAAATGCAGGGCAATGATGGTTGAAGCTGGGTTAAGGGTTTGCAGAACACTCTTGACATAATCCGTATTTATTTCAGGTTCTTTGCCTAAATGTTGCCCATTTTGACGTTTCAAATCGTGACTTTTTACGTTTTGAGGAAAACCCCAATTTTTTTTCTTTCAAATGTCTAACTTTTTTGTCTTACTTACAGACCTAAATTTTGGTAAATTGTTCACCCTTTATATATATATATATATATATATATATATATATATATATATATATATATATATATATATATATATATATATATATATATATATATATATATATATATATATATATATATATATATATATATATATATATAATTGAAACTGACTCTGGCTATAAGTTCTAGGGAGCCTAGTTCGCGCTTATCTGAAGAAATTTTTCCTAAATTCAAAGACATCTTCTCATTGGTGATTTTTTAACGAAAATTCACTAAAACAAGTACACGGGAAAAGTCTACGACTGTATTAAATATGGAACGGTTTCACTAAGTTAGGGCAAGAAAGAACAACCAGATATGCTATTCAAATTGAATTAAGTCTTAAAACTTTCATCTCCTCTTTATCAAATTATTTTTTATACACATACCCGCTAAAAATTAATCTAAATAACAAAAATCTGATTAGATAACAATAAAGTGTAGACTTAAAAAAGTTTGGGACGAAAAAAAATTTTATCTCGAAAAATGAAAAGCTATGATAACCAAATGTGGAATGAAGGTTTATAATATAAAAGATGAACTATGTACCAAAATTTAGATTTATATGTTACAAGAAAAAAAAAAGTAATAAAAAATTTTTTGGTGCCAGAGCATTTCTATAAAAATTAATTACCATAACGCACTTTCTGCGTCCAGATTTTTTTTAATGGGCTAGAATTGCCTTATACGTTCAGCAAAACGTGTAGGTGTTAGACGAGATTATCCTGAATAAATAAGATTTTGATTTAAAATATTATTGCGCCTCTTTTGTGGGTAAAGTAATTTTCAATGCCCTCTCGTATGTGCTCCATTTGGTAAATAAATAAAAAAAGTCTGGACGCAGCAAGTGCGTTATGGTAGTGAATTTTCATAAAAATGTTTTTAATATCAAATATGTGTGTTTTTTTTCAGAAAGCAGGCATCAAATTTGATTACCAGTATAACATATATAGTAAAAAAGCCTGGACGCAGCAAGTGTGTTATGGTAGTGAATTTTCATAAAAATGATCTGGCACAAAATATTTTATTAAAACTTTTTTTTCTTGTAAGATAGAAATCTAAATTTTGGTGTATAGTTTACTTTTTATATCGTAAACCTACCTACCAAATTTGGTTATCATAGATTTTTTATTTTTTCAGATAAAAATTTTTTTCAAATGAAAACTCAAAATTTTTCCGGAAAACATCGTCCGATTCTTCTGATTACCAAACTTATCAAAGCCATTTACAAACGCAAGGTACATGCCAAATTATATTAAAATCTGCCCATTATTCTTTGAGATAAATTTTTTTTTCAAATGAAAACTCAAAATTTTCCCCGAAAACCTCGTTCGATTTTCCTGACTAACAAACTTGTCAAAGCGATTTACAAAAGGAAGGTACATGCCAAATTTTATTAAAATCGGCTTATTACTTTTTGAGATACGAATTTTTTTCGAATGAAAACTCAAAATTTTCCCGGAAAACCTCATCCGATTTTCTTGACTAACGAACTTATCTAAGCCATTTACAAAAGAAAGGTAAGTGCTACATTTTTTCAAAATCGGCCTATTATTTTTTGAGTTGTCGGTGTGATACATATATATATATATATATATATATATATATATATATATATATATATATATATATATATATATATATATATATATATATATATATATATATATATATATATATAAACATATAAAAATTGAAACTGACCCCGGATATGGGTTCTAGGGGACCTAGATCGCGCTCATTTGCAAAAAATTTTTCAAAATTCAAAAGTCGGGATATCCCCATTAGTGAATTTTTTCTACGAAAGTTCACTAAAAACAATGTGCCATGTTTCATCAAAATAACTTGATTGTTTGAAAACGTACAGAAATTTCCAAAAGTAAACTTAAAGTGTAACCGAAAAAATCCGTTTCTTGGTCAGCCTTATAGGTTAATAGCAAATTGAGCTTTTCAAATATGAAGCATTTAATCAAAATTCGCAACCATAACGCACTTGCTGCCTCCAGAATTTCTTAACCTACAAACATGCATTATATTTCGATGGAAAATGCACAAACATAAGGCGTTTTCGACTAAAAAAAATATTATTTGTGTCACCAACGACTTATGGGCCACCATGTGATTGTCGCAATAATTTTTTAAGATGTAGCTCAATACACCGTATAATTAATGTATACAATATTTTTTTATATCTTGTATAATAATGGATATATTGAGCTTTATTGGTTTTTTACGAAAATTCGACAAAAATTATATACCATTAAACGATAAACTCTATAGCTAAGGCTACTGCCAAGCATCAGAGAAAGGGTCTATTTGAAATGAATTTTCTGGAAATATTTTAGTTAAATGAAGGACAATGACGGTTGAAACTACGACTTCGGTGTTTGTTAAACATTCTTCTTCAGACATTCTCTTTCCATAGCCCGTATTAGATTCAAGTTCTGTGCCTAAATGTTGCGAATTTTGACGTTTTAAATTGTCACTTTGACGTTTTGAGGAAAACCTCAATTTATTTTTCTTTAAATGCCCATAACTTTTTTGTCCCGATTGCCCTGACTTTGTTAATTTTGGAGATATAGATTTTTTTCGAAAGAAAACACAAAATTTTCCGGGAAAATTTGGCGGATTTTCCTGGCTAACGAACTTATCCAAGCCACTGGCGAAAGAAAGGTACTCACAAATTTTGACGTTTAAAATCGCGACTTTGACGTTTTGAGGAAAACTCAAATTTATTTTCCTTTGAATGCCTGTAACTTTTTTATACTTTAACCTACGAAGCAAAATTTTGGTAGGTAACTTGCCTATAATGATATAAACTCGCGTATTTGGTTGCCCCTACTTTGTTAATTTTGGAGATATAAATTTTTTTCGAAAGAAAACACAAAATAAAGTCTGAAACTGACATCGGATTTGGGTTCCGGGGGTCTTAAATAGCGCTCGTTTAAAGAAATTTTTTCAAAATTCAAAAGTCGGGATCTCCTCTTAGTGAATTTTTTTTAAGAAAATTCACTAAAAAGTGATAAAAAGTAAAGTCACGAACTAGGATTAGAACTCGTCATGTACGTCGTCGATTATACGATGTACAGGGACTTAGCACACTGAGCTACGCTCGACATGTATGTATTACTCCCATAATACATATTAATTGTTCAACGTTTCACAATTTACACAAAACCATTTTGATTTGCAATGGATTTTTGGCTCATATTTTAACGAAATCAAGGAAAGTAACGACTTAGGCACATATCTAGGAGCTTGTGAGTCATTTCTTGTAGTATTTTTCACCCACATTCGTACTCATTCAATTTTGAAAATACAACTATAAAGTAATACGGCTAAAGTAGACAGCCTTTCAACACAAGTGAGTGGTGAGCATGTCGCCAGCTAGTTGCAGAACCAAGTAGTATGTTGTCACGCCAGCTCCAAATAACACAAAGTGTTAAAAAATAGAGACTGTATACAACCAACTAACGACTTAAAAAATTGTCAGCCCTGGCCCATTTCTACCCTAATATAGGGACATAATATGTAAGGCTAGATGCATTCTCACAACAATGAGAACCGTAGACCGGTTTAGCTCTTATTAGAGATCGTCAATACGGCATACTAATTGCGGCGAAAATACACCTAAAAAGTAATACGGCTAAAGTAGCCAGCCTTTCAACACTAAGTGAGTGGTGAGCGTGTCGCCACCTAGTTGCGGAACCAAGTAGTATGTTGTAACGTCAGCTCCAAATAACACAAAGTGTTAAAAAATAGAGACTATATACAACCAACTAACAACTTAACGAGCTTAATCAGAGCGAAACCGGTCTACGGTTCTAATTGTTGTGAGAATGCATCTAGCCTTACTATTTTCTAAGGTTAATACAAACAGGAGTAGATAAGTAATAATCAAGCTTTTACTTTTAACCTAACATTAACAAATGCCGTCGACCGTAGTATAATATTATGATTATAACATCCAATCAAACAAATAAGAAAGTGGTGTGCATCAGATTCAGGTTTTCAGTTCAGGCAAAAAAATTTCAAAAACCGTGCATAGAACTCTTTCTGGATGCACATACCACAACAAAAATGTCTGGCAAACAGCCCCCAAGAAAGTTACGGGACCAGGAGTTAATAGGGGCGCTGTGCGCGGAAGAAGATAAAAGGGAGCGGAAAGTGCGAAAAACCCAGTTTAGTTGGACCTATATAAGCTGCCTTTATCCCATTTTGCAGCCATATTTCCTTAAAATACTATTTACTCCGCGCAGAACCCCTATTCACCGCCGGTCCCACAACTTTCTTGAGGGTTGGTCTCAAGAAATTTTTCTTGTTTACATTGTTCTTCTTTAACCATTGGGGTGGTTGTAGGAAAGCAGAAGCTGAAGGAGAACCCCCGCGATGAAGCAGCGAACCAAGATTTTCAAATTATGTTTAAATTGTTACCCCATTTCATTTGTTTAAAATATTTTTTCAAAAATGAATTTGAGGTTGCCTTGTTTGTCAGTCTCATGTAGAAAGAGCTGCAATATTTTACTACTCAAAAAAGCATGCATGTAGCAACAGTAAATAAGTGCTGAAAAGGGTCTGGGTGCAGCAAGTAGGACGTTATTTAGTAGAGAATTTTCGTAAAAATATTTCAAATTTGATAACTCAATTTCCCATTAAGCCGAAATCTCCAATCTTGAGCCATAGTAAAACGCAGCGTGGGTACTAAATTAGAAAAAACTAACATAATGAGCTTCGCGAATAACTAATCATTTGTTTTGAAAAACCTTTTTTGTTGTTTTGTTGACTGGGTTGACTAAAACAAAACTGTCCCAGCAATTAATAATGAAAAATACCTGCTATATTTATAATTTGGCAGTTACATTCCCCTTTGTAAATAATATTTTTTTCTGTAAAACCTTTGTAACTTTAATGAAATTTGTAACACAACTTTTTTGAAGAGAGCAGTACTTACATATATCTATCAAATTTTAATTCTCTATCTCCATAGAAAATAGACATTTCCTCAAGTGGTTGCTTACTGAGACCTCTAAAACCGATCTCTAAAAGTTCATTTAAATTTAAAGAATTAGTTTTAATAATACACGTTACTAACAGTGGACAATTTTTATGAAAATTCACTACTATAACGCACTTGCTGCGTCCCTAACTTTTTTATTAACTCGACTAAATTGACTTAAAAAAGAGGCTTACTCACGTTCCGGACGTAGTCGAGATAAAGTGCTTATTAGCTACCTAGAATAAACCTACTTTACTACTTATTTACGGGTGCGCTTAGATCATCTCGTTAAAGTGTCGCAATATTGTAAAGCTTACCTTTAGCATAAATTATTTGGCGGTTTTAAACCTGCCCAATGAATTAGAAGCATTTTCTTTTCCCTTAACATTTTTTAACGGCGTCCCCCTTTACAGTCACGTGTATGGAATTCAGAACGAGTCCCTTAGTGGTCACATGTGCATCTATGCGTGTATATCCATGCATTTTCAGTTTGAAAAGAAATGTTTTCACCCCTGTTTCCAAGTCCTCTCATCTATAAGCTGCTTGTCTATTCACAGGGGAGAAATTTTCTTAACATTTTAGTCATGAGTTTGTGTCCAGGAGACGGATTTATTCTGCAATCCTGGAAAAATAAAAACACATGACGCTATCGAAAATATCATTGATGTGGAAAGTGCGCATTATAAACTATGAGTGTTAAGGGAGCGGATGATAATTAGGGAATAACTTTTAGAACAAGGATAATTTTGACATAGTAACGATGTAATAAATTTTAATAGATAAAATAAAATTCAACAATTCCTACAACTAATTTAACTAACTGAATTTAAAACCGACAAAATTTTTACATATTATTTCTTTAACTTGTTTTGGCCTCGAGCAAAGCTCTTTTAGCCACGGTCATTCGAGGTCAACAGTTAGTGCTTCAGCTCCGTACTATAATACGATGTTTTACATAAAAAAACAAAAGGGATTCTCTATGCTATCGTCTACCAAGCTCAGCAAACAAACCCTCAAATTTCTTTACTTCATGTAAACCAATAATAATTTACGAAGAGAGACTATGCCCATCATACTTTACATTTTGTTTTTGTGGGTAAGGTGTATGTGTTTAAGTCTTCTTAACTAGGATTAAAATTAAGGCAAAAAGACATGGGATCACAAACTTCACGCCTACGGGTCCACCAAGGCGACTTTATTTGAGGCAAACTAGACTTAACCACAGTAAAGATGGGTTAGACACAGGGACAGACAAAAGGAATCTATAACTATATGACTATTAACAATCATGTCAATTGCTTCAACAAAATTACTTTAAAAAACAAAACAAAATTTTATATCTTTTTAAGTTGAGCTAAATTACCTCATGTAATTTATTACACTTAATAAAGTTCAAAAGTATATGCAACATTTCCCTTTCAACATAAAATGCTACATGCAACAAATATTCTATATTCAATGGTAGTGAAACTCCTTGATCAAGACATTCTTTAACTAGATTGTTAGATGCGTGGATGTGTTTTTTAGTGAATTTTCTTAGAAAAAATTCACTAATGAGGAGATCTCGACTTTTGAATTTTGAAAAAATTTCTTCAAATGAGCGCGATCTAGGACCCCTAGAACCCATATCCGGGGTCAGTTTCAATTTTTATATGTTATATATATATATATATATATATATATATATATATATATATATATATATATATATATATATATATATATATATATATATATATATATATGTATCACACCGATAACTCAAAAAATAATGGGCCGATTTTGATAAAATTTGGCATGTACCTTTCTTTTGTAAACGGCTTGGATAAGTTCGTTAGCCAGGAAAATCGGACGAGGTTTTCCGGAAAAATTTTGAGTTTTCATTCGAAAAAAATTCTTATCTCAAAAAGTAATAGGCCGATTTTAATAAAATTTGGCATGTAGCTTTCTTTTATAAATGGCTTCGACAAGTTTGTTATCCAAAAAAATCGGACGAGGTTTTCCAGGAAAATTTTAAGTTTTCATTCGAAAAAAATTCTTATCTCAAAAAGTAATAAGCCGATTTTAATAAAATTTGGCATGTACCTTTCTTTTGTAAATGGCTTTGACAAGTTTGTTAGTCAAGAAAATCGGACGAGGTTTTCCGGGAAAATTTTGAGTTTTCATTCGAAAATAATTTTTATCTCAAAGAATAATAGGCCGATTTTGATAAAATTTGCTATGTACCTTCCTTTTGTAAATGACTTTGACAAGTTCGTTAATCAAAAAAACGGACGAGGTTTTCCGGGAAAATTTTGAGTTTTAATTTGAAAAAAAGTTTTATCTTAAAAATTAGAAATCTATGATAACCAAATTTGGTAGGTAGGTTTACGATATAAAAAGTAAACTATACACCAAAATTTACATTTCTATGTTACAAGAAAAAAAAGTTATAATAAAATATTTTGTGCCAGATCATTTCTATGAAAATTCACTACCATAACGCACTTGCTGCGTCCAGGCTTTTTACAATTAAAAAATATATGATTAATATCGCACACACTTGTTCCATCACAACTACACAGTGAATTGTCTGCCAACCCCATTTTAAATAGTTGCTTTTTGGCGGCACCATGCCCTAAGATTATTCTAGCAAGTGTTATGTATATTACTCTGTTAGTAGGGACTATTTCTGAGATCGATTTAGAAGGCAAGGTGGGAAATATTTGCTGAAATTTTCTATTTACTATGGCTTGTTGTTTGCTCCATTGGTCTGACCATTCTTTCCTCATGTGACGTTTACAGGTAGGAAGAAGATCTCTCGTTAAGAGGATATTGCAACTCTCTCCTATTATTGTTGCATTTTTTGCCAGTTTATCTGCTTCTTCATTGCCCTTGATATGTGCATGTGCTTTTATCCACATAAATATAGCCGTTTTTCCAGCCCTCACTAAATTCAGGTAATTGGATCTAATAATGCCTATTAGTGGGTCCTTGAATACATTAGAGGGCTCCTTCAGAGCCAAGAGTAACGACTTGCTGTCGGTTATTATTATAAATTTGGAATGGGATGCTATTTCCATGGCCATTTCAAGAGCTTTGATAACTGCTACTGTTTCTGCCGTATATATGTTGGTTTCTTTGTTTAGCTTAAAAACGAAACTGGATGTCGTCGATTCGCAGTATATGCTACACCCTACGGAATCAGATGTTTTGGATCCATCGGTAAATATTAGGGCAGATCCTGGAAAATTCTGGATATTTATACGGTAATAGCTTTGAACATCTATGTCTCCACTATGGCAATCTGGTAAAACAACAATTGGATTCCATAGTAAAATATCATATGACAACGTAAACACTTCTGACTCGTACAATATGGTTGGAGTTACTATTGTGGATGTGTACGATAAAGCTTTTGTCAATGGTGGTGAGTTTTTATGTCGCCAGTATGTGTTATTTTGGTTATGAGACAAGATGGTGTTAGTTTGGATGCTGATTTTTCCTTGCAATGGTTGCTTTATATATTAAAATCTTAAATAAAAGTCTCTGATATTATTCTCTACATTTTCAAAGCAAAAGTCTCTACTAATCTCTACATAATTAAAATCAAAAGTCTCTGATGTTTACCAACAACATTACTTATAACCTTGCTTGGTCTACATAATTCAAAAATTTCAAACCTCATCAGTCAGCATTCCTTATACTGTACTCTGCAATTCCAAATTGTTTATTATTTATCTAAACATGTAATGTAATATTTCATTGCCAATAATTATGATACTTATGTGACATACTTTATATATATATATATATATATATATATATATATATATATATATATATATATATATATATATATATATATATATATATATATATATATATATATATATGAATTATTTTAATTTATGGTAGCGAATTTTCGTAAAAATATTATAATATAGAAATAATACAAAATATATTTTCACGATTAGGAATGCGCTCTTGGATAGTTTTCTGTTCTATGAACAATGAGACATGGTTCTTGTTATCATTGCGTTGATATCTGGGTAGAGTTTGCACTGGTTACGTCACAGTTATAATTATGTATTTAAAATTGCGTTATTCTGACGACATCTGTAAAATTCATTTCTCCACCATATGTGTTCTTATTTAATATGTATTAAATCACTTATTTGAGCAACCTCATAAGTCATAAAGATCAAGTTTTGGGAAAAATAAGATAAACTGTTTTATCTGTTTAATTTTTATCAGCCATTCTATTGTTTTTTAGCGAATTTATCGTAAACCAAAAACTCACTAATGAGGAGATCTGTGTTTATAAATATATATTTACAGGGAAATGGAACTAGTTTTTCCGGGAAAATGTTGAGTTTTCCCTCGGAAAATTTTCGTATCTCCAAAAAAAAAACACAACTATGACAACCAAATTTGACATATACGTTTCTACTGTCCAACTAACCCTACTCGCAAAAACTCAAATGTTTAAGTTGAAAGGAAAAAAGTTATAGGAATTGTAAGAAAAAAAATTTGGGTGCCACTGGTGATCAGAGGAAAACACAAGAACAAAATATTTTGTGTGATTAACGAAACCAATTGAATACTACATACAACGGTTAAGTTTTCTTGACGCAAAAACGTCAAGAATTAGCAGAAAAATATTTTGAAAATCTGATAATTTTTCTTCTTCAAACGTCAAAGTCGCGATTTGAAAATTTGCCATTTTCAGACAATTAATTTGGAACACATACGAATTATGTAGACGATATGTTGTACGAAGTGTATTTTACAAAGCTTCAACCATCATTGTCCTTCATTTTACTAAAACATTTTAAGAAAATCCATTTCAAATAGACCCTCTTTCTGATGCTTCTGCAGTAGTTTCAGCTATAGAGTTTATGGTTTAATCGTCTATATTTTAGCAAATTTTCGTCGAAGAAATTCGTTATTGAGAAGACCGCGACTTATGAATTTTAAAAAGATTTCTTCAAATGAGCGCGAATTAGAACCCCTAAAACTCATATACGGGGTCAGTTTCAGTTTTTGTCTGTTTACACATATACAGGGTGGCGCTTTTCTACAGCAACACTCAATATATCTGTTATTATACAACATATGACAAAAATATATACGTTAATTAAAGGGTATCTTGAGCTACATCTTATGAACTAATTTTGACAATCACAGGCTGGCCCATAAGTCGTTGGTGATACACACTTTCTTTTTTTAATAGAACACCCCCTTATTTTATTAAATTTTTGTGTTTTCAGCGAATTATAATGCATGTTTGTAAGAAAAAAAATTGATATCGTTAATCGTTTTTGAGTTATTTCAATTGTTTTGCAACCTTTCATGTTTTTTGCACTTATTTCAAACTGATATCACAAATTGTGAAACGGAGTTTTTATCAATAGATATATTGTGAAAAATGTAATTTAGTGTAACATTACTGATTGCAATTTCTTTAAAAAAAATGGTGATTTTCTGTAAAAGAAATTTTTGTAAATTTTGAATATTTTTTTTCAATTTTGGTCCTAAAGCTGTTTGTGAATAATTATATCCTGGCAGGTGTGTAAACAGCTTAAGGAGGTGCGTTGGCCAGGAAAATCGGACCAGTTTTTTTCTGGAACTTTTAAGGTTTATTTTCGGAGAATGTTTGTACTTTTTTAACAACAAAGCTATTTTAACGAAATACAGTAGATTGTTACGAATATATAGGTTATACTGCCAAACCAAATGCCCTTTTTTTTAAACAAGTCATATTTGCCATTAAAAGCATTTTTACGAAAATTCGCTACCATAACGCACTTGCTGCGTCCAGACTTTTTTATAGTAATAAGGTGGTCAAACGTATAGATTTATGCATTAAAATTAAAATAATAAACTGGCGACAAAATGAGTTTGAAATAGTTCGACTTAAAGGGTTTTTCAAACAAACAGGCAATTATTTAGAAAAAGTCTGGACGCAGCAAGTGCGTTATGGAAGTGAATTTCCATTAAAATGTTTTTAGTAGCAAATATGTCTCTTTAATGCAAGCAGACATCAATTTGGTCACAGGTATAACCTCTATAGTGGAAACAATGTACCATATTTTATCAAAATAACTTGCTTGAAAATGTACAAAAATTTTCCGAAAATAAACTTTAAATCTTTCCGAGAAAACTCGTTTCCTAGCCGACGAACCTTAGGTTAATAGCAAATTGAGTTATTGAATTTTGAAGCATGTAATGAAAATTCGCTACTAAAACGCACTTACTGCGTCTAGATTTCTTTTTTACAAACATGCATCATATTTTGATGAGAAAAGCAAAAATGCAATAAGGAATGTTAAAAAAAGTTGTAGGTATCACCAGCGATTTATGTGCCACCCTGTGATTGTCAAAATAATTTTATAAGATGCAGCTCAAGACACCCTATAAGTAACGTATACAATTTTTTTTCTCGTATCTTGCATAATAACAATTATATTGAGCTTTTCTGTAGAAATGCGTCACCCTGTATATATGTAAACAGAAAGTAAACCGGCTATGGATTCTAGATTCTAGGGGGCCAGGTTTGCGCTCATTTGAAGAAATCTTTTTTGAATTCAAAAGCCGCGGTCTCCTCATTAACGAATGTAAATTAGATAAAAATTATAGACCGTTAAACCATAAACCTAACTAAAACTACTGCCAAAGAATCACATAAAGTGTCTATTTGAAATGAATTTTCTGGAAATATTTTATTAAAATGAAGTGCAATGATGGTTGAAGCTGAAATTTAAGGGTTTGCAGAACACTCTTTACATAATCCGTATTTGTTTCAAGCTCCTTGCCTAAAAGTTGCCAATTTTGACATTTCAAATCGCGAGTTTTTACGTTTTGAGGAAAACCCTTTTTTTTTCCTTTAATACCTCTAACTTTTTTGTCTTTAAACTTACAGACCTAAATTTTGGTAAATGGTTCACCCTTTATGTATATATATATATATATATATATATATATATATATATATATATATATATATATATATATATATATATATATATATATATATATATATATATATATATATATATATATATACATACAACGTGATTCATTTTTCCGATAAAGTCCAATATCTTCTTTAATCTACACTTTTTGGGAAAAACTTTTAGACAAAAGTATTCTACGATGTTAAGGTCCATAACCTAAAATTATTTCCAGCTACATAGCATGGTCCGTATGTCACTGGCAGTAGGTAACTTTGTTTTTTTAATTAAACACCCTGTATATCATTATATTTTTTGATTTTAAATACAATTATGATTATAAATTATAAAAAGTACTATGCCATAAAAGCCAGTGCTTTTCAAGTTATTCAAGTTTCTTCAAAAAATTTGACAGATGTAGAGTTTTTTTCAGGTACTGGTATCATTCGTACGCCACATCCGCGAAACTTGCAATTCAGCTCAAGTGGCTGACAGGCGTTCGTCTATCTAGTGGTGGTGTGAAAAATTATAATTCACATACAGGCTGGTTGCTAGAGAGGCGCTCATTTGCTGAAATTACAATATATATAGCTCAAAAATTTCAAATGGAACATCCTGTATATGAGGATCTAAGTCAATGCAAAAATTGATTCTCTTTCGGATGTATATGGGTTTTTTACATGTAGAGCTGATAATTTCTGAGTTATTCAAAAGTTATCAATTTGAAAGCAACTATAGGATTTTATTATTGAGTTACGGCCGTTTGCCCCTTTGCTTCTAGCATTTACAAACAGTGCTTCTCTCCATGGAGACAACCGACAATTTTTCCGTTAAAAAGACTCAAAAATAAATTTGAGCTGGATTATTATATGCTTTTCAGGGCATTTAAATAGAAAAACTTTGCTGCCAAAGAAAATGTTCTTATCAATGATTGATAGGCTGACATTGTTCTGTGAAAATGCTATGACATTTGCCTAATTGTTTTTTTTTACTATACTATTGACAAATGCAAAGTATTATTAAATAATACATTCTCGAACTAACCACTTAAATTCATCTGATTGGTGTTAGCAGATAGAATTCTAGTACAGAATGAACATTAACATTAATGATTTGTTTATTCGTAGAGATTAAACTACTACTACTAGAAATTCTCGAATATAACATCTTGTATACAAGCACCTGAAACAATGCAAAAATTAATTTACTCTCAAATTTATATCCACTTGCTTTCATGTAAAAGCGATACATTCTCTATTTTGTTAAAGTTCTCCGGTAAAAATTCGAATCACAGAAGATGATCTACGTGGAGCTAGTTTAATAGATATCAGATGAGAAATAACGATGGATTAAACAAGCAATAAATTAAAGATATAAAACTGATAGATTCTAATGAATAAAATAGATAAATGAACGAATAAATAAATGAATAACCAACGAATAACGAATAATTATTATTTATGTAATGGATTATAAAAGGTGCTCGAACTGACGACCATTTTGTTCAAGGCAAAGTTGTAGCCTTCTTTCATATAATCGCTGGACATTGGAAAGCATTTCGCCACTAATTTGCCGAAATGCACCCTGTATTCTCCCTCGCATATCTTCTCGTGTTGTTGGTGGAGTGCGATACACATAATTTTTCACAAACCCCCATAAAAAGTAGTCACAGCAAGTAAGGTCGGGAGACTTTGGAGGCCAGGCTACTGGCCCACTCCTGCGAATCCACCTTCCTTCGTACTCTTGGTCAAGATGTTGCCTAACTACGGCAGCATAATGCGGTGGAGCACCATCATGCTCTATCCATATATCTTGCCTAACTTGTAGCTGTACATGTTCCATCAAGACTGGGAAACCATTAAACAAGAACAAGTGGTACCTTGGTCCATTTAGAGGCTCATCAAAAAAATTTGGTCCAATGATTCCACCCCAAACATTAAGCGTAATTTCTAGGCATTGGTAGTTTCTTTGCGTGGAAGCTATCGTCTTTCAATAGATTGGTGACTACCCTGCGAAATAATTTGGTGTTTGGTTGTCTTCTTTCTGGGTTGTTTTGATATGTTTTGATAAGAATTTGCAGCTGCCTCAGTATTTCGGTTAGATCGAATATGACATTCCAACATGTCAAAATATTCTTCATTACTGAACTTATTGTTGAATAATATTTAAAATAAACAGGAAACAAAATCTTTAGTACAAAATTTTAAGCAACGTGTTAAATACACCTCAAATTGTTCAGATAATTAAGAATGACAGTATTCTTATTTATCGCGATAGTGTTATATCCACAGCAACCTTTCTTCTGTTGTTTTTCAGTTGACTTTCGTTTAAAAATCAAACAATTTTCAAAGGCGTCTTCGTAAATCATTAATCTGCTTTTAATTCAGTTCTGTTAGTAAATTTAGTTATTTACTAGGTTTATATATTTAATTAAATTATAATAATTTTTTATGATAAAGTTGTAATGTGCAATAATAATGGGCCGATTCATTGGTGTGCTAAAAGTTTCTATTTTTTTATCGTGAATCATTACGGAAAATTATGTTAAGAGTAGAAGTCTATTGTTAGACTCCATGGCCTACTGCTTTTTGAACACTTTTTTTTCGTCATTTATTTTCTGGTATTGGATTTCATAGCCTACCATCCTCAAAACGTTTTTTCTCAAAATTGTCAGTGCAATTAAAAGATTTCTCAAGCTGTTGTACAGCATTGGAAAGCTCTTTTGACAGGCTATCACATGAGCAAAAAATCCAATATGGCTGCCATAATAAAAACAAACGTTGATACCTGTAGCTCAAAAACAAATGACAATCCAAAGTTTAGAATAGCACGAAAATATTACTCTGTAAAAAGTGTCCTGATAATGTGCAAGTCTTAGATATGTCAGATCAACGCCCACTTAGATATTGAAGAAAAAAATCGACAAATTTTTGTTTTTTCAAAATAACTCGAAAACGAAAAGAGGCAGGGCAAAATACAAGTCATATTTAGAACGATCATAAAATTCTACAAAACATTGCTAATTTAACCGTCTCCCTATCTCTAATAATAACGGAGATAGCAATACATTCCCAACCAGTTTGGGACACACTGTATAGTAGGGGCATACGGCATTTGAAAATGAGAATGGAGCCTCCAACATAACAGGGAGCTAATATATTACATAGGGCGATCAGTTGTTTACATCTATAAATTTAAATCGATGAAAGGTGGAGTTTGCGTTGCTTCTTCTGTTTTGTTCTGGAATCAAATAGGAGCAAAGGTTTTTTTATGTTTGTGTCCAGTTTGACCTAAAATACTATATGATTTATTATGAGACGGTTAACCAATGAACAAAAATATATTAAGAAAATTTGTGATTAATATGATTCTATTCCCAGAATATTTTTTAATACTTTTCCTGTTCCTTCTATTACAGTAGATGACGAGTCTCAAGGTGTAATAAAATAACCGAACAGAATTTGCAGAGCGACAATGCTGTCTCTTTTCTCTTAAATTTTAAAACAAAGTGCTGACTAAATGTTTTTTATTAATCATACTTTGTTGAGCAATTAATAAAATAACAAATAATCATAAAAAATTATATACCGGGTGATTCGTGGACCTCGTTAGTTTTTGTACCTCTAGCTAAATTTTTTTTCTGAGAATTTAGGTCTCGACATTTCGGGTCGAGCTTCGGGATCGATACCAAATGTGGTTCGACACGATGGGCGTATGTTTACAACTCCACAGGATATAGCTGACGCTTTTGCTGATGTCTTTGGCTCAAATTATATTTCCTTCACTGGTTTTGGAGGCTCATCCCGGTCAAGCGATTGTCTTGTGGATGTGTTGCATGTTTCATTGGTGTCAGAGCTAGATGTCCTTGAGGCAATCAAGCATATAAAACCGAAGATGACATCTGGTCCAGATGGCATGCCTGCGCTTATCATTAGGGACTGTGCTTCTGTTTTTGTGGGACCTGGTTTTGTGATTTTCTCTCTGGCTTTGGGGACGTGGGTTTTCCCGGGGCGGTGGAGGACATCGGTGGGGTGTCCGATACACAAGGGTTGAGACGTTGATTTGGTGGAGAGCTACAGGCAGATCTCACTAATTTCGGGGTTTACTAAATTGTTCGAACTTGTGCTGACTAATGTTATATCGATCCACATACCTGCAACTATTTCGGAGGGCCAAAATAGCTTCATTAGACATCGATCGACGGTCACCAACCTTATTTCTATTACACAGTATGTGGCCGAGGTGCTTGACAGGACCGGTCAGGTGGATGTTATACCTGGACTTTTCCAAGACGTTCGACCAGGTGAATCGTGGGGTGCTGATGGAGAAGTTGGACGTCTGTGGTTTTCCTCCATCTCTTAGGCACCTGTGAGAATCGTATCTCAGTAAGAGAATTCAGTCAAGTCATTACTCATCAATTTAGATTCTTAATCTTATTAATACAATTAATAAAGTGATAATTACATTTCTACACACAAATAAGTACACTTGGAGAAACCAAATCACCACAACACATCTTTTTTAAAGACCTTACGATCGTTTCGCTAACCACCATAGCACCATCAGAGGATGAAAAAAGTCTAAATTAATAGATAGGCGAACTAAACCGAAGGTAAAATTGTAGTCGGAGACCCATCGTTTGTCTATTGTGTCTATATTGAACGGACGAGGTTGACAAACTACTTTAATTTCCTAGTTGACAAATTTATGAGCTTTTATCTAATTTACAGGGTATTTGGCTTAAAATGAAAGGTGCCGCGTTATATAAGGAAGCGTACGTTCTTTCTGCATTTATAAATTCACAAATTTATGCTGACAAGCACATCTGGCGACAAACCAATAGTTGCCGCACATCTTTTTTAAAGCATAAACGACCGTTTCGCATCCTATGTTAACTTCGACAGAGGATAAATATTCTAACTAAAATTCTACATAAAAACAAGTATTTATATTGATTTCTTAGATAGAAGAGAAAAAGAAAACAAAAGGTGGTTTATAATTCGAGAGCACAACGTAGAGCCTAGTAACTGCATAGACCGGACGAGGTTATTGACCATATATTATTATTCTGCCCGACAGATTATGAGTGTTTAGCTGGTGAAATGCAAAGTGGGAATAAAGGGCTGGAAATCAAAGGTGCCGCGCGGCTCAATGACGTTTATATATATATATATATATATATATATATATATATATATATATATATATATATATATATATATATATATATATATATATACTTTCATACGCGTCAAGCATAGTTTTATGTCTAACATTTTTGACAAGTTTAAAACTTTCCTTGTCAATGTGGTGATTATTGTCCCATGTATGTTGTGCCATACATGACTTTTCTAGGATACCATATCCTAAATGTGCGAGATGTTCACGAAATCTGGTGGCTATGTTTTTCTTGGTTTGACCCACGTATTTAAGATAACAATCTTTGCAGCCCGTCTCAATAATACCCGATATTTCAGTGGCTTTGTCTTGAATTTTTTAAATTACTTTTACGAAACAAACGCTAAACTATTTAGAACAATTGTTAAAATTGAACAATATGACTGAAGACGTTTGCAAAGAATATTTAACTCTAACTAGCCTTTGCATTAAACAGAATATAGGGTTTCTGATCGGCTTTCAACACTACGTCACTACTGGCGCTCAACTAGTTCTTCAAATTTATTTAGTGACCAAACAGTTGGTCTAAATTGTTTGGGTAATGCCAATATTGTCTTGCGGGAACATTACACTTGTGCTCAAATTAAAAATTACCATTACTTAATGACACGCGGCCAGTTGTTGTACTTCGGAAATCTCTACGCGCAGCGAACTAGTTTTGGTTAACGGTCTGAAAAATACCATGATCGGCTTCTCCGGCGATATTGGCCTCAAGGATGTAAGGGTTTGGGCGTGCATTTTGTGTAGAATTCTCATGAACATTAAAGCCTGGGCGCATATTTGGCCGGAAAGCCAGTTAAGATTATCTCACTACTGCGTCATGCTTCAACCTTCGAGTTGTTTACTGAGAAATATTTTTGTAAGAACAAGGGCTAGCTTGAATAACGAACAAGCTAGGTAATATTGCTCCCCATTATGCCCTTGGGAATATATTGCTTCCTTATTTATTAAATTTAAAATGTTAAATCAAATTTACCTAAAAGACGTTTCCATGGCATCATTATAATTTATAAAACTATGTTTATTATCACGAGATGACCCAAGCATTTTAGAAAAATTTCCTGCAATTTTAAAAGCGATGTTAAGCTATTAATAAAAGCATCTAGATTTTATTAAGATTTACAGGTTGTTATATTGATTACTAGTTATCTAGATATAATTTAGATATTAAATTAAATTTGTAAACGCCACGTACTACTAAAAGTGAAGCGTTACAAATTACT
The DNA here is from genome assembly GCA_964006375.1 of Tillus elongatus. Classification (NCBI taxonomy): domain Eukaryota; kingdom Metazoa; phylum Arthropoda; class Insecta; order Coleoptera; family Cleridae; genus Tillus; species Tillus elongatus. The sequence goes on from OZ023267.1 coordinate 132,132,043, forward strand.
GGTTTTATTTACGCAATTTACAAGAGAAACGTACCTGCCATATTTTTAATCTTCGCTTTGTTCATAGCTTGAATAAGCTATCCAACTTAATCAAAACAGTTGTTCTGAATAATGTATATTATCCAAGCTGGCATGGAATTATTTATTCCACGTACACAGAAAACCTCTTCAGCCACTCAAAAGCCCTGGTTCTCTGAATCATGTGACAAGGCCAGACTTGAAAAGGTCAAAGCTCACAAAACGCTTTTACACAATCCCAGCCAAGAAAACCGTCAAGCATTTAACGACGCAAGAAACTGCTATCTCCGCATTCTTTCTGAGGTAAAAAACTCGTTTAATAACCACATCAAAAACAAAGTCCTCTCAAGCTCCAACGGCAGAAAACCCTTCTGGACTCTTGCTAAATCTATTGGGAATAATTTCCCACCTCTTGTTTCAAGGGATAAGATTGTTTCCAGTGCCCTGGGTAAGGCTGAACTTTTTGCCTCGTTGTTCGCCGGCAATTCTACTCTCAACCCTCCTCCAAATGTTCAACCACCAACAGTCCCCAATGACGCGCATAAAATAATGGATATCATTTTCAAAACTAAAATGGTACTAACGATGCTCTTTTCTATTAATACCAGGAAAGCCTCTGGCCTTGACGAGATCCCAGCAATTGTTCTCAAAAAATGCGCACCAGGACTTGCTCCTGTCTTGACTCGTCTGTTTCAGACATCTGAGGCATATTGCCTAGTAGCCGGAAAACCGCTCGCTAATCTCTATACCTTATATACTTCACAAATAAGGCTTAACCTCGAATACTGCTTCCACATTTGGGGTGCCGCTGCGGCTTCTACACACGCTATCCTGGACTCCATTCAGAAGAGAGCTATACGTCTCATCGGTGACCCTACCCTCACCCAAAGGCTGCCATACCTTGCCCACCGACGTGCCGTTTGTGACATCTCTCTCTTTTATATACATCTGCATGGGCACTGTTCAGAGGAGCTTTCTTCCATAGTTCCTCCACCTGCTGCCCCCAACAGATCTACCAGTGGAACAGAGCGAATGCACCCTTTTACTGTCCAGGTCACCACACATAGAAGATCTTGTTATGTCCGCTCTTTTGTCCCGAGGACTTCCAAGTTGTGGAATTCCTTGCCTGCACATGTTTTTCCTTCTCCCCCGAACCTTCAAACCTTAAAGTCCAGAATTAACAAGCTGCCTCTTCCCTTCTTGTCGATACCCACGGTAAGATAGTATTTAGGCTGTAAGCCTTCGTGATGTGTTGTTGAAATTAAAAAAAATCCCTAAAATAAAGTTGTTTTCTGAAAATATTAATTTTGTTATTTTTCAAGATTTGATACATTTCTATGAAAATTCGCTAGCGCAGTGCACTTGCTGTATCCAGACTTTTTTCTCTGTATTGTAATAATCTCGCAAGAATTACGTATCGACATAAAAAAAGACTCGCTTATTCGGACTACCCTGTACAACAACTTTTTCAACTAGTGTGCGAGTTCTCATCAGTGAGGTAAATAGAACCATCCACTCCAATTTCAATTTCACTTTCAACAGTTTAACAAATTTAACTTGGCTCGCAGGTTATAATTAAAGTTTGAACTTTTAGATGAGGTCGCCTTCCAGTGTAAACATGACCGAAGGCGGTGGCAGAATTGTAGAGTACGTAACAGAGGCAGAGAATATGGTGCTATTGTTACATTGCCGATATTACAGACTTGGTCAAAATTGCCGTGAGATCGGACCTGTGGGATTTGTGTGTTCCGAGGGTGAGACCACGCTTTATACTTTTAGAGGTTCCCGTGAACTTATGGAAACGGACAGTGGCGTAGGTGATATATGTCACTTTGTAATTATAACAGCGTTTTTTATGTACACAGTGGCGGGAATGGCAAACAGCAGCAGGTGACTTATATGTTAGCTAATTTTATAATAATTTGACTTTATTTAATGAAATTATTTAGACAAGCATACTTGGAGAACACAAATCACCACAATTCATTTTAAAAGACCTAACGATCGTTTCGTTAACCAAGCTGGCCTCACCAGAGGATGAAAATATTCAAATTGATTTCTACTTCTACACGTATTTATATAGACTTTTTTTAATACTTTAACAACACACCACGAGGGCTTACAGCCTAAATACTATCGTACCGTGGGTGTCGACAAGGAGGAAAGAGGCAACTTGTTAATGCAGGACTTGAAGGTTTGGAGGTTCGGAAGAGAAGTAAACACATGTGCCGGCAAGGAATTCCACAACTTGGAAGTCCTCGGGACAAAAGAGCGGACATAACAAGACGTTCTATGTCTGGTGACCTGGACAGTAAAAGGGTGCATTCGCTCTGTTCCCCTGGTAGATATGTTGGGGGCAGCAGGTGGGGGAACTATGGAACAAAGCTTCTCTGAGCAGTGCCCGTGCAGATATCCATAAAAGAGAGACAGTAAATTTTAATAACATTTTGTTTCAGTACGCTGGTTTATCCCAAATTTTTAAAAAAATGAGGAAGGCAAGTTCGATTTTTATTTATTTATTTTTTCTTAAGATTTTCTGAATGATAATACAAAATATTTAAGATTGGTTCGATAACGCATTTATCGAGGATTAACAGGCACAAAAATCACATCCGGAAATGTTTTTTCTGCATGTGGGTGCGGAGGGGGGGGGGGTGAGGAGGTGCGGGTAGTGCTATACCTTAAAATTTGACTATTTTCATTTTTTTCATAAAATTGTCAATATCTTGAAAACCGTAAACTTTTTGCTTAGATCATATAGGGTTTTTCTGAAAGGGCTTGAGCTAGCCTATCTTCTAGTGACGTTTGATTTACGACTTTTGGGATACCCTGCATATATATATATATATATATATATATATATATATATATATATATATATATATATATATATATATATATATATATATATATATATATATATATATATATATATATATATATATATATATATATATATATATATATATATATATATATATTTCTTTAAAAAAATGGGTACACCATTTCTATTAATACGAAAGTGCTACGAAATGATTCTAATTAAAAATTCTAACACATGATAATGAAATTATGTTTCTGCCAAAAACTGACTACTGCAAACCGCCAAAATTAAAGTACTCTTAACACGAAACCCTGTATTATTAGCTGTTTGTGCTGTCTAGACCAATAATTGGTGTAATTATCGTGTGTATAATATATTTATACACCTCTAAAGTGCTTTTGTTACTTATGGGAGTCAATTTTTTCCCACCTGCTACTATGAACGTTTGAAAATTCTTAATCTCCTTTTTTTACTTTCTCTCTCCGGTGCAGTATGATGTGATGAATTTGTTTTCAATTCCGTGTGATCCTCCTTATCATACGATTGTTTCAGCATGTACGAGGGATGTGTAAAAATGTTTATCCATAGAGTAGTAGTAGCCTTCGAAAAACAAAAGTCTGGACGTAACAAGTCTATTATGGTGACGAATTTTTATAAGAATACTTAACACTATGCAAATTATTAAAGTAATTTGTTTTGGAAATACAAGAAACTGTGTCCCTTGTGGGTCCGGGGATATAACTAAAATAATAGGCCCGAGGTAACTCCTGCCTGTCGTATGAGGCGCCTATTCTCAGTCAAGCAGGTGGTAGTGGACTTTTCCTTTACGTAACAGTAAAGGATTTTTTGACGCCCGAGGAAGTACCACCATTTACATCAAGAGACCGGTGAAGTCCCAACGGACGTTTTCGGTTCTTGTGTATGAGTCGGTTTCCCTTATAAACAAAAATGGTGACTGCTCCTCCATGTACAAAAGATTCCAGATATAAAATATCCCTCCATTCGGATCTCCCGGAGAGGGATGTACAGGGGGCGAAGGCATCAAGCTTTAACATATCCTTCTAGAATATATGTGGCCTAAATTATAACCTGCACTCCGTCCAACATTTCCTCCAGGCTAATAGGCCCCAACTCCTCTTCCTCTCCGAAACCCAAATCAGTGCCAAAAGAGCCATTAACCACCTTAATTTCCAGGGGTATGAGCTCCTTGCTTCCTTTAGATTGCATGGAGGCGTGTGCGCATACGTCCGTAGCTATCTACCCTGCACCAGACTCCCCAATTTAAAAGCTGGAAGAAAAGACATACTTTGGGTGAAACTCTCTCTCTCTCTCTCTCTCTCTCTCTCTCTCTCTCTCTCTCTCAGGGCTGCAACTGAATTCATCTGTTGCATTTACCGGTCACCTTCTGATAACAACTTCATCCAGCTCTTCGACTACTTTTCTGAAAAAACCGACCCTCTGATTTCTGAATAGCCTTTCTCCGAGGTCACTATTCGTGGTGACTTCAATGTCCATAATAAATAATGGGTAGGTTCTTCAAAAACCGATCCACAAGAGAAAGCATCGGAGGCCTTTGCAGTCGGCAATTCTTTAGCCAATATGGTTCAGCAACCTACTTACTTTCCTCGCACCCCAACACACATCTCAAATCCCTTGGATCTCCTTCTTATTACAAAACCTGAATGCTATAAGATATCAGTCACCGCCCTTTTTGGTCGCTCAGACCACGGCATGATCACTGCTTCCTGCTCAATGCAACCCGAGGTCACACCGTCATCACACCCACGTATCGTTCGGCACTATAACTCCGCGAACTAGGACGACATGCGGGATCACTTTTCCTCATTTCCATGGACGTATGTCTGCTTCTCTCATCTTGACCCCTCTGATATCTCACAAAACGTCACCGAAATTATCCAAGCTGGCATGGAATTATTTATTCCACGTACACAGAAAACCTCTTCATTCACTCAAAAGCACTAGTTCTCTAAATCCTGTGACAAGGCCAGACATGAAAAAGTCAAAGCTCACACAAAACACTTCTACACAATCCCAGTCAAGAAAACCGTCAAGCATTTAACGACTGAGGTAAAAAACTCGTTTAATAAACACATCAAAAACAAAGTCCTCTCAAGCTCCAACGGCAACAAACCCTTCTGGACTTTTGCTTAATCTATTGGGAATAATTTCTGCAAGAGTACGTTCCCACCTCTTCGTTTAGGGGATGAAAATGTTTCTACCGCGCTGGGCAAGGCTGAACATTTTGTCTCCTTGTTCGCTGACAATTCTACTCTCAACCCACATCCAAATGTTCAACCGCCAACAGTCCCCAATGTAGCGCATAAAATTGTGGATATCATTTACATTCCGTCAGCGCAGATCAACTGCTGACCTCTTTTTCTTTGTCACCCATTCTTGGAACAAGTCTATGGAACTACACGGTGAATCCCAGATTGTCGCTCTAGACATATATAAAGTATTCAACCAGGTCTGGCATGCAGCGCTGCTCAATAAACTTCCGGCCTATGGTCTACCACCAAAACTGTGTACCTGGACAGCAAATATCCTTTCCAACCGGACCATTTCTGTTGTCGTGGATTGCCATTCCTCTAAACTGTATTCAATTAATGCAGGAGTTCCTCAAGGTTCAGCTTTAGCCCTTACTTTGTTTCTTTTCCACATCAATGACCTCCTCTCTAGCACATCCAACCCAGTTCTCAGTTACGGGGACGACAGTAGCCCCCACTCAAATATACAATATTCTAAGCCTGTCTGTTTCTTTAGTCCAATTAGATAAGCATCGCAGACTCATGGAGGGTTCTGCCTCCGTGGATCTCCAAAAAATATTAGACTGGGGAAGTATAAATCTTGTACAATTCAACCCCACCAAATCTCAGTCCTGCTTTCTATCTCATAAGCGATACACCAGCCCTAGACCCATCACAATGAACAACCAAGTTATTCAAAGTAATGAGTCCTTTTCACTTGTTGGCATTTCTGTGGATCGAAATCTCAATTGGCACCAACATGTTACATCAATTGCAGAAGCGGCTGCTAAGAAATTAGGTTTCTTCTTCCGGGCTCGCAAATATTTTTCACCAGCTAATCTCTATACCTTATATACTTCACAAATAAGGCCAAACCTCGAATACTGCTCCCACAACTGGGGTGCTGCTGCCGCTTCTACACTCGCTATCCTGGACTCTATTCAGAAGAGAGCTATACGTCTTATCGGTGACCCTACCCTCACCCAAAGACTGCCATCCCTTGCCCACCGACGTGCCGTTGGTGACCTCTCTCTCTCTCTCTCTCTTTTATAGATATCTGCACGGGAACTGCTCAGTGGAGCTTCCTTCCATAGTTCCTCCACCTACTGCCCCCAACAGATCTACCAGGGTACCTTTTACTGTCCAGGTCACCAGACATAGAACATCTTGTTATGTCCGCTCTTTTGTCCCGAGGACTTCTAAATTGTGGAATTTGTTGCCGGCACATGTTTTTCCTTCTCCTCTGAACCTCCAAATCTTCAAGTCCAGAATTAACAAGTTGCCTCTTTCCTCCTTGTCGACATCCACGGTACGATATTATTTAGGCTATAAGCCCTCGTGGTATATTGTTGAAATAAAAAATAAATAAAAAAGAATTGCAGTTAACAGGCAAATTATAACATACACATTCACGGTTATTTTGATGAAGCATGGTACTTTTTTACTATATAGGTTATACTGGTAACCAAATTTAATGCCTGCTTTAATTGAAAAAATACATATTTGTTATTAAATTTTTTTAATGAAAATTCACTACCATAACGCACTTTCTGCATCCAGACTTTTGAATAAATGCACTACAAAAATGGATACGTCATTCTGCATAACCCTGTATATTTCTTCGAAACACTCACCTGTCAAATTATGATATTTTATGTCACGTTCCAAATTTGACTTCTGATTCCCCATACTCCCAAATTTCACCAACATTTTCACTTGGACAGCACATACTTTTATTTCAGTATAAAACCCTTTGCTTTTCTACCAAAAAATCTTCTGGAAATTTATATTTATACTGACACATTTAATGTGTCATTTCCACTTGGCACCCGAAATATGTGTTTTTACACAGGTTCCACTTTTAGTGAATTTTCATTTAAAAAAATTCACTAATAGAGAGGTATTGATAGTGAAATTTTTTTTTTCGAAAATTACAAAGTTATTTTAATAAAATTTGGTGTATATCTTGTCCTAAGAAATACCCTACTGGATATCAAAACTAAACTTCCTAAGTTAATAGGATATTGAGTTATTCAAATTTGAAGCATTTAATGAAAATTCACTGCCATAACGCACTTGCTGCGTTCCGAATTTTTTAAAAAATTTATTGTTATAAATATTTGAAAAACTTGAACATACTAATTATAAAAAAGAAAAGATAAAATTTAAATTACCTGCTCAAAGCCTCTCCTTCCAAGGTTGACTGTCCTACTCTTATGCAAATAGAAAAGGGTGACACCCCTTCTAAATTCATTAAAAAAACACCCCTATGTAAATCAGACACCAATAGAGCACAAGAGGGTAGAAAGGCTTGCCTCTTCCCTTTAGATCCAGTCACTTCAACCCTCGCCTGGTTTTCCATCTTATCCCAGTCCTTCTTTAAAGTCTTCAACCAATCAAAAAGGATTTACCACCCTAGTTTAAATTGTAAATCAGGTCCTGATTGCGTCTTCTTGTAAAATAAGATGGCGACGAGATTTTCCGTGAGAAAATGGTAATCCTGCAACAAATAGATATTTAAATAGTATGTTAAATATTATATAAATAAATTAAGTAACCTTTACTTTTATATACATATTCAGTGTGCTCGAAATTTGTAATGACAATACTGCCATCTCAAAAATTATAAGAAGTAGAGAAACAAATAAATAGAGAAAGCTTGAACGAATTATGCTAGTAGTTGATTATAGATTGCGATTGGTCATAACGCTTTTGCTTTTTGAGATATTTTGAAAAAACTAAAAACTGTTATTTTGTTGCATTTAATGTTGTTATTTCACAATATTAGTGAATTTTTATTTTAAAAAATCACTAATAGAGAGGTATCGATGGTGAGATTTTGCAAAAATGTTTTCAAATTAGCGCGAATTTGGACCCCTAGAACCCATATCCGGGGTCAGTTTCGATTTTTATATGTTGATATATATATATATATATATATATATATATATATATATATATATATATATATATATCTAACTGATAACTCAAAAAATAACTAACAGATTTTAATGAAACTCGGCAAGTGGCTTTCTTTTATTAATAGCTTGGACGAGTTCGTTAGCCAGGAAAATCTAACAAGGTTTTCCGGGAAAATGTTGAGTTTTATATCGAAAAAAAAATTTTCTCCGAAAATTACAAAGCTATTTCGATTAAATTTGGTGGACATGTTGCTTTGAGAAAGACCTAACTACGAACAAAATTCAGCTTTCAGAAAATTGAGCTTTTCCAATTTGAAACATTTATTTTTAATGTCACCGCTTTTTATTGACAATGCGTTTATTTGAAAAAATCTTTTTAAAATTCTAAAGTCGTGGTCTCCTCATTGACGAATTTTTCGTACGAAAATTATAGACCGTTAAATCATAAACTTAACTAAGACTACCGCCAAAGCATCAAAGAGAAAATAACTAACCTGTTACATATCAGCCTTTTTTGTAAAACTTCGATCCTTGATATCTGTTGACAAAACATAACAAACACTGTTTATTCAACCCACTAACATTAATAAAATCGTAAAGGAATAATTTGCACTTGCGTATTAAAATTCCCAAATAACACAAATAATTTGTCAACTGAAATTGGAAACAAATAAACGATCTAATAATATACGATAAACGTCAGTTACAGCGTGTAACTGATCTGCGCAATGATATCAGATGTTCCGTTGCTAGGTAACCGCTCAGACATACCAGATTTCATATACCTATAAACCAGTTTTTACCATTGTCAATAAAAATCGGTGATATTAAAAATAAATATTTCAAATTTGAATAGCTCAATTTTCTGAATTTTGGTACATATTAGGTCTTTCCCAAAGCCACATGTCCACCAAATAGCTTTGAAATATAAGGAGAAAAATGTTTTTTGTCGATAGAAAACTCAACATTTTCGCGAAAAACCTTGTCCGATTTTCCTGGATAACGAACTCATCCAATCTATTAATAAAAAAAGGCACTTGCCGAGTTTTATCAAAATTGGATAATTATTTTTAGAGTTATCGGTTGGATACATATATATATATATATATATATATATATATATATATATATATATATATATATATATATATATATATAATATATATATATATATATATATATATATATATATATATATATATATCACACCGATAACTCAAAAAGTAATAGTCCGATTTTGATTAAATTTGGCATGTGCCTTCCTCTTATAAGTGGCTTGGATAAGTTTGTTATCCATGAAAATTGGGCCATGTTTTCCGGGAAAACTTTGGGTTTCCTTTCGGAAACTTTTTGTATCTCCCAAAATAACAAAGCTATGAGCACCAAATTTAGCGTGTACATTTCAAGTATCAAACTTACTCTACCTGCCGAAATTTAGATCTCTACTTTAAAAGAAAAGAAAATTATAGGCATTTAGAGAAAAAAAATTGCTGCCACTGGTGACCAAAGGAAAGCTCAAGAACAAAATATTTTGTGTGGTTAACAAAACCAATTGAATATTACATACAAGGGTTAAGTTTTTTTGATGCAAAAAGGTCAAGAAGTATCAGAAAAAAATATTTTGAAAAGGTGTGTTTTACAAAGCCTCAAGTTTCAGCTTCAACCATCATTGTCCTTCATTTAAGTAAAATGTTATCGGAAAATCCATTTCAAATAGACACTCTTTCTGATGCTTTGGCAGTAGTTTCAGCTATAGAGTTTATGGTTCAATAGTCTATATTCTAGCAAATTTTCGTATACATGAATTTTGAAAGATTTCTTCAAATGAGCGCGAACTAGCACCCCTAAAACCCTATACGGGGTAAATTTCAGTTTTCGTCGGTTTACACATATACAGGGTGTTTTGAGCTACATATTATAAAATTATTATAATAACCACAAGATGACCCATAAGTCGTTGGTGATACACAGTTTCTTTTTTTAATAGAACACCCCTAATGGTATTGATGGTTGCATTATAATGCATGTTTGTAGGGAAAAAAAATTGATATCGTTCATCGTTTTTTAATTATTTCAAGTATTTTGCAACTTTTCGCGTTTTTGGCACATTCCACAAACACATATCACAAATTGTAAAAAGGCGTTTGTACCAATAGAGAGCTGAGCCCTATGGAAATGACACATCCAGAGAGCTTTTTGTTTGTATTACTCGTTGAAAAAATCGAGCTGCCGTATACAGGCCCTCTCCAATAGTGGCTGAATTTGAAGAGTTTTCGCAGAAATGTTTTTAATGTTTCCGCATAAACCATTTTTTGGAACATTTGTGTGAAATGTTGGTAATTAATAATAAATATTTAGTAAGTTATTGTAAATAAAGTTGTCGAATTTTTGTTAAAAATATAATATAGTGTAACATTACTGAAGACAATTTCGGCGAAAAAATGGTGACTTTTTATAAAAGAATTTTTTTCAAATTTCATAAAAAACAAATTTCTACTTGGGCCATAAAGCTGTTTGACAAAAATTATATCTTGGCAGGTGTGTAAATAGCTTGAAGAGGTTCGTTGGCCAGAAAAATTTCCACCAGCTTTTTCTGTCATTTTTAAGTTTATTTTCGGAAAATGTTTGTACTATTTGAAACAACAAAGCTATTTTAATGAAATATGGTACATTGTTAGTGCTATATAGGTTATACTGCTAACCAAATGTCCTTCTAAAAACAATACATAATTGACATTAAAAACATTTTTACGAAAATTCGCTACCGTAACGCACTTGCTGCGTCCAGACATGTTTTTGTGAAAACGGCCATGAAATTTGGTAACCCTTATAGTAGACACAATCTACCATATATCATCAAAATGACTTTATTGTTTGTAAAAATAGAACACTTTCTGTGGCTTCACAGAGAAAACTCTTTTGCCTGTCGATGCTGTAAAAATTGAATCCGGCTGCAGAGAAGAAAATAAACTCTTCTGAAGTCACTACCACATCCATGTTAACTGTGGAACGGTTTTCCCAACTAAGGGCATCAACAGCTGCTATTAAACTTGAATTAAAAGTCTTAAAAGTCCTTATCTTTTATTATTGATTTTTTCAACAAAAAGTCGTAAAAAATATTGGAATTACACAATCTGGTCTGATAACGTAAAATTGAACCAAGAAAGAAAAAATGTGGAAAAAAAAGCTGAAAGAGAAATTCAGTCAACAGTGAGATCTGAATCCAAGTCCCTTCGTTCATAAGCCGGCCCTCTAACCCTCGACTACCCTAGGCTTACCAAGGAAAGTGCACTATTAAGAGGTAGATAACCCATACTGGTCTTCAGTTATTTATTTGTAATATGTAACGTTTATTTTACAGGTATTTTTGCAGTTATTTTAACAAATGAGAAGAGTAGCATAAACCTAGAACATTTTATACAATATTTAGCAATCACAAACCGCAATAGTTATACTGATTTGCACGTTTCAAATATCCAGTTTGACATTTACATGAGACAAATTATAAAATTTTCAAAGTAATTGTTCTCGTACATCATGAAAAAATAAACGTTGTCTGTAATATTTAATAGATTTGATTTACCACATAAAATATATTGGCATTGCGTCTTCTCTGACTTTTAGTGGCATTATGGTTTTGCTTCATTAAATGCCTATAACCTTTTAAGTGAATTTTCTTTAAAACATTCACTAATAAGGAGATCGCGACTTTTGAATTTTGAAAAAACTTCTTCAAAACAGCGCGATCTAGGCCCCCTAGAACACATATCCAAAGTCATTTTCGTTTTCATATGTTTATATATACAGTGTGTAACTTTTGTATTGATAACTCGATTTTGATGAACAAAAGGTATAAGATGGAAAACTCTATCAATGCTGTGAAAATTGTTGTCTATGCCACCTGACCAAGGCTTACTAATGCAGTTTTTCTATGTCTAGGATCATTTTTAGGGGTAAGTAAGTATGCCACTGCATTCGGCATCCCTCAAAATAGAGATATGCCAAATTTAATCAAAAAAAAAGAATTAATAACCATTAGAGGGGGGTTTATTCGTGTGACCCTTCTCATATCCTGTAACTGGTATTTATACCGCAATTTTTTTAACGAGATATCATAAGATAGAAAATGAGGAAGTCTATAGATCCTGTGAAAATTGTTTCCTATGCCATTCGATCACGGCCTACTAAAACTATTTTTATATGTCAAAAGTTTATGAAAAATATAAATACGTCACTGTATTCGCCATTCTTCACAATTGTTAAATTTCATTAAAAAAATAACTCTTATGACGGAACTGTGAAAGTCTACAATAAGATCTCAAAAGTTGAAGAAAAAAAGTTTATAAATGCTGTGACATGAAAATAATTTTAGTAGGCCGTGATCGAATGGCATAGGGAACAATTTTCACCGGATCTATAGACTTCGTTATTTTCTATCTTTTGAGATATCGTTAAAAAAATTGCGTTATAAATACAAAAGTTACAGGGGTGTTTCCATATACAAAGGTCACACAAATAAACTTCTCTGAAATGGTTAATAATTCGTCTTTTTGATGAAATTTTGTATTTATCGATTTTGAGGGATGCCGAATGGAGTGGCGACTTATTTTTTCCTACAAAAAAGACCCTAGCCCGTGTTATCATTTTTTCACATAGAAAAAGTGCATTAGTAAGCCAAGCCTTGGTCATGTGACAGAGAGAACAATTTTCACAGCACTAATAAAGTTTTTCATCTTATATCTGTTAATCTTTTGTTCATCAAAATCGAGTTATAAATACAAAACTGACAGGGGTGTTTCCATATCAAATGAGTCACACTGTATATATATATATATATATATATATATATATATATATATATATATATATATATATATATATATATATATATATATACAATACACGGTGGCGTATTGAAAACGAAACAGACCGATTTGCGTCCAGAGGAATTTTTATTTAAGAAACGCTGAAACACGTCAATTTTAGTATGGGACATGTTTTGACATAAAACTCAACTTTGTCACATCAATCTCTTAAGGGTGGTGATAACAACCCTTATATTTTAAACATGGAACATGGGTGGAGTTATACATCATTTGAAAGCTCTTTCTTTACTGAATTCAGCACAGTAATTTTTTTGGAAATATTATTAACTCGTTTAAAAATTATTCACAGTAGGAGTTGCAAGAACGTATTTCATTCATTATGACAAGAAATGCACTAATTAGTCAATTTTTCGTTAAAAAAAACTAAAAAACAAAACCAAACGTTCAAAAATGTTTATTCAGTTAAGTAAGTGTTCAAATTGTTGACCACCAGCTTCCATAAAAAAGTACAAATTTTGTTCAAAACGAGCTCTGACATTTTGGAGCATTTGTGGAGTTATTAGACGGCATTCTTCAACAATGCGTCGTCGTAATTCTTCCAGAGACTCCGGTTCTGTTGCGTAAATTCTGCTCTCTTAATGGCCCCATAGAAATAAGTCTAAAGGAGTTAAATCCGGGGACCTAGTGGGCCACTCAATAGCACCTCTACGCCCAATCCATTGTCCTGGAAACTCTCTGTTCAAAAACTCCCTAACACGTTGTGAAAAATGCGGAGAAGCTCCATCTTGTTGAAACACACAACAATTTATTTTCTTGATAGCGATCATCATTTTCAACAATGTCAATTAGTAGAGGGTAAACGATATCTTCTAGTAACTCCAAATACGTTTCGCCACTAAAATTGCCATCAAGAAAAATTGGTCCGATTAAACGGTCTCCAAAAAAGCCAGTCCAGACATTCAATTTCTGTGGAGTTTGAGTGTGGACTTCGTGAAAATTTCTTGGATTATTATCTGCCCAATAACGACAATTATGACTATTGACTGTAGAGTTTAATAAAAACGTACACTCTTCTGAAAAACAGATATTGAACAGAAAGTTCCAGTTATCAGCTATTCGTGCAGTCATAACTTCACAAAACTCCAGCCGCCGATCAAAATCATCTTCATTCAGTTGTTGTACAAGATGAATTTTATACGGGTGAAATTTATAATGCTTCAGTATTCGCTGAATTCTTTTGATATTTGAAACAGTGGCCACTTTTATCGTGCTCAATGTGGGATCTGCAGCAATTTGTCCTAAAACTTCAGTCTCGGTAGTCTCATTTCTAACCGGAAATTCACGTTTAGGATCCCGTTTTTTGTTGGCTACTGAACCACTTTGTCGAAACTTTGCAACTAACTCCAAAATGTTTTTTCTGTTAACATGTCTGTTCGGATGTCGTTCATGAAACAAATTTGCGGTACGGTTGGCACAGTCATCGTTTTTGAAAAAAAGAGTAATTATTTCAATTCTTTCTTTTACAGAATAGACCATTGTGAAATTAATTTTCGGTAGTACTATCAAGTATCAAACCGACCGATAAACTAAAATAATAAACCGCATTTCTCTCATTCCGATAAGAAATGTTCTGAAAGTCAATTTTTTGTTTACAAACCAACAAAACATTGACTATCAGCACATTTCTTATCGGAATGAGTGAAATGCGTTTTTGCATCTTCAACTGTGAATCATTTTTAAACGAGTTAATAAAACTTCCAAAAAATTTAGTGTGCTGAATTCAGAAAAGAAAGCTTTCAAATTATGTAACACTCGACTCATGTTCCCTATTTAAAATATGATGGTCGTTATCACCACCCTTAAGGGGTTGATGTGACAAAGTTGAGTTCTATGTCAAAACATGTCCACCTCAATATTAAAATTGACCTGTTTCAGCGTTTCTTAAAAAAAAAGTTCTCTAGATGCAAATCGGTCTGTTTCGTTTTTAATGCGCCACCCAATATATATATATATATATATATATATATATATATATATATATATATATATATATATATATAGGTACCTCCCTTTTTCAGTGGCAAATGTAATTTCGACAACGAAGCTGTCTTTATCAGTAGCTGTCGCTAGCTACCGCTAAACTGACTGAGTTTAGCAACAGCTACTGATGACAATAACTTCGTTGTCGAAATATGTATCTAGCGCATAACTCCCTGTAATTATTTTTGTGGTTTTTGGGGCGATTCTGCTTTTTGTGTGAATAATCGAGATACCGAATTTATTTCATTTGGCTGTTCCACATCGAGATATACAATTTAGTTTTGTAAAATAAAACATTCTTAAACCAACAGTCTGTTCATTCAACAGATGCCCAAACAGTTTTTAGCTTTGGTTAGTAATAAAGTGCTATTTTTGCAAACTGTCCTAAATTCTCCATTACATCAATAGTTAATTACTGGGTAACTAGTAAACGCTAGAGTGAATTTAGAATTGTGCTTGAAGAGTTGGTTGTGAGTATATCACAAAATTGAAATCTTTATCAGAGCATGGTGCAGTTTATTCTGCACCTATCGTGACATTTAGATCGAGCAGGTCTGTGGATGGCAACAAAGGGCTGTAATTGGTTTCAACTCTGACCTCTCCTTTACTCTGTGCCTTATGCTCTATGTGTCGTCTGTAACGATGGCATGGCTAGTTGACTCGCCGAACAAGCAAGGTCCTAGATATTTTAAATTGTTGGCAGATGTTGTACCCAAAGTTGTTGAAATATACTAATAATAATAATAGTCTAAATAAGTGACATCAAAAAATTAATACGCATTCGTTGAATGAGACGATAAATGTGAAAGTGAGAACCTACTATTTGAACAACACAATGTAAACAAATAGTGCTGCAAATTAAATGTGTGTGTGTGTGTGTGTGTGTGTGTGTGTGTGTGTGTGTGTGTGTGTGTGTGTGTGTGTGTGTGTGTGTGTGTGTGTGTGTGTGTGTGTGTGTTGCATCATGGAATGGTTTTGAACGTTTCATTCATCAACCACAGACTTACCAAATTAAATCATATATTCCACATAGTTGTGATAATCGACTGTCCTCAGAAAGACATCCTCATGAAATGAATTCGGGGTCCATGACTTGATCACAAAGAAAATATACCCAAAAATTTCTTATACCTTATATTAGTCGAGTTTTAACGAAAAAAATGTCAATTTTCACTACATAGTCCCCCATTTATCCCCTACCCCCTGAAGCAATCTTACGCAAAAACAATTCGAAGCGTTTTTTTGCCGGGTGCTAAGTGGATACCAAATTTGAAAAGATTGTATCTCAATTCGTTCGAAAGTTTTTGCGCCTACTAACAGACGCAGGCGTACAAGCCGACATACCGACCAAAAGACAGACAAAAAAATTCTGATCAGAATCAAGTTTTCTATATGTTTTGAGACTATCACTGTCACTGTCACCCCACACATTCAACCCCCTAATTCAATTTCTGCACAGAATGCCAGATGTTTGATGAAATTTGAACTTTTCTAGCATACAAACGCTAACACGTTATATTACCCAAGTTTTAACGAAAAAATATGAATTTTCACCAAATCACCCCCCATTCATCCCCTACCCCCTCAAGAGATTTTTCCCAAAAACAATCCCAACTGTTCGTTTGCCGGGTGCTAACTGTATACCAAATTTGAAGACGATATCTCAATTTGTTCTAAAGTTATCGTGGCTACAAACAGACATAAAGACCCACAGACAAAAAAATTTTCGTCCCCAAATAAAGTTTTCTATATTTTGTGGCATTTTCTACAACGTTTAACCATAAAAAAAATTCAAATTTTTATCGCCGATGTGATACTTCCACGCTGTGACGATGTGGAAGTAATTGTCTTGGTGATTATTTGTTATTTTCAACATTACTGGATCAAGTTGAGTACATTTTCCCCAATTATGTGTTTCAGGTGTTGGCCTCTAAACAGTTGTTAAAATATTTTTTTATTTTTTTTTATTTGGATTTGAACACACTGAGACTTTAGGGACGATCTCTAGCGAGGTTTGGGGAGTAGGCAGATTGAGGCCCCGTAATCGAGCTACACCAACCCAACCCACCTTTGCCTACCGCTCTAAGGAGTAGGCAGACTGGCGCCTTAGAGTGTCCTTACATATTTCCTTTACCTCTTGAAAATGGCTCCAAAATAGTAGCCAAAACGTCGAGTTTTAATAAATTCAGGACGCGGTTCAACCCGAGAACCAAGTATGTCTCATATTAAAGACCGCGGATATATATACAGGGTGGTCCTCCGGGAGGTCCCACGATCGATTGCGGGAAAACTATCAATAGGAAAAACCTGAAAATTGGATATTACACTAAAGTCGTTGGGGGCCACAGGTTAAAGATATTTTCAAGATGGCGGCACTTCCGGTTATACCGGAAGTAGATGTCAATTCGCTTATTTTAAATGGAACACCCTATATTTTATTGCAGTTTCGGATTTTATGATACACTCTGAACACTTTTTGTAAATAATGTTTTATACCTATCTTCAACCGTCCAGAAAATATTTAGACTTTAAGATAAAATTTGACATTTATGGCCAGTCATAGAGATACCGATATTTTTATAATAAGAACATATTTCGTTATGATTTTTAGCATTCTTCTGAAAGATATTTCACTTCATCTATTTCCACATCGAGACTAACGATAGAGTATACAGAGTGTCCAAAAAAAATTCTTGAATTTTGCAATGAGAAATTGCAAAAATCTCGCGATTTTCAAATTGGAACCCCCTTTTTTTATAACACTGTCGTGTTAAGCTCAAAAAAATCACTGATACTTTGTATGTAATTACCTATACCTAAATCAAACGGTTTTCATTTAATTTTGAAAAAACTCATTTCAAAGCATGATATTTTGATAAATTTCCTACCATAGGCGTTAGCCATGGAAAATAAATTGCCGAGTGTGTTTCTATGGAAACTTCAACAGTTTTTTGATTAACTAGCTAATAATGGCACGGTTAAATTACACACGGGAAGATTATTTAAATTTATTTACTATTTAAGGAGAATGTAATAAAGTAATTTCGCGAACGTGTGATACATTTGCTGATAGATATCCAGATAAAGAGAAACCGTCACGTAAAACCGTCAAACGAATAGTAGACAATTTCAAAACTGCGGATCTGTCAAGAAAATGTTGCAGAGGGCTAAACCTGTTATTGACAACGAACAAATTGAGACAGCAAGCAGATATTTTGCCGTATACCCTACAAAGTCAACGAGGCAAGTAGCACTGGAGTTAGGATTGTCAAAAACATCCGTTCTGCGAAGTTTACGAAAAGATAAGTTCCATCCTTATGCTTGTTCAGTTGTGCAACATTTAAAGAAATTTGATTTTTCAAGAAAGGTTGAATTCTGTGAATTTATTTTAATGCGATTCCAAGAAAAAGAGCTGTTTTTAGATAACATCATATGGACGAATTCAGCAACATTTTCAAAGAATGGACTTTTCAATCGTCGTAATTCTCACTATTGGAGTGACACCAATGTTCATCCTTCTAGGGAAGGACATTTTGAAGAAAGCTGGCAGTTTAATGTTTATTGTGCTATAAGGAATGACGGCGTTGTTGCCCTAGAAATGTACGACGATAATTTGAATGGTGACAATTAATCCGAAATTCATAAAATACTTTATTTATTTACTTGTAGGTGAGCGTTAGTTAGAAATTTTGCAAAATTTGGAAGTAACTTATTTGGGCAACCTTTCATTGAATGAATATAGGCGAATATTTTACCAACATGATGGGGCCCCTCCTCATAATAGTCACCTGGTTAACAATATTTTACAATCTCTATTTGCTGACCAATGGATTGCCAACAATGGGCCACACCTTTGGCCGCCTCAATCGCCTGACTTATCTGTTCTCGATTTTTTTATATGGGGTACTATAAAAAATAAAATCTACAAAACTGCAGTTTCTACTAAAGAAGATTGCATGCAGCGGGTTCGAGAATCATTTCGTGAATTGGATCCGGATAAAATAAGAAGGGCCACACTTGAGGGATTGACACGTAAGTGTGAAAAATGTCTTCACGCCAGAGGTCGTCAATTTGAACACTTAGGACATTAATTTTTGTTTCATTTATTCAGTCCATGTTGTGTGTGAATTGTTTTTTTAATTTTCTATTATCTGTTTGATGGGTTTATATAAGGTTATATGGCAAGATACCTAAAAATTGCTGTCTCGATTTGTTCGTTGTCAACAACGGGTTTAGCCCCCTGCACCTTTTTCTTGACAGATCCGCAGTTTTTGAAATTGTCTACTATTCGTTTGACGGTTTCTGTTTATCTGGATATCTATCAGCAAATGTATCACACGTTCGCGAAATTACTTTATTACATTGTCCATAAATAGTAAATAAAATTTAAATAATCTTCGTGTGTGTCGTTTAACCGTGCCATTATTAGCTAGTTAATCAACAAACTGTCAAAGTTTCCATAGAAACACACTCGGCAATTTATTTTCCATGTCTAACGCTTATGGTAGGAAATTTATCAAAATATCAGGCTTTGAAATGAGTTTTTTCAAAATTAAATGAAAACCGTTTGATTTAGGTATAGGTAATTACATACAAAGTGTCAGTGATTTTTTGAGCTTAACACGATAGTGTTATAAAAAAAGGGGGTTCCAATTTGAAAATCGCGAGATTTTTGCAATTTCTCATTGCAAAATTCAAGATTTTTTTTTGGACACTCTGTATACTCTATCGTTAGTCTCGATGTGGAAATAGATGAAGTGAAATATCTTTCAGAAGAATTCTAAAAATCATAACGAAATATGTTCTTATTATAAAAATATCGGTATTTTTATGACTGGCCAAAAATGTCAAATTTTATCTTAAAGTCTAAATATCTTCTGGACGGTTGAAAATAGGTATAGAACATTATTCACAAACAGTCTTCAGAGTGTATTATAAAATCCGAAACTGCAATAAAATATAGGGTGTTCCATTTAAAATAAGCGAATTGACATCTACTTCCGGTATAACCGGAAGTGCCGCCATCTTGAAAATATTTTTAACCTGTGGCCCCTAACGACTTTAGTGTAATATCCAATTTTCAGGTTTTTCCTATTGATAGTTTTCCCGCAATCGATCGTGGGACCTCCCGGAGGACCACCCTGTATATATATATATATATATATATATATATATATATATATATATATATATATATATATATATATATATATATATATATATATATATATATACAGGGTGGCGCATTGAAACGAAACAGACGGATTTGCGTCCAGAAAAAAATTTTTTTGAGAAACGCTGAAACACGTCAGTTTTAATATTGAGGGGGACATGTTTTGACATAAAACTCAACTTTGGCACATCAACCCATTAAGGGTGGTGACAACAACCATTATATTTTAAATAGGGAACATAAGTCGAGTGTTACATCATTTGAAAGCTCTTTCTTTTCTGAATTCAGAACACTAATTTTTTTGGAAGTTTTATCAACTAGTTTAAAAATTATTCACAGTTGGAGTTGCAAGAACGTATTTCATTCATTGTGGTAAGAAATCCAATAATTAGTACATTTTTCGTTAAAAAAACTAAAAAACAAAACCAAACGTTAAAAAATGTTTATTTAGTTAAGTAAGTGTTCAAATTGTTGACCACCAGCTTACATACAAAAGTACACATTTTGTTCAAAACGAGCTCTGACATTCTGGAGCATCTGGAGTTATTAGACGGCATTCTTCAACAATGCGTCGTCGTAATTCTTCCAGAGACTCCAGTTCTGTTGCGTGAATTCTACTCTTTAAATAGCCTCATAGAAAGAAGTCTAAAGGAATTAAATCCGGTGATCTAGGGGGCTACTCAATTGCACCTCTACACCCAATCCATTGTCCTGAAATTTTTCTGTTCAAAAACTCTCTAACACGTTGTGAAAAATGCAGAGGAGCTCCATCTTGTTGAAACACTAAATGATTTTCTTGATAGCGATCATCATTTTCAACAATGTCAATCAGTAGAGGGTAAACGATATCTTCTAGTAACTCCAAATACGTTTCGCCACTCAAATTGCCATCAAGAAAAATTGGTCCGATTAAACGGCCTCTAAAAATGCCAGTCCAGACATTCAATTTCTGTGGAGTTTGAGTGTGGACTACGTGAAAATTTCTTGGCTTATTATCTGCCCAATAACGACAATTATGACGATTGACTGTAAAGTTTAATAAAAACGTAAACTCGTCTGAAAAACAGATATTGAACAGAAAGTTCCCGTTATCAGCTATTTGTGCAGTCATAACTTCACAAAACTCCAGCCGCCGATCAAAATCATCGTCATTCAGTTGTTGTACAAGATGAATTTTATACGGGTGAAATTTATGATGCTTCAATATTCGCTGAATAGTTCTTCTTTTGATGTTTGAAACGATGGCCAATGTTCTCGTGCTCAAAGTTGGGTCTGCAGCAATTTGTCCTAAAACTTCAATCTCAGTAGTCTCATTTCTAACCGGAAATTCACTCATTCTTCTACAGAATACACCATTGTGAAATTAATCTTCGGTAGTACTATCAAGTATTAAACCGACCGATAAACTGAAATAATAAATCGCATTTTTCTCATTCCGATAAGAAATGTTCTGATAGTCAATTTTTTGTTTACAAACCAACAAAACATTGACTATCAGCACATTTCTTATCGAAATCAGTGAAATGCGTTTTTTCTTACAACAAATTCCCTAATGAGGAAATCCCGACTTTCAAATTTAGAAAAAAACCCATATCAAGGGTAAGTTTAAATTATATATATATATATATATATATATATATATATATATATATATATATATATATATATATATATATATATATATATATATATATATATATATATATATATATATATATATATATATATATATAGGGTGGACCATTTACCAAAATTCAGGTCTGTGAGTTTAAATACAAAAAAGTTAGAGGGATTTAAAGAAAAAAAAATGGGATTTTCCTCAAAACGTAAAACGTCGCGATTTAAAACGTCAAAATTTGCAACTTTTAGGCAAAGAACCTGAAAAAAAATACGGATTGTGTAAAGAATGTTCTGCAAACCCTTAAGTTTCAGCTTCAGCCATCATTGCCCTTCATTTCAGTAAAATATTTCCAGAATATTCATTTCAAATACACTTTCTCTGATCCTTTGGCAGTAGATTTAGTTAAGTTTATGGTTTAATGGTCTATAATTTTTAGCTCATTTATCTAGAAAAAAATCCTTAAAGAGGAGACCGCGGCTTTTGAATTCTAAAATTTTCTTCAAGTGAGCGCAAACTAGGCCCACTAGAATCCATATCCGGGTTTACTTTCTGTTTACATATATACAGGGTGACGCATTTCTACGTTAAAGCTTAATATAATTGTTATTATGCAAGATACGAGAAAAAAATGTATACTTTACTTATAGCCTTGAGCTGCATCTTATAAAATTATTTTGACAATCACAGTATGCCCCATAAGTCGTTGGTGATACCCACAATTTTTTTTAAACATTCCTTATTGCATTTTTGCATTTTTCATCGAAATATGATGCATGTTTGTAAGAACAAATCTAGACGAAGTAAGTGCGTTTTGTTAGCGATTTTTCATTAAATGCTTCGAAATTCAATAACCCAATTTGCTATTAACCGGCTAGGAAACGAGTTTTCTCGGAAACATTTTAAGTTTATTTTCGGAAAATGTTTGTACATTTTCGAACAAGTTATTTTGATAAAATATGGTACATTGTTTCTACTATAGAGGTTATACCAGTGACCAAATTTATACCTGCTTGCATTAAAGAGATATATTTGCTATTAAAAACATTTTTATGAAAATTGACTTCCATAACGCACTTGCTGCATCCAGACTTTTGTTATTAAATTTTGCGGAAAATGTTAAAGAATGTTTCCGATGCATATCGACCCCATCGTATAAAATCCCACTATCATACAATAACCATATACGATGATTTTTTGCAACATCACTTCCTTTTGGAATGTAAAGTTAAGAAGCGTCTGATGTGTGATTTTGTCGCCTTTTCGACTGCATTAGAGGATGATTTATTACAGTCTGTATGCAGGTTTTTATTCAGCAATGTTCAGTTACCGTCTACTTTAGCATAGTGTATCAGTCACTCCACTGACAGGGCCTTATATAAATCATCATTTGATCTCGGCTACGGAGCGCGTTTCTGGATCAAACCATCATTTATCGCAGTTTTTCTCTTGTCGATAGTGTGAAAATTGCTCTAGAAAAGAGCGAGACAGAGATATTATTCAATGATGATATTCGGTGGCAGGGGTGGGCCAGCCCTCTGGCCCCCCAACATCTCCGGCTTGTTAGAATCTAATCATTCATTCTTCTTCCTTCATCTTGCCCTGCTAAGATTTGGGTTATTCATCAAATATATTTAATAAAATTCTCGTCTTCATAAATAAATCAAGTCAACGCAATTGTTATGTGAAAGCAAGCTACTAGCTAATCTACTAAAATTAATCAGCACACTTGGGGAGCCTAAATCCCCACAACACATTTTAAAAAACCTGACGATATTTTCACTAACCACGTTAGCGTCATCAGAGGATGAATAGTTCCAAGTATCTTATATACGCAACGCTATTTATATTTTTCAGAAATTCGGCAGGTAGTCAGTCACTAACGATTTGGGGAGGTTCAACGAGACCTAAATTAACATTGGATTTTATGTTTTATCTCTTGGACTTGCTTCTGCCGGTATCTATTTTATAAAGCAATCTATCAGATGACTGCTCATAGGCGGCGTAGTGGGATTCATACATTTTTTATTATTACTATATTTGGCAATATATATATATATATATATATATATATATATATATATATATATATATATATATATATATATATATATATATATATATATATATATACAGTGTGGAACAGCCAAATGGAATAAATTCGATAACGGATAAATGAGGACGTGTTGGGAAAAACGCTTGGACACGTCGATTTGTATTTTTAACTGCGCATCTTTTTCAAGAAAAAAAATTATATAGGGTGCGTCATGTGACAGTGGCCAATACCAACTTTCTTATTTTAAATACAAGCCCCTGTATATTATTAATTTTTTGGATTCTTCAGAAAATTCTAGACATAATTCATGTACAATGTCCTATACCTATCTTCAACTGTTTCGGAAATATTAAGTATTTTCAGATTTATTACAAAAATTAACATTAAAAATAGAAAATTATTTTATTTCACAAATTCTAATAAGAAATACTGATTATTTCTTAATAATTTAAAAACACAAAAAAAATTAATGTCAATGTAGTAAATGTTCAAATTGCTCGCCACGAACATCTTGGCAACATGCTAATCTGGTATAGAAATGTCTTCTAACATTACTCAACATCTCAGGCGTGACTGATCTAATCGCAAGCGTGATTCGTCTTTTTAAGTCATCTAAGTTGAGGGGCTTAGTTTTGTATACAATACTTTTGACATATCCCCACAAAAAGTAGTCTAATAGCGACAGATCAGGAGATCGTGCTGGCCATTCTATCGATCCGCGCCTCCCTATCCACCGATTTGGAAAAATTTGGTTCAGGTACTGCCGGACATTGATTTGGTAATGGGGCGGTGCTCCATCTTGCTGAAACCATATTTTATTGGCAGAAACTTGTGGGTTTGCTGGATCTGGATATAAGTTTGTCAAAGTTGGCACGACATTATTTTGGAGCAGTTCTAAATATTTATCCCCATTCAAGTTGCCATCAATGAAAAAGGGACCTACGATATGATTTCCAACAATTCCTGCCCAAACATTAACTTTTTCAGGATATTGCGTATGTTCCTCTCTCATCCAATGAGGATTCTCATTAGACCAATAGCGGCAATTTTGACGATTAACATGACCGTGAAGTGTAAATGTGCTCTCATCAGAAAACAAAACATCTTCTAATTGGATCACATTGTTATCTAACATTGCCATCATTTGTTCACAAAAATACGTTCTCCTATCGAAATCGTCCTCCATGAGCTCCTGAGTTGGTATCATTTTATAGGGATGCATTTTACTTTCCTTTAATGTTCGAAAAATTGCTGTGTGGCTAACGTTGAATAGTTGGGCTGCTTGTCGACCAGAAGTATGTGGGTTTTCTTGAAACTCAAGCGTAATATCCAATTTCGTATCATCACTTACTGCATTGGCAGCTACTTTTTTTATCTGTCTCACATGACCAAGCTCGCGAAACTGCTTTTCTATTTTGCTAATTGTTCCTTGGGATACAGGCGGCAAATTTGGAAATTTTTCGTGAAATAAGCGAGACACTTCCATCTGTGTCCGTGTGTTATTTCCATAACCAATCATTTGTAGAATGGTTATTTTGTGCATTTCTGTTAAATGAACCATTTTTCTGATATTATTACGTACAGTTAACGAAATTCAAACGACAATAGCACTGACACTAATCACTACTGTCATGCAGGCAGACAACAAGTTGCTAAGGCTACGAGTTTTATACGAACAGAAAGAAAACTGTTTTTGTTTTTGTTTCATTTCATATCAGTAAAAAGAAACGCAGGAATGGTTTTTGTTTACTTTCTCATTATCAAGAGCTGAATGGGAAATAAGTATTGAACGCAATGTAGCGAATTTGTGAAATAAAATAATTTTCTATTTTTAATGTTAATTTTTGTAATAAATCTGAAAATACTTAATATTTCCGAAACAGTTGAAGACAGGTATATGACATTGTACATGAATTATGTCTAGAATTTTCTGAAGAATCCAAAAAATTAATAATATACAGGGGCTTGTATTTAAAATAAGAAAGTTGGTATTGGCCACTGTCACATGACGCACCCTATATAATTTTTTTTCTTGAAAAAGATGCGCAGTTAAAAATACAAATCGACGTGTCCAAGCGTTTTTCCCAACACGCCCTCATTTATCCGTTATCGAATTTATTCCATTTGGCTGTTCCACACTGTATATATATATATATATATATATATATATATATATATATATATATATATATATATATATATATATATATATATATATATATATATATATATATATATATGCTCTCGAATGCGTTAGCTGTCCTGATTGACTAACATTTTATATTAATTTTCGATTCTCCTCATTAACGAGGTGATTATTATCCGAAATATGTCGGGCGACGGAAGATCTATCTAAAGTACCGTATCTTAATTGTGCTAAATGTTCTTTGAATCTAATTCCAATAGATCTCTTTTTTTGTCCGACGTATTTAAGATCACAATATTTACAACTTATTTCATAAATTCCTGACATTTTGGCGGTACCATCCTTGTCTTTTGGGTGACCTACCAAGATTTTTAAAGTACTTTGGTCGAAAATGTTAATTGCAAGTTAGCTTTTTTAAAAGTGGAAGGTTTACGATATAAAGAGTAAACTACATACCAAAATTTAGATTTCTACGTTACAAGAAAAAAGTTATAACAAAAATTTGGTGCCAGATCATTTTTATGAAAATTGACTATCATAACGCACTTGCTGCGTCCAGACTTTTTCAAAATCAACAATCACAAAATTATAATTTCAGACACAAAGTTGACAAACTTAGGCGTTTGAAACAAAAATGAGATCTTGTTTAAAACGTATGAAATCTGTGTACTATTGTTCCTCCAAATGTCGAAATAAAACACACAAAAAAACATACATTCATCGAGCTGGATTCGATCACGTAACCTTCTGCTTAGAAAGCAAGAGCGATGCCCCCTGCGCCATCTAGGCTCACGTCAACTAACGTTTTATTTGCGTCATACTTCAGATTGGCTACATGCCCGGGATATTATATTCAAAGTATACGTAACAGAATGTAATTACAGAATTAGTAGAATTACCATTGAAACACATCTCACAACTGTTTCGGTCTTATATAACGTCTTATGTTTAGGTTTAAAGATAAAAGAAACTATTTTAGAATCATTTTTATAGAGACTTGATTTCTGCTATATTATGCGACAGCATAACATATCTATGCTGCGCTAAAACTGTATTTGGGTCCGTTAATAAACCTACAAATATAGTGTATTTTAATGATTGACTGAATCCTCCAGTTAAATAACAATCACTAGCAAATTTTAATTTCATGTCGTCTGTCATTTTCCATAATTGCGTCCGAGATTTCACGATTGTTGGTTCGGATGGTATGTTTTCTGCCTGATATATATATATATATATATATATATATATATATATATATATATATATATATATATATATATATATATATATATATATATATATATATATATATAGTTACCGTTCATGTATGGTTTATACCTGTTGTATGAATTAATCTACGCGTGGCAGTTAACTACTCTGTCTGTTAGGCAATGGACTTTAACCACTAAGCCGTTTCAATGCATGTCTTTAAGATTTTATTTTTAATTTGCAAAAAACTATAAATATTGTGTACCAAATTACTTAAAATTCACAACTCGGTTTATTTGCACTATTTCTCGCCACATGTAAAGTCTCATTCCAGTTACTCTGATACTTAAATAAATATAGCGTTTTCAAAAAGTTTTCCCCAATTTTCCACCTGGGAAACGTGAGCATAAAGGCTGGTTAACGAACTCAACCTCACTTTTCGCTTAAACAAGATTTTTAATGTTTGATTGAAATCAGTTTAGTATTTTTTGAGTTATCGCTCGGATATATATATATATATATATATATATATATATATATATATATATATATATATATATATATATATATATATATATATATATATATATATATATATATAAATTTTAACGGACCGTGGTTTTGGGTTCTTGGGACACAAATTCGCGCTCATATGAAGAAAAATTTTTAAAAGCTTTTTATCGTGACCTCAAAACGTCAAAAACGCGATTTGAAACGTCAAAATTGGCAACACACACAACGAATAAGGTTTATCTAAACAAACTGTCGCAAGAAGAGTGTTGTGCACACTCTTAACTTTCAGCTTCAACCGTCATTGTCCTTCATTTTACTAATACATTTACAGAAAATTCATTTCAAATAGAGCCTTTCTCTGATGCTTTGGGGGTATTTTGAGTTAAGTTTATGATTTACGGTCCATAATTTTTAGCTAATTTTCATAGAAAAAATTCATTAATGAGGAGACCGCGACTTTTGAATTTTAAAAAGATTTCTTCAAATGAGCCAAAGTAGACCTCCTAGAATCCATATCCGGGTTTAGTTTTAGTTTTTATCTGTTTACATATATACAGGGTGACGCATGTCTACGGTAAAGCTTAATATAATTGTTATTATACAAGATACGAGAAAAAGTGGTTTACTTTAATTATAGGGAGTCTTGATCTGCATCTTATAAAATTACTTTGACAATCACAGGTTCGCCCACAAGTCGTTGGTGATACCGACAATTTTTTTTCGAACACCCTTATATTATTGAGTTTTTGCGTTGCTTAACGAAATATAATGCATGCTGGTAAGAAAAAAATCGAGGCTCAGTAAGTGCGTTCTGGTAGCAAATATTTATTAAAAGCTTCAAATTTCAATAACTTAATTTGCTATTAACCTAAGCTTTGTTGGCTAGGAAACCAGTTTTCTCGTAAACATAAGTTTATTTTCGGAACATTTCTGTACATTTTCAAACAGTAAGTTATTTTGCTAAAATATGGTTGAGTGTTTCGTATGCTTGGATTATAGACACATATTTGCTACTAAAAACACTTTTATAAAAATCAATTCCATAACGCGCTTGCTGCGTCCAGATTTTTTCGTATATTTTCAGATGGTCACCATCACTGAGTAACTGTTTAAGAAACCAAAGTAACATCAGGAAAAACTTCTGCGAAATCTTTGTTTAAATTTATGCAATTTTTACCTCAACAATAAATTATCAGCTGAATCATTAACGGGTTTTTTTTTAATAATTAAAATTGAAGCTACTTCAGAAGGAGGAGCCGGTCAGTGTGTTTCTTGATTAAGCACAAGGCCTCAAGTTGCTTTTTTTTCTCCCTCAGGGCTCGTCCGCGGCTTTGCCGCCCCGATAGCACTGCAACCTTTGGCTTATTGTGCATACCCTTAGTCTTTTTACTGCACCCATTCCAAAATCACTATGCCTTGAACTAGTCTGCACAGCGATTGGTAGGGTGAAGTTTTATAATGCTCTGTCTCCGGTCTAGACTGACCGTAGATCAGTTGTCTTTTGCGGTCCAGAGCTTTATACTCGCACAAGATGTGCTGGGCTGATTCCTCACCCTCGCCGCAGAGTCTCCATGCGAGGTCTCCCTCGAACCGCCCCATTTTATGCAGGTGCTTCTTGACGGCCATATGTCCCGTCAAGAGACCTGTTATGTTTCTCAGCTCTCTTTGAACTAAGTTCGTCAATTATTGACTTCCCATGTCTGAGCCCTGGACACTCTGCCCAGTACACCTTATGTTGGTTTCTGACCCAGGACTTAATAGCTCCCCTGGCAGTGCTGTTTGCCACGCCCAGAGCCAGTTCTGGTCCCATACATGGTTCCGCTGACCCTCTCATTGCGAGACTGTCATCTTCTTCATTGCCTTTGACCCCAGAGTACCCGACACCCAGATGAGGGTGACCTCATTCTACCCAGCCAGGTCGCTCGTCTCGTCTCGGCACTTACTCACCAGCCAGGAATTTGGGCTACTTAGGGCCTTAAGGGCTGCCTGGCTGTCTGTGGCTATGCGGATCCGCTTGTTGGTGTAGCCCCTCCTCTTCTTCTTCCGCACACAGTGCAGGATGGCGTACATTTCGGCCTGAAAGACCGTTGCATGAGCAGGGAAATACTATGACTTAGCCTCGGTCATTCCGAATAAACACCAGCCCCCATATCACGTTCCCCGCCGGATCCGTCCGTCAATTAGAAGAGCGCGTCCCGTGGTATGTCCGACGTTACCTCCTGCCATGCCTAGCGGTCGGGGATTTCCACTGTAAAGTTGTTTTTCCTGTATATTCGCAGGCGCGCGAGGTCTGACCTCAATTCAACCATGGGCTCCTTCACGATCTCCTGACTTTTGCAGTGGCCCCTGAAGCCTGGGTTGATCTTCAGTCTACCACTCAAGTTGCTTGCCAAAGCGGGATTTTTAAATAATGCAGCCGTCTAACTGTGTCCACTAGCTCAATGTCTACTACCCTTCTCTCTACCTAATTTCAGATCTTCAAATTTTCATTCTTTGCACAATTCCATAAACTTCAAACTACCGATATCGCTCAGATACCCTGTATGTGAAATCAAGTATATGCAACGTTTCGATCGATGAATATGTATGACTAACATATTTTTCCGTCTTTATCATTTTCTAAAGGTCTTTCTTTACTCCATTGAATAGAGAATCACCAAAAATCATAAATACAATAATAAAGCGCATTTCAATTTCCCCCTTCTGCAATGATGTTTCAGCTAACGACAGGGGGCAAATGTCAGTGGTGGAATCTAGTTTAGACGGCAGTGAAAACATGCTGATATAAAAGCTTTCGACTTTATTCCACGTATTCAAGTGTAGCGTCCTTAAATTATGTTAGATGCGATTTTTAAATTGAGGTTTTAGGGGCGAGGGAGTGTATTTTTAGATGGGAAGCCATCCTAACCATGAATTATGATTGCTTGATTTTGTGAAATAATTTAATTTATGAACATGTTGGGGGTGATTCTGCTGAAAAATAGCGACGCATTTTTGAGAAGATTTTAGCTTCTTTTAAATAGAGAGGGATATTACATATTAACTTACCTATAATAGAGCTGAATTTTATCATTTTGTTATGTTTTAGTTTGTTTTTGCATATACGTACGTATTGTTATTTTATGTATATTAGATAAGTTATATTAACCCTTTCCGGCTTACTGGTATACTACACATACCACAAATTTAATAATTTTGTCAATGCAGCTTTGCGGTTTATTTTACGTACCGCCTACTTGATACGTACTTGGACTTGCGCCATGTGCGGTGCAGCACAAAAAAAAATCTGATCGCTTCTGAAGGTGCCTTCACCTCCACCTGTGTAATGCCGTGATAGTAAAGGATTTTTTCACGTCCGAGGAAGTACTACCCCATAAATCAAGGAGCCGGTGAAGTCGCAACGGACGTTTCTGGTTCTGGTGTATGAGTCGGTTTCCCATATAAACAAAAAAAATTGATGATGGCTCCTCTTTGTACAAGAGATGCTGGAGGTAAAATATCCCTCCATTCGGAGGGAGATGGATGTACAGGGGCCGTCAATCAAGATTTAACATATCCTTCCCGAATATATGTACCCTAAATTCTAACCTGAACTCCGTCCAACATTTACTCCAGGATAATAGGCCCCAACTCCTATTTCTCACCGAAACCCAAACCAGTGCCAAACCAGCCACTAATCACCTCAATTTCCCGGGGAATGAGCTCCTTACTTCCTTTAGATTGCATGGAGGCGTGTGCGCATACGTCCGTAGCAATCTACCCTGCACCAGACTCCCCAATTTAGAAGCTGGAATAAAAGACATACTATGGATAAAACTCTCTCTCAGGGTTGGAACTGAATTCATATGTTGCATTTACCGGTCACTTTCTGACAACAATTTTGTCCAGCTCTTTGACTACCTTTCTGAAAAAACCGACCATCTGATTTCTGAATATCCTTCTTCCAAGGTCACTATTCTTGGTGACTTCAATGTCCATAATAAAGAATGAACTTTTTGCCTCGTTGTTCGCCGGAATTCTACTCTCAACCCACCTTCAAATGTTCAACCACCAACAGTCCCCAATGTCGCGCATACAATGACGGATATCATTTTTGACGAGATTGACGAGATTGTTCTCAAAAAATGCGCACCAGAACTTGCTCCTGTCCTGCTTCATCTCTTTCAGACATCTTACAATAGAGGCATATTCCCTAGTAACTGGAAAACTGTTAGAGTACATCCCGTCCCCAAGAAACGATCCAAAGCGATTTTTATTTCTTCAGGCCTATTTCCCTCCTTTCAGTCGTCTCTAAGGTGATGGAAAACTATATAAACACCGAATTACTAAACTTTCTTGAAAAACATAGTGTAATCCACGACAGGCAGTATGGATTCCGTCAGAGCAGATAAACTGCCGACCTTCTTTCCTTTGTCATCCATTCTTGGAAAAAGTTTATGGAACTACACGGTGAATCCCAGATTGTCGCTCTAGACACATCCAAAGCATTCGACCAGGTCTGGCACGCAGCGCTGCTTAATAAACTTCCGGCCTATGGTCTACCACCAAAACTCTGTACCTGGACAGCAAATTTCCTCTCCAACAGGAGCATTTCTGTTGTCGTGCATGGCCATTCCAAAGCGAATGCACCCTTTTACTGTCCAGGTCACCAGACAGAGAACATCTTGTTATGCGCGCTCTTTTGTTCCGAGGACTTCCAAGTTGTGGAATTCCTTGCCGGCACATGTTTTTCCATCTCCTCCAAACCTCCAAACATTCAAGTCCAGAATTAACAAGTTGCCTTTTTCTTCCTTGTCGACACCCACGGTACGATAATATTTGGGCTGTAAGCTCTCGTGGTGTGTTGTTGAAATAAAAAAACTCGCAGCAAGTGCGTTATGGCAGTGAATTTTTATAAAAATGCTTTGAATATCAAATATGTCTTTTTAATGCAATCAGTCATCAATTTGGTTACCGGTATAACCTATATAGTAGAAACAATGTGCCATATTTTATCAAAGTTGTTGAAATAAAAAATAAATAAAAAAGAATTGCAGTTAACACGCAAATTATAACATACACATTCACGGTAGAAGGATCGATTCGACTGAGACTGGCTGGAACTGAACGAAATGCAGCTCTTATGCAGGCCCCGCAGACGTTCTAAGATGTTTGAAATAAATCAGAACTTCTCGCGAAGCCGCAGTAATGTCCGCTAT
The DNA here is from genome assembly GCA_964006375.1 of Tillus elongatus. NCBI lineage: Eukaryota > Metazoa > Arthropoda > Insecta > Coleoptera > Cleridae > Tillus > Tillus elongatus. The sequence continues at coordinate 132,164,855 of OZ023267.1, forward strand.
GGGGGATCTAAGGCGGTGAGGAAGGGGGGTGGGGGGGGGGGGGGTGAATTAGAACTGTGATTGAAATTTGGGTCGCAAATGCTAAAAGATTGAGAAACGCTGGATTAACCAAATGTGACAAAACATTATTTACCATTAATACAACCGATGACTCACAACATCCAAACGCCAGTTCCCTCAACAATATGCAAATACCTCCATCACATATTCAAATATCCACCCCCTTCATCCCTCACCCAGACTGGCCATCATCTAATAACATCAGCATATAAACCCCGTAGTGGATGTGGCTACTACATATGCAGCACGGCTAGTAGACGATGGCGATAGTGTAGAGTGGTCCAGACACGAGATAAAGAGAGAGATGGGGGTAAGAGAGACGCTTCCTATCTCTCTCACTTACTCTCCTACACTTCCTACCGACGCTCAGAGGGTGAATCTCTCAATATCGATCAGAGGCAGCGTCGTGTAGGTCCAATCAAACCCTGTGCGTGACAACTCTCACTACTCTCTGGACTCTGGACTCGATGCATAAGGGACCTTATACTGAAAGGCGATTTTGGATGCTGATTTACATTTGCTACATACCTAGGTTACATCGTCAAGAGTATTAAGAACTCAAGTAGTAAGGTCCGAGTTTTACGAGTATTAGATTTAACGAACTTCTCATTTAGTCTTACAGTCTCTTGTATTTATGCTTCTTATTTTCTTTTTTAAGCGATGATCCCATACTTTACATCATGTGTCAGCCGTTTTATTACAATTGGTTCGGCTGGCCTTCCCATTTTTTAATTCATTTTCTTAGAAAAAATTTACTAATGGGGAGATCCCGACTTTTGAATTTTGAAAAAATGTCTTCACATAAGCGCGAACTAGGAACTCTAGAACACATATCCGGGGTCAGTTTCAATTTTTATATGTAAATATATATATATATATATATATATATATATATATATATATATATATATATATATATATATATATATATATATGTATATACATCGGAAAAGTCTAGAGACATTTTTAAGTAATAGAAAAAAAAATTGATTTTAGAATCGGTCAAATTGCACTCACGGTGTATGTATTTAATCAATCACTCAATATAAAACCATCTGTTGTTAAAAAAAAGCTAAAATGATATCAAAATTGATAAACCCGATATATGATGTAAGACTCGATGCATTTTCGCAACAATTAGAACCGTAGACTGGTTTCGCTCTCATTAGAGCTCTTCAGTACGGCATACTAATTGCAGCAAAAATGCACCAAAATAATACGGCTATCGTATAGCCGTACTGAAGAGCTCTAATGAGAGCGAAACTGGTCTACGGTTGTAATTGTTGCGAAAATGCATCGAGTCTTACATACTTTGTCCCTATATTGGGATAGAAATGGGCCAGGGCTGACAATTTTCTAAATTGTTAGTTAGCTGTATCCAGTCTCTATTTTTTAACACTTTGTGTTATTTGGAGTTGGCGTGACAGCATAGTACTTGGTTCCGCAACTAGGTGGCGGCACGTCCACCACTTACTGAGTATTTTAAGACTGGCTATACGATAGCCGTATTATTTTTGGTGCATTTTTGCTGCAATTAGTATGCCGTACTGAAGAGCAGTAATGAGAGCGAAACCGGTCTACGGTTCTAATTGTTGCGAAAATGCATCGAGTCTTACATACTTTGTCCCTATATTGGGATAGAAATGGGCCAGGGCTGGCAATTTTCTAAATTGTTAGTTAGCTGTATCCAGTCTTTATTTTTTAACACTTTGTGTTATTTGGAGTTGGCGTGACAGCATAGTACTTGGTTCCGCAACTAGGTGGCGGCACGTCCACCACTTACTGAGTATTTTAAGACTGGCTATACGATAGTCGTATTATTTTTGGTGCATTTTTGCTGCAATTAGTATGCCGTACTGAAGAGCTCTAATGAGAGCGAAACCGGTCTACGGTTCTAATTGTTGCGAAAATGCATCGAGTCTTACATACTTTGTCCCTATATTGGGGTAGAAATGGGCCAGGGCTGACAATTTTCTAAATTGTTAGTTAGCTGTATCCAGTCTCTATTTTTTAACACTTTGTGTTATTTGGAGTTGGCGTGACAGCATAGTACTTGGTTCCGCAACTAGGTGGCGGTACGTCCACCACTTACTGAGTATTTTCCAATATATGATAAAAGTTGAATTTTCATATGTACCGTTGAATTTAGTTTCGAATTCAGTCATTCCTCAGTTGTTGGTTAGTACCGGCATATAAAATATTGTATTTTACCATGAAACGGCGACATTTGGCTTTAGACGAAATGAATCGAGGCGGTAGGTCTTCTTCAAGCGGACATGCGACAGAATGAAGTAGCTGAGTGGATAAGTGTTTTCCAAAGTGTGATAAGTCGGTTATGGAGTCCAGCCGAGCAACATCCAGGACGAGGACGCTCTACGACGGCAGGTCAGGAGAGATTGTTATGTTTAACTGCCAGAAGGCAGCCTACAATTACGGCACCTGAATTGGTTACGACTCTGCAAAGGGCGCATAACGTGACCATTATCCGAGATATTGTAAGAAATCGTCTTTACGAAGCAAACCTCTCTAGTAGACGTCCACTCAGATGTCCATCTATTTCCAGAGGCAGTCGCGCTGTAAGATTGGACTAGTGTCAAAATTATATGAATTGAACTGCAGATAACTGGGCTACAGTCTTATTCACAGACGAATCTAGGTTTGGTTTCCATCCGGATTCTCGTCGAATAAGGGTGTGGAGACGATCTGGAAATGCGGAACGCTTAAGACATATTCAGGAAGTGTCTCCATACAGAGGTGGTACAATAATGGCATGGGGCGGAATAATTATTGGTGGCAGAACCAAACTCATTTTTATTTTCTTGTTGTGTGTTTGTAAAGAAGATATATTCTAGGTTTCCAAGTAGTCGGAAGGCGAAGACCATCATCTCTCTTATTTAAACAATCGGGACGTTTTTCAATATCGATTGCTTCGCGGATAATTCTCGTTTTAAAATTGTAAACCGGTGCTATTGTTTTGGCATTATCGAAGTCTACTTTGTGTCCTGTATGAATATGATGCATGGCCAGCGCCGATGAGGGGTCGGATTTTCTAACTGCGAGGGTTTGTTCATATATTTTATTGTGGATGCGTCTATTTGTTTATCCTACATAAGTTTAGGAACAGTCAGATCAAGGAATTTCGTAAACTCCGTGGGATTCGTTTGGAATCGTATCCTTGGAAGTTTTTATCAGATTTGACAGTTTTTGCTCTTTGTGAATACGGTTTTGATACTATGGGTTCTAAAAATTCTGCTGATTTTGTCGGTGACACCTTCATAAATTCTGGACGCGGTTCAACCCGAGAACCAAGTATGTCTCACATTAAAGACCGCGGAAATCTTTCTGAACAATATATATATATATATATATATATATATATATATATATATATATATATATATATATATATATATATATATATATATATATATATATATATATATATATATATATATATATATATATATATATATATATATATATATGTATGTATGTATGTATGTATGTATGTATCACACCGATGGCCAACCACCGAATGACAAAACTAATGGGCCGATTTTGATCAAATTTGGTACGTCCCTTCCTTTTTCAAGTGGCTTGGATAAGTTTGTTAACCTGGACAATGCACCCAGGTTTTCCTGGAAAATGTTGCGTTCTCTTTCATTAAAAATTTATATCTCTGGAACTAACAAAGGAAAGGCAACCAAATTTGGTAGGCGTGTTTATATTATAAATAGTGAGCCATGTACCAAAATTTAGGTCTGTAAGTTTAAGAACAAAAAGTTATAGGCATTTAAAGAAAAAAAAAATGCATTTTCCTCAAAACGTCAAAGTTGCGATTTTAAACGTCAAAATTGGCAACGTTTAGGCAAATAACCTGACACCAATACGGATTATGTAAAAAAAAGTCGCAGGAAGAGTATTTTGCAAACGCTTAAATTTCAGCTTCAACCGTTATGGTCCTCCATTTGACTAAAATATTTCCAGAAAATTCATTTCATATACACCCTTTTTCTGATATTTTGGCAGTAGTTTTGTTTATGGTTTATAATTTCTATCTAATTTTCGTAGAAAAAATCGTTAAGGAAGAGACCGCGACTTTTGAATTTTAAAAAGATGTCTTCAAATGAATACATACTAGGCCTCCTAGAATCCATATTCGGGTTTAGTTTCAGTTTTTATCTGTTTACATATATACAGGGTGACGCATTTCTAAGGTAAAGCTAAATATAATTGTTATGGTATAGGAAACGAGAAAAAATTGTATAAGTTAATTATAGGGTGTCTCGAGCTGTAGCTTATAAAATTATTTTGACAATCACAGGTGGCCCATAAGTCGTTGGTGATACCTACAACTTTTTTCTAACATACCTTATATTCTTGCATTTTTAATCTAAATATGATGCATGTTTGTAATAAAAAACTCTAGACGCAGTAAGTGCATTTTGGTAGCGAATTTGCACTAAATGCTTCAAATTTCATTAACTCAATTTGCTATTAACCTATTTTTAGTCGGCTACGAAACCAGTTTTTTCGGAAAGATTTTAAGTTGGTTTTCGGAAAATGTTTGTACATTTTCAAACAATGAGTTATTTTGATAAAATATGGTACATTGTTTTTACTATATAGGTTATACCTGTAATTGATGCATACTTCCATTAAAGAGACACATTCGCTATTAAAAACATTTAAATATTAATTTTTATATTTCTTTTATTTAGAGGGTATATTATCTGTACTTATGGCACTGTTTTTACATACAAATTTGCCTGTATAAGTAATGGTACAACGCATCCTTGCTGACGCATGCACACAACACCCCCGCCTGAGAGAGTGAGGATACAGCCACCCCATTCATCTACACTTATACAGGCAGACGAACGCACATACACATACGCATAGGCAACAACAATATAAACATAGTCACAGACAGGCAAATGCATCAGCCCTCTTCTTGCATCTATTAGACGTTCTATTGTGTTTACGGTACAACATGAGGAGAATGAGAGTTCTTGGGTGATTACTCATAATGTGAAAATGTGCCTCCATGGGATTCGGTTAGGGAAATAACATGCAAAACACAGTGTGATCAAAAAAATGTATTAGGTATTTTAGTGAATTTTTATTTAAAAAAATTAACTAATAGAGAGGTATTGATGGTGAGACTTTGCAAAAAAAATTTCAAAAAACCGCGATTTAGGACCCCTAGAACCCATATCCGGGGTCAGTTTCAATTTTTATATGTTTATATATATATATATATATATATATATATATATATATATATATATATATATATATATATATATATATATATATATATATATATATATATATATATATATATATATATATATATATATATATATCCAACCGATAACTCAAAAAATAATTAACCGATTTCGATGAAACTCGGCAAGTCCCTTTCTTTTATTAATGGCTTGGATGAGTTCGTTAGCCAGGAAAATCTTAACAGGTTTTCCGGGATACTTTTAAGTTTTCTTTCGAAAAAAAATATTTCTCCGAAAATAACAAAGCTACTTTAGTGAAATTTAGTGGATAGATTGCCTTGAGAAAGACCTTACTACGTTACAAAATTAAACTTTCTAAGTTTTTAAAGAATTGAGTTTATCAAATTTTCAGTTTTCTTTCGAAATTTTTTTTTCTCCGAAAATTACAAAGTTATTTTAATAACACTTGGTGAATATATTGTCATAGGAAAGACCTTTTTTTATACTGAAAATTAACTTTCTAAGTTTATTGAAAATTGAGTTATCTAAGTTTGAAGCATTTAATAAAAATTCACTACCATAAGGCACTTGCTGCGTCCCGACCTTTTTTTTCATTTTGTTTCTGCATAAAATATGGTATTTTGGGATTTATATGGAAATTTAATAAAGAAGGGGCGTTTTTATTTTATTTTTCTTTCTAAGTTTATAAAGAATTGAGTTTATCAAATTTTCAGTTTTCTTTCGAAAAAAATTTTTTTCTCCGAAAATTACAAAGTTATTTTAATAACACTTTGTGGATATGTTGTCATAGGAAAGACCTTTTTATATACTAAAATTCAACTTTCTAAGTTTATTGAAAATTGAGTTATCTAAGTTTGAAGCATTTAATAAAAATTCACTACCATAAGGCACTTGCTGCGTCCCGACCTTTTTTTTCATTTTGTTTCTGCATAAAATATGGTATTTTGGGATTTATATGGAAATTTAATAAAGAAGGGGCGTTTTATTTTATTAGTGAATTTTCTTAAAAAAAATTCACTAATGAGGAGATCCCGACTTTTGAATTTTGAAAAAATTTCTTCAAATGACCGCGAACTAGGCCCCCTAGAACACATATCCGGGGTCCGTTTCAATTTTTATATGTTTATATATATATATATATATATATATATATATATATATATATATATATTATATATATATATATATATATATATTTATATATATATATATATATATATATATATATATATATATATATATATATATATATATATATATATATATATATATATATATATATATATATGTATCACACCGATAACTCAAAAAATAATAGGCCGATTTTGACTAAATTTGGTGGAAAAATTCCTTTTGCAAATGGCTTGGATAAGTTCGTTAGCCAGGAAAATCTGCCCAGGTTTTCCCGAAAAATTTGGTGTTTTCTTTCAAAAAAAATTTATATCTCCGGAATTAACAAAGTAAGGGCAACCAAATTTGGTACGCTAGTTAATATCCTTATAGGTAAGCCACCTACCAAAATTTAGCTATGTAGGTCAAAAGACAAAAAAGTTATAGGCATTTAAAGAAAAATAAATTGGGGTTTTCCTCAAAACGTCAAAGTTACGATTTAAAACGTCAAAATCGGCAACATTTAGGCAAAGAACTTGAATGTAATACGGGATATGGAAATCAAATGTCTCAAGAAGGATCTTTTACAAACTCTGAAGTCTTAGTTTCAACCGTCATTGTCCTTCATTTTACTAAAATGTTTCCAGAAAATTCACTTCAAATACCCCCTTTCTCTGATGCTTGGCAGTAGCCTTAGCTATAGAGTTTATCGTTTAATGGTATATAATTTTTGTCGAATTTTCGTAAAAAATCAATAAAGCTCAATATATCCGTTATTATACAAGATATGAAGAAAATTTGTATATATTAATTATAGGGTGTCTTGAGCTACATCTTAAAAAAATATTTCTACAATCACAGGATGGCCCATAAGTCGTTGGTGATACAAATTTTCTTTTTTTTTAATCAAACACGCCTTATGTTATTGCATTTTTGAATTTTTCAGCGATGCATGTTTGTAAGAAAAGAAATTCGGGACGCAGCAAGTGCGTTATGGTAGCGAATTTTCATTAAATGCTTCAAATTTGAATAGCTCAATTTGCTATTAACCTATAAGGTTGACCAAGAAACGGATTTTTTCGGTTAGACTTTAAGTTTACTTTCGGAAATTTTTGTACGTTTTCAAACAATAAAGTTATTTTGATGAAACATGGCACATAGTTTTTACTATATAGGTTATACTGGTAATCAAATTTGATGCCTGCTTTCTGAGAAAAAAACACACATATTTGCTATTAAAAACATTTTTATGAAAATTCACTACCATAACGCACTTGCTGCGTCCAGAGTTTTTTTCATTTTGTTTCTGCATAAAATATGGTATTTTGGTATTTATATGGAAATTTGATAGAGAACGGGCGTTTTTATTTAATTTTTTTCATTTTGTTTCTGCATAAAATATGGTGTTTTGGGATTTATATGGAAATTTAATAGAAGGGCATTTTTTATTTTATTTTTTCATTTTTTTTCTGCTTAAAATATGGTACTTTGGGATTAATATGGAAATTTAATAGAGACGGGGTGTTTCTATTTTATTTTTTCATTTTATTTCTGCTTAAAATATGGTATTTTGGGATTTATATGGAAATTTAATAGGGAAGGGCGTTTTTATTTTATCTTTTCATTTTGTTTCTGCATAAAATATGGTATTTTGGTATTTATATGGAAATTTGATAGAAAACGGGAGTTTTTATTTTATTTTTTCATTTCGTTTCTACATAAAATATGGTGTTTTGAGATTAATATATAAATTTAATAGAGAAGGGGCGTTTTTATTTTATTTTTTCATTTTGTTTCTGCATAAAATCTGGTATTTTGGGATTTATATGGAAATTTAATAGAAAAGGGGCGTTTTATTTTATTTTTTCATTTTTTGCAGAAGGAAATTTAATAGAGAAGGGGCGTTTTATTTTATTTATTTATTTTGTTTCTGCATAAAATATGGTATTTTGGGATTTATATGGAAATTTAATAAAGAAGGGGCATTTTTTATTTTATTTTTTCATTTTGTTTCTGCTTAAAATATGGTACTTTGGAATTTATATGAAAATTTAATAGATAAGGGATGTTTTTATTTAATTTTTTCATTTTGGTTCTGCATAAAATATGGTATTTTGGGATTTATATGGAAATTTGATAGATAAGGGGCGTTTTTATTTTATTTTTTCATTTTGTTTCTGCATAGAATATGGTATTTTGGGATTTATATGGAAATTTAAGAGAGAAAAGGCGCTTTTATTTTATTTTTTCATTTTGTTTCTGCATAAAATATGGTATTTTGGGATTTATATGGAAATTTAATAGAGAAGGGGCGTGTTTATTTTATTTTTTCATTTTCATTTTCACTCTGAGATTTCTCTAATAGGCCCTTTTTTTAATAAGCCATAATAATCTCTTATTGGTTATCTTTTCTACTAGTTTACATAGACAACAAGTTGAGGAGATAGGCCGGTAGCTAGTTGGTTCAAGTTTGGGCTTTCCCGCTTTGTACAGGGCCAGTATTGTTGACTTTCTGCAGATTTTAGGACAGACTTGATTATAGCATATAAAATTAAACAGTTTTATGAGTATTTATTATTTGTCGGCGTGGTTTTTGTGTCGCGCATGATAGTTCAACTTACTCATATAATATTTTAGTTTGTTTTTAATTTGGGTTCAGCTATAATAACATAGCAATATATATATATATATATATATATATATATATATATATATATATATATATATATATATATATATATTATGGCGCATTGAAAACAAAACGGACCTATTTGCGTCCAGATAAAGTTTTTTAAGAAACGCTGAAACACGTCAATTTTAATATTGAGGGGAACATGTTTTGACATAAAACTCAACTTTGTCACATCAAACCTTTAAGGGTGGTGATAACAACCCTTATATTTTAAATAGGTAATATGGGTCAAGTGTTACACCATTTGAAAGCTCTTCCTTTTCTGAATTCAGCACACAATTATTTTTTTACGTTTTATCAACTCGTTTAAACATTAAGCACAGTTGTGGTTGCAAGAATATATTTCATTCACTGTGATAAGAAATGCACTAACTAGTCAATTTTTTGTTAAAAAAAACTCAAAAACAAAACCAAACGTTCAAAAATGTTTATTCTGTTAAGTAAGTGTTCAAATTGTTGACCACCAGCTTCCGTACAAAACTACAAATTTTGTTCAAAAGGAGCTCTGATATTCTGAAGCGTTTGTGGAGTTATCAGACGGCATTCTTCGCCCAATCCATTGTCCTGGAAAATCTCTGTTCAAAAACTCCCTAACACATTGTGAAAAATGCGGAGGAGCTCCATCTTGTTGAAACACTAATTGATTTTCTTGATAGCGATCATCATTTTCAACAATGCTAATTAGTAGGGGGTAAACGATGTCTTCTAGTAACTCCACATACGTTTCGCCACTCAAATTGCCATCAAGAAAAATTGGTCCGATTAAACGGTCTCCAAAAATGCCAGTCCAGACATTCAATTTCTGTGCAGTTTGAGTGTGGACTTCGTGAAAATTTCCTTGATTATTATCTGCCCAATAACGACAATTATGACGATTGATTGTAGAGTTTACTAAAAACGTACACTCGTCTGAAAAACCGATATTGAACAGAAAGTTCCCGTTATCAGCTATTCGTGCAGTCATAACTTCACAAAACTCCAGCCGACGATCAAAATTATCTTCATTCAGTTGTTGTACAAGAAAAATTTTATACGGGTGAAATTTATGATGCTTCAATATTCGCTGAATAGTTCTTCTTTTGATGTTTGAAACAGTGGCCAATTTTCTCGTGCTCAAAGTTGTGTCTGCAGCAACTTGTCCTAACACTTCTAAGTAGTCTCATTTCTAACCGGAAATCCACGTTCAGGACCCTGTTTTTTGTTGGCTACTGAACCACTTTGCGAAACTTTGCAACTAACTCCAAAATGTATTTTCTGTTAACATGTCTGTTCGGATGTCGTTCATTAAACAAATTTGCGGTACAGTTGGCACAGTCATCGTTTTTGAAAAAAAGGGTAATTATTTCAACTATTTCTTCTACAGAACACACCATTGTGAAATTAATTTTCGGTAGTCCTATCAAGTATCAAACCGACCGATAAACTGAAATAATAAACCGCATTTCTCTCATTGCGATAAGAAATGTTTTGAAACTTTCTGATAGTCAATTTTTTGTTTACAAACCATCAAAACATTCACTATCAGCACATTTCTTATCTAAATGAGTGAAATGCGTTTTTGCATCTTCAACTGTGAATAATTTTTAAACTGGTTAATAAAACTCATAAAAAAATTAGTGTGTTGAATTCAGAAAAGAGAGGGCATTCAAATTATTTAACACTCGACCCATGTTCCCTATTTAAAATATAAGGGTTGTTATCACCACCCTTAAGGGGTTGATGTGACAAAGTTGAGTTTTATGTCAAAACATGTCCCCCCAATATTAAAATTGACGTGTTTCAGCGTTTCTTAAAAAAAAATTCTCTGACGCAAATCGGTTTGTTTCGTTTTCAATGCGCCACCCTATATATATATATATATATATATATATATATATATATATATATATATATATATATATATATATATATATATATATATATATTTGACAATAAGAACATTTTTATGAAAATTTGCTACGATAACGCACTGGCTCCGTCCAAACTTTCTTCATTGTATATCCATGGCATGTACACAAAGTTTTTCGCCAAATCTAGCCTCAATTTTTGGGCAACGCAGGTTGGCCATACTAATCGAGGGAATCGATACAGAAGATATAAAAATTATTCAAATATTTATCATTGGAACTTTTATGTCGTCGTAAAGTAGTGGAGTAGTGTCTATAAAGCTGTGAATATTATAATCGTAAAAATGTAATATTTTGTCCTCGTTGTAGAGAAACTGTTCATTCACGTTGAAAACTCTATAAAACTGTGGCCATATCATGGTCATATCATACATCTCAGCAAATTATTAATGCAGTTGAAAGATAGTTCAGTCCGGCCAGCACTGAATTAGTCACAGCTTCTGCCAACAAAGTAAGGAATATTTTCAAGGGTGATGTAGCTTTATGAGCGACGATTACTGGATTAGTTACTGTAACTTTTACCTCAGAGAAAATTGAGTTATTAGTAATTATATTGTAATGGGTCATATTATGGTATTTATATTTTATAGATATGAAAGGCCAGGTTACTGTAGACTTGTCCGACAGGACCGTAAAGGTGAAAATGATATGGCAACCAGTGTATTACTGAAGCAAATGTGTGTACAGAGTGGTATAATAAAAGTACACAGAGCGACAGATTCTGCGTCGTTAACTCAGATTTTTCTTTCAATATTATCAGAGCATCTCACTGGGGTGCCTTCAAATTTTAGAACACTCTAAATTAAAATGACATCTCTTTGAGCTATACTGTATTATAAAGTGATATATATATATATATATATATATATATATATATATATATATATATATATATATATATATATATATATATATATATATATATATACAGGGTCGCTGATAAGTCTGGAAACGGTCGATTATCCGGGAAAATATACAAGGTGTCGAAAAAAGTTTTATACAAAAGTTTTTGGGTTCTTCAATGTCTACTAGGCGGTGATAATTTCATTTATACAGGGTTGGTCATACAGGCGTGGCACACCAATATTAATTTTTTTTTTAATGGAACACCCTATATATTATTCGATATTTCAATCCTTCTCTTAATTTTGAGTAACATTTATCAGAAGCATGATGTACATAAACTCAATCGTTTCCGGGTAAAAAATAAATAAAAATAAACGCTATTGTTTTTAAAATCTATTGGATGAAGAACAAAAATAAATGAAAAGTAGAATATCTCTTGAAAACAATCTGTGAGTGTGAAAAGAACCGGTTGCGATGTTTTTAACATTGTTTGGAATCCTATTTTATAAGATGTTTAAAGTGTTCTCCATTGACCTCCTGACAATAATGAATTCGCTTAACAAAACATTGCACTGCATTTACAAGAGCGTTTTGAGGAATGTTATTAATTTCATGCACAATCCTTGCTTGCAACTCTTCAATATTCTGCGGTCTATTTTGGTAAATTAAATTTTTTACATGACCCCACAAAAAAAAGTCAAGCGGCGTCATGTCGGGAGACCTAGCTGGCCATTCAATAGTTCCCCTGCGCCCTATCCATCTGCCAGGAATGGTTTGATTCAGATATTCCCGTACCTCAATTCCAAAATGAGGGGGTGCCCCATCCTGCTGAAACCATATTTCTTCCGCTGGTAGATTTGGGTCGTTATTGTTCGGAAATAATCGACTTACGTCTGGAACAATTGATTCTTGCAAAAGTGTCAAATATCGAGCAGAGTTCAAATTACCGTGTATAAAATAAGGTCCTATGATATGTCCACCAATAATAGCACACCAAACATTTACTTTTTGCGGTCTTTGGGTGTGAATTTGTTCCATCCAATGTGGGTTTTCGTCTGACCAGTACCTACAGTTGTGTCGGTTGACTTGTCCATTCAAACAAAATGTAGATTCGTCGGAAAACAAAATGTGGTTGGCAAAGTTAAAATTTTGGCGTAACTTCTCCATAATAAGTTCACAGAACTCGATTCTGCGATCAAAATCGTCTTCACTCGGTTCTTGCAATAAATGAATTTTATATGGACGGAACTTTTCCCGCTTCGTAATCTTTTGAATTGAATATCGACTCATATTGTGATTTAAAGCCAATTGCTGTGCCGAAGTTTTCGGATTTTCCACCACATCCAATATTACATTCAAAGAATTTTCTTCATTTGTAACGGTTACTGGCCTTCCAGTTCTAGGTTTATCCTTGATACCGCCAGTTTCGTGAAAACGATGCAAAGTTTTCGAAACTGTGGATTTGGAGATCGATTCCCGCTCAGGATGCAACTCATTGAACATAATCACCACTTGAGCAAAACTTCGTGTTCTATCACCGTACCCTATCATCATTAAAATTTCGATACGTTCGGTTTCACTTAAACTTGCCATTTTGCACAAAAACTGTTGACACTAAATTACTAATGTTTCAAAACTGTTGACACTGAATGAATGTTTGACATTCGTTGTCCTGGAAACATTTTAAAACAAAAGAATAATACTGCGTTTCTTATGGGCATCTTATCTTATCTTGGGATTCCAAACAATGTTAAAAACATCGCAACCGGTTCTTTTCATACTCACAGATTGTTTTCAAGAGATATTCTACTTTTCATTTATTTTTGTTCTTCATCCAATAGATTTTAAAAACAGTAGCGTTTATTTTTATTTTTTTTTTTACCCGGAAACGATTGAGTTTAGGTACATTATGCTTCTCATAAATGTTGCTCAAAATTAAGAGAAGGATTGAAATATCGAATAATATATAGGGTGTTCTATTAAAAAAAAAATTAATATTGGTGTGCCACGCCTGTATGACCAACCCTGTATAAATAAAATTATCACCGCCTAGTAGACATTGAAGAACCCAAAAACTTTTGTATAAAACTTTTTTCGACACCTTGTATATTTTCCCGGATAATCGACCGTTTCCAGACTTATCAGCGACCCTGTATATATATATATATATATATATATATATATATATATATATATATATATATATATATATATATATATATTGTTATGTTTTTATTTCAGCCTCTTCTAATTATGTGGTGGAGCTGTTTTAAGTGGCTCTACTACTGGGTGTCAATTGATACGTTTTTAGTGAATTTTCGTAGAAAAGATTCACTAATGAAGAGATCCTAACTTTTGATTTTTGAAAAAATTTTGCAAATGAGCGCGAACCAGGACCACTAGAACCCATATCCGGGGCCAGTTTCAAATTATATATATATATATATATATATATATATATATATATATATATATATATATATATATATATATATATATATATATATATATATATATATATATATATATATATGATATGATATATAAAGGTTAAGGGCAAATCCGCAAGGAGACAATCGCATACACGTGTTTCAAGCTTATTAGCCATCATCAGTACGGTATAGCCGGGTGAAGATGGGAACACTCTGGATGAAGATGCAAAAAAACACTGGTTGCCTGTTGTGACTCCGTGTATTTTTGCATCTTCATCCAGAGTGTTCCCATCTTCACCCGGCTATACCGTACTGATGATGGCTAATAAGCTTGAAACACGTGTATGCGATTGTCTCCTTGCGGATTTGCCCTTAACCTTTATATATCATATCATATATATATATATATATATATATATATATATATATATATATATATATATATATATATATATATATATATGTGACACCGGTAACTCAAAAAATAATTTGTTGTTTATGATCAAATTTGGTACGTACCTTCCTTTTGTAAGTGTCTTGGATATGTTCGTTATCTAGGAAAATCGGAACAGGTTCTCCGGGAAAATTCTGAGTTTTCTTTCTACAGAGATTCTTATCTCAAAAAATAAAAAAGCTTTGGTAACCAAGTTTAGTAGGTAGGTTTACCATATAAAAAGTGAACTATACACCAAAATTTAGGTTTTTATGTTGCAAGAAAAAAAAGTTATAATAAAATATTTGTTTCCAGATCATTTTTCTTCCGTAAATATCAGACTGGTGATTTGAAACGTGAAAATTGGTATAATGCGGTTTATCATTGATAAATATGGCAAGAAATGTATATCTGAATGTTCTTGATTTATGCTACTCTTCTCATTTGTTAAAATAATTGCAAAATATATCTAAAATAGACTTTATGTATTACGAATAAATAACTTCAGATCATTATGCGTTATCTGTCTGTCATTCTACTTTGTTTCCCAAGCTTCGGTTCCATCACTGGCCTATGAGCAAAAGGGTATTGGTTCAAATCTCAGTTATGATTGAATTTCTCTTTCAAGTTTTTTTTTCCTTTTTTTTTGTCTCTGATTCAATTTTAACGTTATATGATCAGATTGTGCAATTCCAGTAATTTTTGTTTAGTGGATTTTTGTTAAAAAAAAACACTAATCTAAAGATAAAGACTTTAAGGCTTCTTGTTGGTTAAACCATTCCACAGAAGCCATACATTCATCGAGCCGGAATCGATGACGCAACCTTCTGCATAGAAGACAAACACGCTACCACTGAGCTATCTAAGGATACGTTAACTAACCTTTTGTTTACATGATACTTGGCGCAGGCTTCATGCCCGAGATATATTATATTCTATTAAAAGTATACGTAACAATTAATTACAGAATTCGTAAAATTGCACATTTAATGATTGCTTAGATCTTATATGACGTCTTATCTTTAAGTTTAAAGATAAAAAAAAAACTATTTTAAAAGCTTTTTTATAGAGACTTGACTTGAATTCGTTTATGTTGCTAATATGTTATGCTACACTTTCAGTCTAAAACTGTATTTGGTGCCGTTTATCAATCTACAAATATAGTGTATTTTCAAAATTGATTGAATCCCCCAGTTAAATATAATTAGGTACTCGCCAAATTTTTAATTTCATGTCGTCTGTCATTTGCGACATTTCTGGCCGAGATTTCACGATTGTTGATTCGGATAGTATGTTTTATACCAGTCATTTATTTTATTTCGTTACCGTTGATGTCGGACTCTGTCTCTACTGAAGACCACATTGGCCTAAGCTACACATCATCCAGCAGCTTAGTAAAAAGATGTCACGATTAGGTGGAGCTCTCTGGCAGCGCGGCATTTGCCTTTAACGATGAATCATAACGTTGACGCTATCTCTTGGATGGATACTACAATAATGAGTGAATATTGAGACTACCAAAATTCATTGATTTAGAAATAGCAGGTTATAATCCACTAAGAATTTAAATTTAACTCAAAAAAAAAGAAAAGGTTGCATTTAAACAGATAATATATAAAGATATAATTATGTAGTAATGCAAAGTAATCAGCTTAATAAAAATTCTATAAACCTAGTTTCAATGGGTCTTTTTGTTAGCCCAATATATTTAAGATTACAATCTTTACAACTTATTTCATAGAACGCTGAAACTTCAGTGGCTTTATCTTTAGCTCTTCCTGGAGGTAGTGAATTTCGCTACCACTTTCTTGGTTCTGTGTTCATTGTTTTATCCACTAGGCAAACAAGGTACCCATCGTATTTAGCCAGGTTATTGGTGTGCTCCAGTTCTTTGCTATATCCATTTTTACTGTAGCGAAACTGTATTAACTTACTAAGTAAAGATTGGAACCTGTGATGAGCACTGATAAGTACTTGGAGAACCCAAATCACTACCACACATATCTTTAAAGACCTGGCTATCGTTTCACTAACAACGTTAGCGTCGTCAGAGCATCGGCAGGTCTTTAAAAAGGTGTGTCGTGGTCATTTGTGTTCTCTAAGTGTACTTGTATTATATAACCTATTTAGGAAAAACAAACTAGCTGTTTTTCGTGTGAACGTATGATATAAGTCATCTGGAATGTAAGTTATAGTGGTCGATTCCCTACTGTGGAGATGGCGCTTAGACATTTGATGTCTACATAAAGGATTTCTGTCTATAGGTTGGGGTCATTTACTTGGCACGCACTGTAAACACAATTTTAGTTCTTAATTATTTAATGACGCTCTCCTTGTTAATGAAGCGATCGTCAAGTTTTAAAACTGTCTTGTAGTCAATCGGGTTCTCCAAAAGTATACTCTTATCAGGAAATATTAAAATAAATTGGTTGTCATACCCCCTCGTGTGACTACATACACATATTCGATGAAACCAGTTTTCAAATTCATCCAAATATCAGGACCTCGCGTCCGTGTTTGTTTTAAAGTCGTCAACCACTTTTCGTTTGTTAGTGATTCACGTAACTCCAAAGAAACTCTAGTGGAATTATATCGCACAAGCGAGACGGTCGTCAATTGACATGTCCATTTCGCCACAGAAAATTATTTGCCATAACGCACTTGTTACGTTAGGATTTCTTTTAGTAAATTTTCATTAGGAAAATTCACTAATAGAGAGGTATCGATGGTAAGACTTTTGGAAAATTTCTTCAAATGAGCGCGAGTTAGGGCCCCTAGAACCCAAATTTAAGGTCAGTTTAAAAGTTTATATATATATATATATATATATATATATATATATATATATATATATATATATATATATATATATATATATATATATATATATATATATCGAAAATGTTATCGTTTTCAAGTTTATTGCAACAATTAAGATAGAATAAAATAAAATCATGTGGTTACGAAATTCGCTATAAAATACTCAAAACTTATTACAATATTGTAATTAGTATACTCAAAACTTATTTCCCGTTTAGGTCTTGAAGATAAGACAGTAAACTAAAACCATAGTAATGTGCTTTTTACATTGTATTCATTAAAATATATTAAAGAGTTTCCGACGCAATGTTACTTTGTTTAAAACGCCTAAGCAAATTGTTTTGTAATAATAAGTTGTCATTTAAATTGTTTGTATTATAATTTTAGTTTGAATTTCGTTAACTTCAATTCTGAAAAATGGTTAGATCAACTGAAATGCATAAAATAGCAGTTATACAAATGATTGGTTACGGCGATAAAACCCGAACACGACATGAAGTAACTCGCCTATTTCATGAGGACTTTCTTGAATTACCGCCTATATCACAAGGAACAATTAATAAAATAGAGAAGTAGTTTCGCGACTTTGGTCATGTAAGGCAGATAAAAAAAAACTGCCAATGCACTGAGTGATGAAATCAAATTAGATGTGATGCTAAAATTTGTGGAAAACCCACATACATCGGCTAGACAAGCATCCACTACATTTAATGTTAGCCATGCATTGACAGTTAACATATAAAAATAAAATACAATGCATCCCTATAAAATGATACCTACTCAGGGGCTCATGGAAGACAATTATGATAGGAGAACTTATTT
Source organism: Tillus elongatus (assembly GCA_964006375.1). Taxonomy (NCBI): domain Eukaryota; kingdom Metazoa; phylum Arthropoda; class Insecta; order Coleoptera; family Cleridae; genus Tillus; species Tillus elongatus. The sequence goes on from OZ023267.1 coordinate 132,183,229, forward strand.
TTGTGAACGAATGATGAACATGTTTGATAACAATATTATCCAATTAGAAGACGTTATGTTTTCTGATGAGTGCACTTTTTCACTTAACGGTCATGCTAATCGGCAAAATTGTCGCTACTGGGAAACGACATATCATCACTGGATGAGAGAAGAACACACGCAATACCCTCAGAAGGTTAATGTTTGGGCAGGCATTGTTGAAAACCATATCATTGGTCCCTTTTTCATTGAGGGTAATTTGGCGATACTTATTTGACACTACTTCAAAATGATGTCATTCCAACTTTGAAAAATTTAGATCCTGATCCAGGGAGCTCTCAAGTTCCAGTGAATACGATATCGTTTCATCAGATTACCAATTCAATGTTCGGCAGTACCTTGATGCAATATTTCCCAATCGGTGGATAGCGAGGCGAGGATCGATAGAATGGCCAGCGCGATCACCTGATCTTACCTTATTAGATTTCTTTTTATAGGGATATGTGAAGAGCATTGTGTACAAAACTAAACCTTTTGATTTAAATGACTTAAAAGAACGTATAAGGCTTGCGATTAGGTCGATCACGCCTGATATGTTAAATAATGTTAGAAGACAGTTTTATTTAAGATTAGGGCGTTGCCAAGAAGTTCGCGGGGAACATTTTGAACATCTACTTCATTGACATTCATTGTTCTTTTTAGTGTTTTACATTTTATTGCATTTTGCTTTATATTTTAGTTTTTTTCTTGTATTGTATTTCGGTAACCACATGATTTTATTTTATTGTATCTTAATTGTTGCAATAAACTTGAAAACGATAACATTTTTGGATAGAGAATGAACAGACCTCTCAAACGACATATTACAAGCCTATACTTCCCCTTTTAAAAATTTGGGGTTGTACCTGTCATTCGAAGGGGGTTGAAGGTAGGGATCGCATTTTTACGTTGAAAAATGTCAATTTATAATTTAAATTTGATTTGTTTCGGGATTTTTAATAGGAATGTACAGTAACCGAAATAATTAATTTATTCTGTTTGGCTTTTCCACATTGTATATATATATATATATATATATATATATATATATATATATATATATATATATATATATATATATATATATATTATGTATGTATCTATGTATGTATCCAACCAATAACTCAAAAAATACTTGACCAATTAAAACCAAATTTGGGAACCCCTTTACCTTGTTAATAGCTTTGATAAGTTCGTTAGGCAGGTTTGACACTCAAATACTTTTAGAAAAAAGTGCAAAATATTGTTTGAAAAGGCAATATATTTTAAATTACTAGAAGTATTAAGCTAAAGCCTTACAATCACGTAGATATCCTATCAGTGGTCATATTCATTCAAGTTTGAACTCAATGGGTTCAGTAAATCTTGCATTATAACTATATAAAAATAAATAATCTACGATGTGACCTGAAAATACCTATGAACGGATGCCTATAATGTTAGACGAAGTCAGACAGAAAAATCAGGGTTCCGCTGCCATTGCAAAGAAAATCTCCAAATTAAGTTTGGACAGGCTACATAATATGTCACAATAAACAATTGTCGGGGGTGCCATTTGCGACCACTCTCATTTAAATCTGTAGATATCATAAAAATGTAAATAAATTAAAAAAAATAACGAAGGGGATTCAATTTGTTTAAAAGCAATTTAGAACTACGTTTTATTATGTATAAATATTAAGCTTCCTACTTTTACGATATTTAAAAGCGATCGCCCTCTCCTAGCTTAATCTGACAACACTATTCGTCATTTGTTAACTGACAGGAACCATGAGAGAAATGTGTACGTTCTGCGCATAAACTCGAAATTGAAGCTGATACCTTAGAATATAAAACAACTATCTATATTCTAAGGTTAATACAAATAGTGGGTAACTAATATCCCAAGTTTAAATTTTAACCTACCTTTAACAAATGCCTTCGGCTGTCGACGGTAGCATATTATGATTCTAATATCCAATCAAACAAATAAGAAAGTGATTGTATACATCAGATTCGGGTTTTGTAATTTTAATGACATTTATGAAACAATTTTTTAAAGAGACTTGCAGTGCTTACATATATCTACCAAATTTTAATTGTCTAGGTCCATAGAAAATAGAATTTTTTTAAATAATCGCTAACTGGGACATCTAAAACCGATGTCCAAGGTCCATGTAATTTTAAAAGATTAGTTTTAATAGTATACCTTACTAATATTGTACAATTCTCATGAAAATTCACCACTATAATGCACTTGTTCCGCCCCGAACTTTTTTTCTATGTTGATTTACAATGTTTCGACCTTTACAGTAAACTTATTCTTGATTGTTTGTAAAACAATCCGTACTGACTTTGTATTTGTATTACATGGTAGTAGAAACTCATTGGAAACAGAACATCTTAATATTTTAACTAAGGGCATGTTTAGATTATTTCTGCTAAGTAATTCAATACACAGCACTAAACTAGACACAGAAAATAAATTAAGAGCTAACTAAATAATCTTATCTTAAAGTGAAATTCCGCCGTAAAGCTTTAGTGATATTTTACGTTATATGTGGTAAAAGTGTTAAAGCAATGTGCTACCTTTCACAAACTAACCACATTATTACGGGAATATAAAATACGGGGGTCAGTTTCTATATTAGATCTAGCTTTAACTTGGTTTTGTGGTTTTAGAAACCTCTGTGTTGCGTTTTGTAAATTGTATTTGTTGGTAGAACTCCCATGAGCCTGGAGTTCCTCAAGGTTCTAACGTTAGGTCATTGTTGTTCTTATTATTATATCTACTTGACGCTTCCAAATAAATATAAAGTCAAAAATGTCTTTACACAAACACATTGTTTGTTCTTCGGGGTTCTGGATTCGTTGACTAACAAAACACAGCTTTTCAAACTACTAATTTATCATAAGCAACTATTTTCCAACATCAGTATCAACTTAAATGTTTCTCTCTATTTTTAAATGTCCATAGAACCATATTCCACTTTTCGCCATCTATGATCGCTTCTTAAACACCAACACTTACTGCTGACTCGCTTAATATTCTATGATCACTTATTATACACCACACCATTATACTGAACTGACTCACTCTATGTACCGTTCGTCTATTTTCACTCTCCATAGAGATTCTAGACCTTCTACACTTTTCTACACCTGTCACTTCTGGTCCCTTCTAGAAATATCATTCCAGAGTGTTCGCAACTGACCATATAAGTTACAAAGTCCATAAACTTAATTCTCATAGACAAATGTGACACTGCCCCCCTCTTATATTCGATCGTCCCGATCGAATTCTGACATTTCTTGATATGGCGTAAGTCTGTGCATATGGACCACCTTCATCTTGCTCTTCGAGCTCCTCTGAATGCAATAGACAACGTCATTGATCCTTTTGACCACCTTATAAGGACCTTTCCATAATTTCTGTAGTTTCGGTGACCGTCCCTTGCGTCGTACTGGATTGTAAAACCACACACGATCTCCTTCTTTAAAACCAGCTGAATTAGCTCGCACGTCATAACGGGTCTTCATGCGATCTCTTTCTATTCGTATATGCATTCCGACAGCAAAGTTGATGGTTTTCCTTCTTATCAATATGTCGGAGCTCTCTTCAAGAGAATTTCTTACGCAGTACTGGCTCTTGCGTGTAGTTGCTCTTGTTCTGGAGTTTCTACTTGCAAAAATATCTTGGCGGGCCCTATTCACCCAGTGGACATCGGTTCTCTTCCAACAAATGTGTTCACTGACATTTTTCTGGGTTGGCTTCACATTTACATGATCTTTACACCCTTCATCTTGTACTTCTCTCATAATATATTCTCCACTAGCTTCTGGCTGAGTAACTGGGTCATCTCTTCCTCTCACAGCACTCTTCACTGGAATCGCACTTTCACGGCAGGCGTTGCTATTTTCTTCTATGGTGATTTTCCGCACTACCAGGTTACTGCCAGCAGACATTATTATTTCTTTAGCGCCGATAGTCAGGATGTTAGTGCGAAGATCAAGTTTAGCGCATTGACTGTGAAGTATGTCCAAGCCAATTATAATCGGGTCTGATATGGCGGCGACTATGGCTTTCTGCTTTGCTTTCCATGTCCCAATTTGCAGCTCGACGGTCAGTTTCGCCAAATACCTAAATCCGATCACCACTGGCTGCATTTACTCTATAGACTCTGTCTGGCTCTCTTACTCGCCATCTTGGAACCATGACGCGGCAAACAATCGTCCTAGGTGGGCCTGTATCGACGACCATCTGGTTCTTATTACCGCTTACATATCCGTCTACGACGAGAGCGCTGCCAAAATCGCTAACCTGAGAAATGGTTACCGGCCTTAGCTTCACGTTCTCCCTTACGCGTGATCTTAAATCCCAACATTCGCCCCTTATATGTCCCACCTTGCCGCAGTTCCAGCAGCGCAAGGCATTTGTACGGTGAGCTCTTATTGGGTGTCCATGAGATGTCGGCCTTATTTGTTCTGCCATTTTCTCTAGTAGCTGCATGATCTTGGATGATTCTTTTTTCTTTTCTTCTTGGACTTGGAGACTGCGAACTTTCACATGACTTTCCGACGCTTGCTTTACCGCTTCAAACTCCAAGAAATGTACCAAAGCATGAACGATGCTTTGGTTAGTTTTTGTGTTTCGCTATCCTCAGCGCCTGTTACGTGTCGGTATCTCTGGTGCCGTCAATGAAGGTTTGCAGCGACAGCTGATTTAAAAACTCCATCGGAGCTATGGGGTAGGCTAATCGTGTCAGTCTGAAAACGTCGTCGTGGACATGTTAGAGACTTTCGCCCGATTTCTGTAACGATTTTTCAACTACACTCTATACAGCTGTTGTAAATGCTGGTCGCCAAACCTCATTTCTAATTGATGTTTAATGCTGTCAAAACTCAACGGTTCTTCCCTGAGGATACCTTGGAGCACATCTAGAGCATCTCCTGTGAGAGCCACAATTAGTGAAGTCGCTTTCTCTCGCTCGCCCCAACCATTTGCTGTAGCAGCGGATTCAAACTGGCGTAGATAAATACCCCACGGGACTGAGCCATCAAATGTGGGGACCTTAATTCTTACGACCATTTGACATACTACAAAAATAGCGATGAAAAAATTTTTTTGAAAATGCGAATTTCATAATTGATTTCAAACACCACTATTGTGCCGCCATAATCTGTGACGTCACGGGACAGTACAATAGTTAACAATGAACTTGCGTCTCCGAGTTTACATCCTATGTTACAAGTTATTGATTGATTCTTGACTTCTGCACGTGATTTTATTTGATAATATCTTATATAAATACTGTGTAGTACCCATGTGTACAAATGAGACTATAAAAACTCCAGAGAAACTATTAGCAAATTTTAATTAAGAAAAATTCGCTAATAGAGAGGTTACGATGAAAATTTTAATTATTAAAGAATCTTCCGAGGTCAATATCTCACCAACCGTGGGCGTCGGAGAAAACTTTTATATAAAAATCGGCATGTTTTAAGGTCATCTGCACGCACACATTCTCTGTCCATTGCGTTGTGAATCACCCTGTATATATACATACATATATAAAGTGGCGCATTGGAAACGAAACAGACCGATTTGCGTCCAGAGATTTTTTTTAAGAAACGCTTAAATACGTCAATTTTAATATTGAGGGGGCATGTTTTAACATAAAACTCAACTTTGTCGCATCAACCCCTTAAGGGTGGTGATAACAACCCTTATATTATAAATAGCGAACATGGGTCGAGTGTTACATCATTTGAAAGCTCTTTCTTTTGTGAATTCAGCATACTAATTTTTTGGAAGTTTAATCAACTCGTTTAAAAATTATTCACAATTGAAGATGCAAAAACGCATTTCACTCATTCCGATAAGAAGTGTGCTGATAGTCAATGTTTTGTTCGTTTGTAAACAAAAAATTGACTATCAGAACATTTCTTATCGGAATGAGAGCAATGCGGTTTATTATTTCAGTTTATCGGTCGGTTTAATACTTGATAGTACTACAGAAAATTAATTTCACAATGGTGTATTCTGTAGAAGAAATAGTTGAAATAATTACTCTTTTTTTCAAAAACGCTGACTGCGCTAACCGTACCGCAAATTTGTTTAATGAACGACATCCGAACAGACATGTTAACAGAAACATTTTGGAGTTAGTTCCAAAGTTTCGACAAAGTGGTTCAGTAGCCAACAAAAAACGAGATCCTGAACGTGAATTTCCGGTTAGAAATGAGACTACTGAGATTGAAGTTTTAGGACAAACTGCTACAGACCCAACTTTCAGCACGAGAAAATTGGCCACTGTTTCGAACATCAAAAGAAGAACTATTCAGCAATATTGAAGCATCATAAATTTCACCCGTATAAAATTCATCTTGTACAACAACCGAATGAAGGTGATTTTAATCGGCGGCTGGAGCTTTGTGAAGTTATGACTGGACGAATAGCTGATAACGGGAACTTTCTGTTCAATATCAGTTTTTCAGACATGTGTACGTTTTTATTAAACTCTACAGTCAATTGTCATAATTGTCGTTATTGGGCAGATAATAATCCAACAAATTTTCACGAAGTCCACACTCAAACTCCACAGAAATTGAATGTCTGGACTGGCATTTTTGGAGACCTTTTAATCGGACCAATTTTTCTTAATGGCAATTTGTGGCGAAACGTATTTGGAGTTAATAGAAGATATCGTTCGCCCTCTGCTAATTGACATTGTTCAAAATGATGATCGCTATCAAAAAAATCAATTAGTGTTTCAACAAGATGGAGCTCCTCCGCATTTTTCACAACGTGTTAGGGAGTTTTTGAACAAAGATTTTCCAGAGCAATGGATTGGGCGTAGAGGTGCTATTGAGTGGCCCCCTAGATCACCGGATTTAACTTCTTTAAACTTATTTCTATGGGGCCATTTAAAGAGTAGAATTTTCGCAACAGAACCGGAGTCTCTGAAAGAATTACGACGACGCATTGTTGAAGAATGCCGTATACTAACTCCACAAATGCTCCAGAATGTCAGAGCTCGTTTTGGGCTAAACTTGTACTTTTGTATAGAAGCTGGTGGTCAACAATTTGAACACTTACTTAACTGGATAAACATTTTTGAACGTTTGGTTTTGTTTTTTAGTTTTTTTGAAGGAAAAATTGACTATTTAGTGCATTTCTTATCACAATGAATGGAATTCGTTCTTGCAACTCCAACTGTGAATAATTTTTAGACGAGAGGATAAAACTTCCAAAAAAATAGTGTGCTGAATTCAGAAAAGAAAGAGCTTTCAGATGATGTAACACTCGACCCATGTTCCCTATTTAAAATATAAGGGTTGTTATCACCACCCTTAAGGGGTTGATGTGACAACGTTGAGTTTTATGTCAAAACATGTTCCCCTCGATATTAAAATTGACGTGTTTCAGCGTTTCTTAAAAAAAATTTCTCTGGACGCAAATCGGTCTGTTTCGTTTTCAATGCGCCACCCTGTATATATATATATATATATATATATATATATATATATATATATATATATATATATATATATATATATATATATATATATATTCAACAACAACAAGGTTGCTCATTTGAAAACGTCTTGGATAAACTGCAACCCTCGTATCAGACTTTGAATGTGCATCTGTTTCCAGGGAAAGAAGTAATTGCGTTATATTAAGTAGCAAGAGAGAGAAAGAAATATATATACGACAGTGGTGCAACCTTTATAATACCATTAGCACTAACAGAGTCCTGTAGTCCCGCTCTGCTACAGCAGGAATATAATGGATACATTACAACAGCACATCTAACTCATTTTCCACAAGTGTTGTTGCGAGCCTGATATTAGAAAATGCAATTAGAATGATAAAGTTTATGTACTAAGAATGCCAGGAACACATTTCATTAAAAACACCCCCAGGTGATTGTGTAATTGAATTAGAAAAAGTCCTAGCGCAGAGAATGCGTTACGGTAACAAGTACTGTAAATGTAAATATCCTTAACTGTATACAGGTGTCCCAACTAAAATGTCCACCCCCTAAAATATTATTTCTAAGCGTCAACAAGTCTGGATTTCATATAATAATATAATTTTTAACAACAATTTATTACCCTTGTAGTTACATACATAGATATTGACATCTGCTTGCGATCTTTTAAGTAATCACAAACAAGTTGATGTGCAGGTCCTAGAATACCATAATTGTATAGCTTTGCAAGCATCATTTCATGGCAAACTGTGTCGAAGGCCTTTGGTACGTCCAAGAACACAGACAATGATGAAATATTCATATCCAAGCACTCGTAATTGGTGTTGGTTACCTCTCTTATGGCGTCCTTGGTTGACTTGGTCTGTCAAAATCCATATTGTCACCCCGACAAAACTTTGTTTTAAAAATCCGACCAAGCGCTTTTTCATAATCCTCTCAAATACTTTTGCTTAGGCTGTAATTAATCCCCTGTGGGTCCGGGAACTAACCAGAAGAATAGGCCCAAGGTAAATCCAGCCTGTCGTACGAGGCGACTAATTGGAGTCAAGCAGGTGGTAGTGGACTTTTCCTTTACGTGATAGTAAAGGATTTTTAACGCCCAAAGAGGTCCCACACAACGGACGTTTCCAGTTCTGGTGTATGAGTCGGTTTCCCTTATAAACAAAAATGTTGATGGCTCCTCCTTGTACAAAAGATTTCGGCGATAAAATACACCTCCATTCGGATCTCCGTGAGAGGGGTGTACAGGGGATGCCGGCATCAAGATCTAACCTACCCTAGAATATATGCGGCCTAAATCCTACCTCGAACTCCGTCCACCATTTCTTCCAGGCTAATACGCCCCAACTCATCTTCCTCACTGAAACCCAAATCAGTGCCAAAACAGCCCCTAATCACCTTAATTTCCCGGGTTATGAGCTCCTTACTTCCTTTAGATTGCATGGAGGCGTGTGCGCATACGTCCGTAGCAATCTACCCTGCACCAGACTCCCCAGTTTAGAAGCTGGAAGAAAACACATACTTTGGATAAAACTCTCTCTCAGGGCTGCAACTAAATTCATCTGTTGCGTTTACCGGTCACCTTCTGACAACAACTTTGTCCAGCTCTTCGACTACCTTTCTGAAAAAAATGACCATCTGATTTCTGAATATCCTTCCACCGAGGTCACTATTCTTGGTGACTTCAATGTCCATAATAAGGAATGGCTAAGATATTCAAAAACCGATCCTTTGCGCATTCAGCAACCTACTTACTTTCCTCGCATCCCAACACACAGTTCCAATCCCTTGTATCTCGTTCTTACTACAAAACCTGAATGCTATAACACATCAGTCACCGCCCCACTTGGTTGCTTAGACCACGGCATGGTCACTGCTTCCCGCGCAATGCAACCCGAGGTCACACAGCCATCACACCCACGTATCGTTTGGCACTACAACTCCCCGAACTCGGACGAAATGCGGGATTACTTTTCCTCATTTCCATGGGCATCTGTCTGCTTCTCTCATCCTAACCCCTCTGATATATAACAAACCTCACCGAAATTATCCAAGCTGGCATGGAATTATTTATTCCACGTACACAGAAAACCTCTTCGGCCACTAAAAAGCCCTAGTTCTTCAAATGCTGTGATAAGGCCAGACTTGAAAAAGTCAAAGCTCACAAAACGCTTCTACACAATTCCAGTCAAGAAAACCGTCAAGCATTTAACGACGCAAGAAACCGCTATGTCCGCATTCTTTCTGAGGCAAAAAACTCGATTAATAACCACAAAAACAAAGTCCTCTCAAGCTCCAACGGCAGCAAACCCTTCTGGGCTCTTGCCAAATCTATTGGGAATAATTTCTGCAAGAGTACGTTCCCACCTCTTGTTTCATGGGATAAAATTGTTTCTACCGCCCTGGGCAAGGCTGAACTTTTGGCCTCGTTGTTCGCCGGCAATTCTACCTCCACATGTCTAACCACCAACAGTCCCCAATGTCGCGCATAAAATGACGGATATCATTTTCAAAACTAAAAAGGTAGGAAAATTGCTCTCTTTTCTTAATACCAGGAAAGCCTCTGGCCTTCACGAGATCCCAGCAATTGTTCTCAAAAAATGCGGACCAGAACTTGCTCCTATCCTGACTCGTCTGAATCTTACAATAGAGGCATATCCCCTAGTAACTGGAAAACTGCTCGAGTACAACCCGTCCCCAACGAAGGATCCAAAGCGCTTCCTAGCAACTACAGGCCTATTTCTCACCTTTCAGTCGTCTCTAAAGTGATGGAAAAATATATAAACACCGAATTACTAAAATTTCCTTAAAACACAGTCTAAGCCACGACAGGCAGTATGGATTCCATCATCTCAGATTAACAGTTGACCTCCTTTTCTTTGTCACCCACTCTTGGAACAAGTCTATGGAACTACACGGTGAATCCTAGATTGTTGCTCTAGACATATCCAAAGCATTCGACCAGGTCTGGGACGTAGCGCTGCTTAATAAACTTCCAGCCTATGGCCTACCACCAAAACTCTGTACATGGACAGCAAATTTCTTCTCCAACCGGAGTATTTCTGTTGTCGTGAATGGCCATTCCTCTAAACTGTATCCAATTAATGCAGGAGTTCCTCAAGGTTAAGCTTTAGCCCCTACTTTGTTTCTTCTTCACATCAATGACCTCCTCTCTAGCACATCCAACCCAGTTCACAGTTACGCGGACGACAGCACTCTCCACTCAAATATACAAAATTCTAAGCTTGTCTCTTTAGCCCAATTAGATGAGGATCGCTCATGGAGGGTTCTGTCTCCGTGGATCTCCAAAATATATTAGACTGGGGAAGTAGAAATCTTGTACAATTCAACCCCACCAAATATCAGTCTTGCTTTCTATCTCTAAAGAGATACACCAACCTTACACCCATCACAATGAACAACCAAGTTATTCAAGGTAATGTCCTTTTCACTTGTTGGCATTTCTGTGGATCTAAATCTCAATTGTCACCAACATGTCACTTCAATTGCAGAAGCGGCTGCTAAGAAATTAGGTTTCCTCTTCCGGGCTCGCAAATACTTTTCACCAGCTAATCTCTATATCTTATATATTTCACAAATAAACCCAAACCTCGAGTACTGCTCGCACATCTGGGGTGCCGCTGCCGCTTCTACACTCGCTTTCCTGGACTCCATTCAGATGAGAGAATTTTCTTGTACAAAATCTTCTTTTAAGAACGAATGTTCATATAAATGAATTTAATGAATTTTCTTTGAAAAAACATTTGTTGAGAATTTTTTTATGAAAAATTATTCAATTTATGGAACATTTTTTAAACGAAATTCGTCGAAAATAAGGTTTTAATAGATTTTCCTGCAAACAAATTATTTTGTTTTCAATTTTAATTACAGATTAGGTATGTAATTTGAATTTTCTGTATTCTTTTGTGTAATTTTGTGTAAAAAAATACTTAGCCAAATTTGATGCATGCTTTCATTAAAAAAAGACATATTTGCTATTAAAAACATTTTTTATGAAAATTCACTACCATAACGCACTTGCTGCGTCCAGACCTGTTTAGCATTCTGTGTAGCGATTAGAATACATTTTTTGTGTCTTTTTAACAGTCTGAAACTATTTTTCGTCTTATTTTTTGAAAACAAAATATATAAAAAGCGAGTTAACAGATTTCATGATATTTTAATGTTATATCGTTGAAAATGTCAGTAAAATATATGGGGATATTCGAACATCTTTATATAACTATTCTCATATTGATCTTGGCTTATAAAAGTTGAAATTCCCTAGCTAGAAGCTGCGGCAATATTTTATATAACCTGGGGAATTTTGCTAGCAAAATATTTTGTGCCAGAGAATAAAACAAAAGATAAAAGAGTAGAGGAAGGGCTTTTGTTCCACGTAAATTGAATTTGAAAATTGGCCTCATGCACTTGGCTTGCTAAGATATGATATAGTTTATTTTCTTTGTGTCCCGGCCAGGATTCTGATAATATTGATGCTCGTCTTCTCTTTGTATTTCTAATATTCTGGGTTGATAATTTATAAAGTCAATAATTTAAATTAAATTTTAAGAAATCTCTACGCAGAAAATACGTTATGTTGGCGAATTTTCATCAAAAAATACTAGCTATTTTCTACAAAAATTCCTTAAAAGCATTTTCCAATCAAAAAGTTGCGATCAAAATTCACCGAATCAATAACTTTCATAACTGGTCTGAGGTAAATTTACTAAAAGTATAAAACTCGCTATATCGGTTTTCTGTAAATATTTGGTTTGGTTTTGGAAATGAAATTATTTGTCCAATTATGCTGCCACATAGACTGAATCATGTGTCATATTTAAATTTCTGATGAATGACCTGCCCGAACTATTAGCCGTTGTAGTGAGAAATCGAATGTGATTCGAACAGGATGATGCACTGGCTCATTTTGCGGTTGATGTCAAGGAATACCTCTCGGAAACATAAGGTCATCGATGGATTGGTTATGGTGGTCCCGTAGTATGTCCACCAAGATCCCCTGGTTTGAAGCTTCGGATTTGTGTCTATTAAAGTTTGCTAAAAAATATAGACTGTTAAACCACAAAGCATATAACTGAAACTACTGCAAATACTTTAGTAAAATGAAGGACAATGACGTTTGAAGAAAAAACATAGGGCTCTGTAAAACACATTTCTCGCGACACTTCTTCTACGTAACCCTCATTCGTTTTGGCGTTTCAAATCGCGACTTTATCGTTTTAAGACAAAAGACTATAAAATGTTCAAAGTAATTTTTCCGGTATTTCTGGACGTTTTTGCGGTAAGAAAAATTATCTTTGGCTCTAATATTCAACAGATTTTGTTTATATATATATATATATATATATATATATATATATATATATATATATATATATATATATATATATATATATTGTAATGATTTATTATGTGTGTATATTACTGCCCTACGTTTATGGGCGTCAATTGTAATGATTTATATACGTATGTAAATATTGTATATGATTTTAGGTGTGGTTTATATAATTTTAAGTATATTGTATGTAATTGTATAATTATTATTGTATAGTTTAATTGTTCGTGTATAATTTAATAATGTTTATATCCTTTATTATGTTTTGTTAGTGTACTTTGTTTTATTGTTTATTTATCTTTGAGTTCAATTTAGTGTTTATGTGTAATATTTGTAGATTTATAGTTTCCTATATTTGTATACTGGTATTGTAATGGATATTATGTTCTATACTTATGAATCTCAGATTATATATATTTATAGTTGGGTGTCTTTAAATTTATGTATTTATTGATTATAGGGTTCACTATATTATTTTATTTCATTTGTAACTCAAATTCTGACACTTTTCGAACATATGTATGTATGTAAGTCAAATTTTTGTTACTTTTAAGAATTATAACCAATATTTAACAGATTTATATTATAATATTAAATTAAATAAATTTACCTTTTTTATTTAATTTGTTTTCTTCTTAATTTTATCCACGGCTTTATGTAGGCTCTATTCTGCAGGGATTCACTGGGATCAGTGAAAATTCTTACCTTAAACCTTTTACCTAAATTGTCTATGTAGTTTTCTCAAAAGTATGTACCTTGATAGGAAATGAAACCACAAATTATCTCAATTTAACAACTTATTTTCTATTAATGAGTGTTTTATACTTTAACAAATTTACCACAATATGAAAATTTAATCTAGCATTGACATTTACAATAATATCTTACTGGATCCTCTAATATAAATATTGACCATTCAATTTTATTAATTACATTTAAAACAAGTTTGAACTGACTTTGCATTTGCCGCTATTGTCTTCTGCAAACTCCTGTCCTGTTTCTATAGCAACGGCTTTGATGCCAAAATGGTTGATATTTGATTATCTAATATTCGTATGAGGGTATCGTAACGACATCTATGGAGATTTACTTGAGTCACTCTAATTAACGTTCTGAATTCTACTACTATTTAGATTTTAGACGTAAATGTCATTTACGTTATAAAAGTTCTCATTGACAATTGTGTTATTAGTTGAGCTGTTTCTTTATGAAGTTTCGATAATTAGATTTATATTTCAACTGTATTAATATATACCTTGGCGTCGGTGGCGGCTTCTGTTTAGATACGTGTCGTCTATTATCACTTATTTGCTGTGTGAAGGTTATTCTTGTTTGCCAAAACATGTTCAATAACAATGCCGACTTTACACTATAATTTTAAACACTTTTACTTGAATTAATTTCAAGTTTTAATATAATTTTGGAGAAAAACACAATGGATGTTTAAAAGCGTGATGTTCGCTCTGCCCTGTTAAAACGTTCTCTCTAGTTATCGAAGGTGCCGGATGTCGTCATCATTGTTCTCCGCCAATTCCGTTGCATTAATTGCAAATGTGCAAATTGTTATTTCTCCTGGTCCAATCGTTGCTGTCCTTTTACACATGAGTCAAAAACAAAAATCACTTTCTTTGGAGTTAATGGATTTTTAAAACTACTGCTTGATTAAAATGTGAGTAAAAAACTATGTTCATAAGCGCCGAATTTAAAATCTATAATTTATTGTTAATACTTAACCTGAAACATTGTTTAGACTTTCTTTAAATTACTTATTCAGTTCGTTTTTATATTCCTTAACACTTGCTACTGCCTTTGTTTACATATTGAAGCTAATAAGTACAATTAGTTTTGTTACAAATAAACACTTCATTATGACTATCGAAAATATATTATTTTAAATTTTCAATTAGGTTTTAATTTTCAAACTCAATGTCTTAAGCTTTTTATCATAGCAATATATATATATATATATATATATATATATATATACATACATACATACATATATATATATATATATATATATATATATATATATATATATATATATATATATATATATATATATAGATTGAAACTGACCCCGGATATGTGTTATAAGGGGTCTAGTTCGCGCTTATTTGAGGAAATCTTTTAAAAATTCAAAAACCGCGATCTCCACAGTGTTTTTTTTTCTACGAAAATTCACTAAAAAGTCAATGGTTGTTTTAGAAAATTATTGCAATGATAGCACATACGCACGGCCATGATAAAACTGTCCACACTTTATTAGCAGTAAAATATGTATTAGTTTAAATACTGCTTACCCTTCAAATTACATTCGAATTGCTACTGTCGTTTTGGAGAAATTTGAAATAAACCAAAAAAAAACAAAAACTTTTAACACCCTGTAGTTATGAAACGAAGCAAAATTGAACAGCCTGTAGATAATTATTTTGCAAAACTAGACTATAGATTATAATATTGTTGCTTCAATTTTAACTAAAACTTTACTTTTTAAGCTTTTGTCTACAAACATATTAGTGAATTTTCTTTAAAAAATTCACTAATGAGATCTCCACTTTTGAATTTGTAAAAAACTTCTTCAAATGAGCGCGAACTAGGCCCCCTAGAATACATACCCGCGGCAGCTTCAATTTTTATATATACAAATAAAGGGCCGATTTTGATAAAATTTGGTGAGTAAATTATTTTTGCAAATGGCTTGCATAAATTCGTTAGCCTGGAAAATTGGACCAGTTTTTCCGGGAAAATTTTAGGTTTTCTTTTGGTTCTTATCTCCGGAAATAACACAGCCATGGCAACCAATTTTGGCAGGGTGGTTTATATTGTGAAAACCAAACTCTGGACCAACATTTAGGTCTCGACGTGGAAAGGAAGAAAAGTTATAGGCACTTAATGAACCAACATTTTAGTGCCAATAAAAGTCAGAGAAGACGCAATACCAAAATATTGTATGTGTTAAACAAAATCTATTAAATATTACAGACAACGTTTATCTTTCCATGGCGCAAAAAGTTCAAGAAGTACCAGAAAGACTACTTTAAGAATTTTATAATTCTTCTCCTGTAAATGTCAAACTGGAGATTTGAAACGTGAAAATTAGTATAACTATTCCCGTTTATGAATGGAGAATATTGTACAAAATGTGTATTAGAATGTTCAAGATTTATGCTACTCTTCTCATTTGTTAAAGTAACTGCAAAATCTGCCTCTAAAGACCTTACATATTACAAATATATAACTTAAGACCATTTTCGTTTATCTACCGTTCTTCATTGCAGTTTTCCAGAAGCATTACGTGGTGTAACGGTTAGGATGCCTGTCTGATGAGTGAAGGGACGCGGATTCAAATATCACCGTTGACTGAATCTCTCTTTTAACTTTTTTTTTTACTTTTTTTCCTCTTTGCTTCCGTTATAACGTTATCTGATCAAATTGTGTAATTCCAGTATATATTTTAGCGACTTTTTGTTGAAAATGAAAGATAAGCACTTTTAAGACTTTTAATTCAAGTTTAATAGTAGCTGTTGTTGCCCTTAGTTGGTAAAACCATGCCACACTTAACATAGACTTAGATATTTGTGACGTGAGAAGAGGTTGTTTTCTTCTCTACAACCGAATTTAATTTTTACAGCATCCACAGGCAAAAGAATTTTCTTTGTGAAGCCACAGAAAAGTATCTAAGTTGTGTATTTAGATCAGATTTTAAATATATTTTAATTTATTTCATTTACTTCTATTTCTATTAGTTAATTTTCTTGTACAAAATGTCCTTTTGATAGCGAATTTTCTTATAAATGAATTTAATGAATTTTCTTTGAAGAAATGTTTGTTGCGAATTTTTTAAACGAAATTAATCGAAAATTAGGTTTTAATCGATTTTCGTGCACAGTAATTATTTTATTTTCAATTTTAATTACCGATTAGGTATATAATTTGAATTTTATGTATTCATTTTGCAAAATTTTGTGTAAAAAGGTATTTACCCAGTTTTCGCAGAATTTTTTTTGCTTCATAGAAATAATTTTTTGTAAGATGTTTTTGTGAAATTTTGGTAATTATTGATAAATATTTAATAAGTTATTATAAAAAAAATGTTTATGGATTTTCTTGAAATTTTTTTTTACAAATTTTCATGAAATTTTTGTTATGTTGTCGAAAAAGTTTCTGTGAAAAATTATATTTTGGTAGGTGGGTAAATAACTTGAAATGGTTGGTTGGCCAGAAAAATCGGACCAATTTTATTGTTTATTTAATTATTCAATTGTTGGAACATTTTTTAAATGAAATTCGTCTAAAATAAGTTTTTAATGGATTTTCGTGCAAGCATATTTTCAAGTTTAATTACAGATTAGGTATATAATTTGGATTTTATGTGTTCTTTTAGCAGAATTTTTTGTACAAAATACTTAGCAAAATTTGATGCCTGCTTTCATTAAAAAAAGACATATCTGCCATTAAAAATATTTTTATGAAAATTCACTACCATAACGCACTTGCTGCGTCCAGACTTTATTTTATACAGTCTCGTGTATCTAATTCTTCACCTCGCACAAACTTGTACTTTAATTTTAACAATCTAGATAATTTTTTTGTAAGGCTATATTATAAAGCTGCATAAAAAATGCCTTGAATCCAATAAAACTTCACTTTTTGACCCTCAACAAACAAAGAATTTTTTGCACAAGGTCTCCTAATGCATGTATCCAATTCTGAAGTTCAACATGTTAGCAAGATCAATAGAATAGCGTAAAAAATTCATTGGACTAAACCTCATTCAATTCTTTAATGTTTTAAAAAGAACTAGGGGAAGGGCACTGTGGGTTGGCATGAATGGAAACGTTTTTAGTATAAAATCGAATAACTTCGGGTTATTTACGGAGTATTGTAACACAAGGCCTTTGTTGGGGTGCATTAGAAACGTTCTTTATTCGCTTACATTAAAATGTTCACCTGAATCAACTATACTGTCGCATTCTTAGAGTACGGAATATTCACTAAGTGAAGATTTTTTATTTTTATTTATTTATAATTTAAGTGCCTTAACAACTAAGGTCATTGACACTAAGGGCACTTTAAATAATTACATAACAAAATTATATATAAAAAGAGGAACTAATAAATACACTTAAATACTTAAGGTACTTAATGAGAAGCTTCATCCAGACAGCAAAATTTATTGATGGGGTGCCCTACGCGTTTCGGCTATACAATAGCCATCATCAGGGGCAAATTTCTAATTCTTCAAAAAATTAGATTCAAACTATACACAGGTTGCCAAGGCTGGAGCCTTCATCTATTGCATCAGCGGTCCAACAACAACATACCCAAATGTGCCGGAAAATCGACTCATGGTGTCATTAGATCAATACAAACGACAACTTAAACACAAGACGAGAGTGAACGTCGGCCATTAATGAAAACTGCAATAAAGCGAATGGCCGACGTTCACTCTCGTCTTGTGTTTAAGTTGTCGTTTGTATTGTTCTAATGACACCATGAGTCGATTTTCCGGCACATTTGGGTATTTTGTTGTTGGACCGCTGATGCAATAGATGAAGGCTCCAGCCTTGGCAACCTGTGTATAGTTTGAATCTAATTTTTTGAAGAATTAGAAAATTTGTCCCTGATGATGGCTATTGTATAGCCGAAACTCGTAGGGCACCCCATCAATAAATTTTGCTGTCTGGATGAAGCTTCTCATTAAGTACCTTAATTATGTCTATCCCAGACCTTGTGACGTTCAGGAATGAAAAAAAACACTTAAATACTATTATATAAATTAGACTGTCTTAAAAATCTAAGTAAACAGTTTACATTCGTAAAATTTAGACTTGAAATTTCAGACAAGTTTCTTCTTTCGCCAAAATTTTCAAATCGTGGACAGGCATATAAGGAACATTCCAATAGTAAGTGAAAAATTGAAGTTGGTCGGTCACAGAGCTCACAATAAGGGCGTTGTTGTTGATTTAAGAGATAACCATGTGTATGTAGTGAGTGGCCAATTCGGAGTCTTCTAATAATCACTTCTTCCCTGCGTGATAAATCTGGAAGTTTCTTGATTGCCACAGTTGGTTCAATTTCTCGCAGTTTGTTGCTTAGCAGAGACCAATGGATTTGCCATTTCTGTCTATAAAAATTTGCTATCTGTGCAGAAACGTCGGAGTAAAGTTAAAGAGGAATTACAGTATCGATTAAGAGAGCATTTCTGGCACATTCGTCTGCATTTTCATTTCCGGTAATGCCACAGTGTGATGGGACAAATATAAGTCTGATAGATTCGCCAGATTGCAAGGCACAATGAATAGATTCTTGTACTTGGATTACAAGATGGTCCTTTGGGTAAAGGTTTGTGAGTGATATAATCGACGACAGAAAATCGGTGCATATTAAGGCGTTATTGAAATGAGAGTTGACGAATGTGTTGGTTGCTTTCATTATGGCGTATAGTTCTGCTGTATAGTTACTACATATTGACGGTAAGTGATATGCTTCTTCCTTTAGTGCAGAAGTGATACTACATCCGACACCAATTTCACTTTTTGATCCATCAGTGTAAAGAATTATACCATATCGATAATCTATTGACACATTCAGCTGGTAATACATTCGATTTATGCGATAAAAAAGTCGTATCAGTAGGTGGAAAAACAATGGTCCATAGAGAAATAGCACCATTGCATATATGATTTGTCAGATCTGGATTGAAAATATGATTTAGCTTTTTTATATGTAAAGAAAATGGTAGCTGTGCTGAAACGTTTCCATCATAGAATCTGTTGAAGTTGGTCTGTGCCAAGAATTTGTAGACTGGATTGTTTGGGTTTGCTGATATCTTAGCCGCATATTTTAAGAGTATTTCTTCTCTTCTTAACTTAATTGGAGGCTCGTTACATTCTCGGTAAATACTTTCCACTGTACTTGTTCGAAAAGCACCTGTGACTATTCTAAGTGCGTGATTTACAATAACTTCAAGTGGTTTTAAGGTTGATTTGCTTGCGGAAATATAAATAGCTCAGCAATAGTCAATTTTTGATCTTATCAGTGATCTGAAAATACTTAGCAAGACTGATTCATGAGCCCCCCAGTTATAGTGTCCAAGAGTTTTCAAAATGTTTAGTCTAATAATTGAAACCTTTGATGAGCATTGATAAGTACACTTGGAGAACACAAATCACCACAACACACACCAGAAAACCTGACGATGGTTTCACTAACTCAGTTAGCATCATCAGAGGATGAATAATTCAAAATATATTATATCGACAACTTTATTTATATTCCTCTGCAGGTAGTTGGTCACTAACGATATAGGAAGGTGCAACGACACCAAAATTAATATGTTTTATTTGGCGAAAATATCTGTATTCTTTTATTATCTAACGGACGTGCTTCTGCGGGGAATCTATAGCTATA
Organism: Tillus elongatus; assembly: GCA_964006375.1. Lineage (NCBI taxonomy): Eukaryota > Metazoa > Arthropoda > Insecta > Coleoptera > Cleridae > Tillus > Tillus elongatus. The sequence continues at coordinate 132,203,497 of OZ023267.1, forward strand.
TCTCTCGGGGAATCTATAGCCGAAACAATAGGTCTTGTTGATTATCCCGGTTTATGATTTTTTGGGAGACCGTACTGTTTGGGGACTTTAGGATTTGCAACTGGTAACTTTCTTCCTAAGTCTTTTGATATGATGTTGTGACAACTCTTTAGACTATTTTTAACGTCATAAATCATTTTTGGTAGCACATAAATATCTAAATATAAAGATAGAGTTTATAACGCCATAGAGAGCCATAGGACTGTATAAAAAAACTCTCTACCAAAAATGATTTTGGGCGTTAAAAATAGTCTAAAGATTGTCGCAACCTTATAACAAAAGTTACAACAAGTTTACAAAAGTCCCCAAAAATCCATAAACAGGGAAAATCAATGAGACCCATTGTTTTGGCTATAGTTTCCCCGAAAAGCAAAGTGGTTGACAAATGAGTTAAAAAGCTTGCCCGTCAAACAAAAAAGTTTTTCAGTAGCAAATTCACTTGAATTTATTATTAGCATTAAAGAGGTTAAATTGGTTAAAGGCGAGGTTTTGATTTCATTTAACGTAACCTCATTGTTTCCTAGCGTTCCCACGAAGCAAAAATTAACATATTGTTACATTTGTCTATGATAATTAAGTTTAGGAACTTTGTTACTTCTATGGTAGTGTGTTGGTAAGAGCGAACACTCTGGAACAATATTTCTAGAAGAGACCAGAAGTGACAGGTGTAGAATAGTGTAGAAGATCTAGAATCTCTATAGACAGTATAAATAGATGAGCGGTGCGCAGAGTAAGTTAGTTCAGTATTAAGTCGGTGCAGTACAGAATAGTGATCATAGAGTATTAAGCGAGTTAGCAGTAAATGTTGTTGTTACTTCTATGGTAGTGTGTTGGTAAGAGCGAACACTCTGGAACGATATTTCTAGAAGAGACCAGAAGTGACAGGTGTAGAATAGTGTAGAAGATCTAGAATCTCTATAGACAGTATAAATAGATGAGCGGCGCGCCGAGTAAGTTAGTTTAGTATTAAGTCGGTGCAGTACAGAATAGTGATCATAGAGTATTAAGCGAGTTAGCAGTAAATGTTGTTGTTACTTCTATGGTAGTGTGTTGGTAAGAGCGAACACTCTGGAACAATATTTCTAGAAGAGACCAGAAGTGACAGGTGTAGAATAGTGTAGAAGATCTAGAATCTCTATAGACAGTATAAATAGATGAGCGGTGCGCAGAGTAAGTTAGTTCAGTATTAAGTCGGTGCAGTGCAGAATAGTGATCATAGAGTATTAAGCGAGTTAGCAGTAAATGTTGTTGTTACTTCTATGGTAGTGTGTTGGTAAGAGCGAACACTCTGGAACGATATTTCTAGAAGAGACCAGAAGTGACAGGTGTAGAATAGTGTAGAAGATCTAGAATCTCTACAGACAGTATAAATAGATGAGCGGTGCGCAGAGTAAGTTAGTTTAGTATTAAGTCGGTGCAGTACAGAATAGTGATCATAGAGTATTAAGCGAGTTAGCAGTAAGTGTTGGTGTATAAGAAGCGATCATAGAAGGCAGATAGTGGAATATAGTTCTATAGACATTTAATAATAGAGAAGAGAAATATTTTAGTTGATTCTGGTGTTGGAAAATAATTGGTAATAATAAATTAGTAGTTTGAAAAGCTGTGTTTTGTTAATCAACGAATCCAGAACCCCGTAGAACGTAACAGTATTTAAAAGACTTGTTGAAAACGAATAACATAAATGAAAAGGTCTACAAAGAATATTTAACTTTAACAAACATTTGTATTAAATAAAATATTTTTTAATTTAACAATCAGTTTTTGAACAAGCCCAAGGCACGGCAATGGACAACCCGGTATCGCCATTGATTGCAGACCTTTTCATGAGTAGACTTGAAACAGATCTTGGAAGTGATAGTGAGTATTTTCCTAGAGTGTGATTTGTTACGTGGATGATATTTTCGCAGTGTTTAACACAAACATTTGCAGAATAGAAGATTGCCGAATTAAGCGATGAATTTGATTCTATATAATTTACCGACGAATTAGAAATTAATAATAAATTACCCTGTCTAGACGTACTAGTTCTCAAACATAAAGACACTTTAGAATTCGATGTCCATAGAAAGGAAACCACCATCCTAGGCTAGATTTCTATTGACTCACATCATACGTATGCACAAAAAATGGCCAGTCTGAATTTTTTAGTAGTTAACAGATTAATTAATTTTCCCTCAAATAAAAGCAGATATACCAAAGAATTAAAGTATAGTGAAAACGTGCCAAATATAACGGATACACTGCTTACCTAGTAGAGAAGTTAATTCACAAACATAACACAAAGAAAATGTTAGCAGAATCAACGACTTTTAGATGAGAGATAGCAGAAAAAACGTTCTTTGCTTACCATTTAAACCTCGACTCACTAGGGGTCTATATAGCATTTTTTTAAAAGCCAATTTGCAACTAACATGAGATGTTTGCGACAACATTTGTGTAATAATAACCAACTTACTTTGGAAACCAGTCCGGCTATAGCTTCTTCAGAATCCACCGAAGCTTGTGATATTCCCGTGGCAGTTGGTACGGTACCTGCAAAATACAAATTATAATAGTGTTGCAAAGTGAATCATAACTTCCACATAGCTGTAATAACCTACTCTCCCCAAACAGACATTGTCAGTAAGTGAAGATTGGAACCTGTGATAGGCACTGATAAGTACACTTGGAGAACCCAAATCACCACAACACATCTTTTTAAAGACCTGGCAATCGTTTTACTAACAAAGTTAGCGTCATCAGAGGATGAAAAATTCTAACTAATTTCTAATACAACACCATCTATCTATATTGCTTATTAGGTAAAGAACGAAACCGAGAGGGAGATTTAAGAGGCAGGCACATTTTCTGTGTATTTTATCTTTATTGTCGGACGAGGTTATTGAACTTCCTTTATTACTTTATCTGACAGGTTTAGGAATGTTTATCTGATTCAAAAACAGAGCGAAAATAGAGGGCTAGAGATGAATGGCGTGGTTCAATTTAAGGAACTTTTGTTTTTTATTGCTCCAGAAATATAAATGCTTTCATACGCATTAAGCATCAATTGCCGTCTAACATTTTTGAAAAGTTTCAGATATTTCTTATCAATGTGGTGGTTATTATCCCAAATATGTTGTGCCACGCATGACTACACTACCGTATCTCAAATGTGCCTGATGTTCACGAAATCTAGTCCTTATGGTTGTCTTAGTCTGCTCAACGTATTTAAGATTACAATCTTTACAACCTATCTCATAGATACCCGACATTTCAGTGCCTTTATCTTTATCTTTCGTATTACCTAACAAATTTCTTAAATTATTTTTTGCCAAAAAAGGTAGCTGCAAATCGAATTTCTAAAAATGCTCTCTATACCCTTTGTGATACGCAGTTCAAAAAGTAGATACCAATTTTATCTCTATTTGATATTTCCTGAATGTCCTGCAATCCGCTAACATTTTCTTTGTTCTGTGTCTATTAATTAATTTCTTCACCAAGCAAAACAAGTATCCGTTATATTCAGCCACGTCTTTGATGTACTCTAATTCTATACTATATTTAGTCCTACTTAAGGAATAATTTATCAATGTATTTACTAAACTTTTGCATCTTTAATGAAATCTGTAACACAACATTTTTAAAGAGACTTGCAGTATATACAGTGTGTAAAAGCCAAATGGAATAAATTCATTATTTCGGTTACTGAACATTCTTATAAATAAATCCGAAACATGTCAAATTTAAATTATAAACTAACATTTTTCAACGTAAAAATGCGTTCGCTACCTTCAACCCCCTTCGAATGACAGGTACAACCTCCAATTTTTTAAAAGGGAAGTATAGGCTTGTGATATGTCGTTTGAAAGGTCTGTTCATTCTCTATTCAAAAATGTTATTGTTTTCAAGTTTGTTGCAACAATTAAGATTGATAGAGAATATAATAAAATCATGTGGGTACCGAAAATCGCTACAATACAACAAAAATCTAAAATGTAATGCAAAATGTAATAAAATGTAAAACTCTAAAAGAACTATGAATGTCAATGAAGTAGATGTTCAAAATGTTTGCCGCGAACTTCTTGGCAACACTCTTATCATAAATAAAACTGTCTTCTAAGATTATTTAACATATCAGGCGTGATCGACCTAATCGCAAGCGTTATTCGTTCTTTTAAGTCATTTCAATCAAAAGGTTTAGTTTTGTACACAATGCTTTTCACATATCCCCATAAAAAGAAATCTAATAGGGTAAGATCAGGTGATCGCGCTGGCCATTCTATCGATCCTCGCCTCCATATCCACCGATTGGGAAATATTGCATCGAGGTACTGCCGGACATTGAGTTGGTAATGTGGTGGTGATCCATCCTGCTGAAACCATATCGTATTCACTGGAAGTTGAGGGTTTCCTGGATCAGGATCTAAATTTGCCAAAGTTGGAATGACATCATTTTGCAGTAGTGCCAAATAATTATCGCCATACAAATTACTCTCAATGAAAAAGAGACCAATGATATGGTTAACAACAATGCCTGTCCAAACATTAATCTTCTGAGGGTATTGCGTGTGTTCTTCTCTCATCCAGTGAGGATTTGTCGTTGCCCAGTAGCGACAATTTTGCCGATTAGCATGACCGTTAAGTGAAAAAGTGCACTCATCTGAAAACATAACGTCTTCTAATTGGATAATATTGTTATCCAACATGTCCATCATTCCCTCACAAAAATAAGTTCTCCTATCATAATCGTCTTCCATGAGCTCCTGAGTAGGTATCATTTTATAGGGATGCATTTTATTTTCTTTTAATATGTTAACTATCGATGCATGGCTAACATTAAATGTAGTGGATGCCTGTCTAGGCGATGTATGTGGGTTTTCCACAAATTCAAGCATCACATCTAATTTAATTTCATCACTCAGTGCATGGGCTGCTTTTTTTTATCTGCCTCACATGACCAAACTCACGAAACTGCTTCTCTATTTTACTAATTGTTCCTTGGGATATAGGTGGTAAATCAGGAAATTCCTCATGAAATAGGCGAGTTACTTCATGTTGTGTTCGAGTTTTATCTCCGTAACTAATCATTTGTATAAATGTTATTTTATGCATTTCCGTTAATCTAACCATTTTTCAGAATTGAAGTTAACGAAATTCAAACTAAAATTATAATACTAACAATTTAAATGACAACTTATAATTACAAAACAATTTGCTTAGGCGTTTTAAACAAACTAACATTGCCTCGGAAACTCTTTAATGTATTTTTAATGGATACAATGTAAAAGCATATTACTATGGTTTTTGCTTACTTTCTTATCTTCAAGACCTAAACGGGAAATTAGTTTTGAGTATACTAATTATAATATTGTAATACGTCTTGAGTATTTTATAGCGAATTTCGGTAACCACATGATTTTATTTTATTCTATCTTGTTTGCTGCAATAAACTTGAAAACAATAACATTTTTGAATAGAGAATGAACAGAGCTTTCAAACGACATATCACAAGCCTATACTTCCCCTTTAAAAAATTGGGGGTTGTACCTGTCACTCGAAGGCGGTTGAAGGTAATGATCGCATTTTTACGTTGAAAAATGTCAATTTATAATTTAAATTTGACGTGTTTCGGGATTTTTTATAATAATATACAGTAACCGAAATAATGAATTTATTCCATTTGGCTTTTACACACTGTATATGTAACAAATTTTAGTTTTTTATCTCCATAGAAAATAGAAATTTCCTCAAGTAATTGCTTACTGGGACCTCTAAAATCGACCTCCAAGGTTCATTTAAATTTAAAGAAATAGTTTTAATAATATACGTTACTAATAATTTACAATTCTTATGAAAATTCGCTACTATAATGCACTTTCTGCAATTTCTGGAAAACCTTTGTAACTTTAATAAAATCTGTAACACAACATTTTTAAAGAGACTTGCAGTACTTACATATATGTACCAAATTTTAATTTTCTATCTCCATAGAAAATAGAAATTGCCTCAAGTAATTGCTTACTGGGACCTGTAAAATCGACCTCCAAGGTTCATTTAAATTTAAAGAAGTAATTTTAATAATATACGTTACTAATAGTGTACAATTCTTATGAAAATTCACTATTATAATGCACTTGCTGCATCCCGAATTTTTTTAATCCAGCACATACCAGTTCGCGATAACGCTCTGTAAAATATTCCTTCAGTAAATCCTTTCGACAGCAGTCAAATTTAGTTGCAATGTCGGTAGCATCTGGGCCTCTTATCTGGAAGTGTTCTTGAAAAATTGCTCCATTTCGGCGGGTGAGATTGCAATCGTCAAGACCATCACATTATGCGGAAGCCCTCGAGCTCGTGCCCGAATTATAGAACAGAGTGTAGACCCGGTATGGGTAGCACGGTATATTCACGGACCCCTGTCAGGTGTACCAACTACACGGATGTAAGTTATTAGCTTACAAGGGCCGTTAGCCGATAGATAGGTAGAGTAGTAGCATGTGTTTAATGAAAAAACTCAGGACGCAGCAAATAAGTGCTTTATGGTAGGATTTTCTTTAATTCCATATTTAGCGTCTGCCTATTTCAGCAACTATGACCAATCACCGACGCCAGGGAGGAGCCTCACATCACTATCCTGGAAATTTTGCCAAACCTGTGAGGACAGTGGGATATTTTACGTCCCCAATATTTAATGGTACACGGGATCGACAGCCCAAGGGCAAAACGTGCAGACAGTCAACTTGCTCAAATACAATGACACAACCTGCACTAATACTGAAAAAGTGACATGTTCCCCTACTGGGAAACGAACCCGGGACCCTTAGAATCGGAGACACACATATGGACCAGCATGGCAGCATAAATGTTGAAAAAAATCTCTGGACGCAGCAAGTGCGTTATGGTAGCGAATTTTCTTTAAAATATTTTTAATAGCAAATGTGTTTCTTTGGTGAAAGCAGGCATCAAACTTGGTTGCCTATATAGTAGAAACAATGTACCATATTTCATCGAAATAAATTTATTGTTTGAAAATATATAAACATTTTTCAAAAGTCTAGATGCAGCAAATGTGTTATGGAAGTGAATTTCCATAAAAATGTTTTTAATAGCAATTGTGAGCAGGCATCAATCTGATTAATGTATGTAGTAGAAACAATGTACTATATTTTATCAAAATTACTTATGGTTTGAAAATATACAAAAATTTTCCGAAAATAAACTTAAATGTTGGTTTTCTAACCAACAAAGCTTACGTTAATAGCAAATTGAGTTATTGAAATTTGAAAGATTTAATGAAAATTCGGTAAATTTGCAGATTAGCTCCCGAACGCTTTTCAACAAAATATTTTCAGAAACATTAATAGGACCCCACCTGGATGGACAAACCACAAGAAAAATTTCTTGTACACACCCTCCAAAAAAGTTACGGGACTGGGAGTGAATGGGGGTGATGTGTGGGGTAGGCAGGGTTTAAGGGGGAAATAGCTTCAAGATGTGAAAAAGGCAGCTTTCAAGCCCTATTTATTCGAATTTTCTGCTCATATTTCCTTTTAACTACCTACCCCGCCCAGCACACATACTCACTCCTGGTCCCGCAACTTCCTTGGGGGGTGTGAACAAGAAATTTTTCTTGGGGTTTGCGGATCCAGGGGGGGCCCTAGGCAGGTTTCTGAAAACAGTTTTTTGAAAAGCTTTCGGGAGCTAAACTGCAAATTTACCGAAAATTCACTACCAAAACGCACTTACTGCGTCCATTTTTTTTTTACAAACGCATCATATTTCGAAAATGCAAAAATGCATTAACGAATTTGTTTTACAAAAATTAGCTAAAAAAAATTATACACCCCTACTCACTCCTGGTCCCGTAACTTCCTTGGGGAGTGTAAACAAGAAATTTTTCTTGGGGTTTGTGGATCCAAGGGGAGGGGTCTAGGCAGATTTCTGAAAACAGTGTTTTGAAAAGCGTTCGGGAGCTAAACTGCAAATTTACCGAAAATTCGCTACCAAAACGCACTTACTGCGTCTAGATCTTTTTCTTACAAACGCATCATATTTCGATACAAAATGCAAAAACGCATTAACGAATTTGTTGTACGAAAATTAGTTTAAAAAATATATACACCCCTATTCACTCGTGGTCACGTAACTTCCTTGGGTTGTGTGAACAAAAAAACTTTCTTAGGGTTTATGGATCCAGGGGGGAGGGCTAGGCAGGTTTCTGAAAACAGTTTTTTGAAAAGCGGTAGGGAGCTAAACTACAAATTTACCGAAAATTCGCTACCAAAACGCACTTATTGCGTCCAGATTTTTGTCTTATAAACGCATCATATTTTGATAAAAAATGCAAAAATGCATTAACGAATTTGTTCTCCAAAAATTAGCTAAAAAAAATTATAGACCTTTAAACCATAAACTTCACTAAACCTACAAATAAATATCCGAAAAGGCATCAACTTAACTAAACTCACAGCCAAAGCATCAAAGAAAGGGTCTATTTGAAATGAAAATTTTGTAAATATTTTAGTAAAATGAAGGGCAATGACGGTTGAATTGAACTTAAGGGTTTGCAGAACACTCTTCTTGCAAGATTTTCTTTCCACAATCAGTTCTTCTTTCACGTTCTTTGCTTAAACATTGCCAATTTTGACATTTAAAATTGCGAGTTTGACGATTTGAGGAAAACTCTAAAATTTGTTTCTTTAACTGCCCATAGCTTCGTTGTCTTTAAAGCTAGAGACCTAAATTTTGGTACAGAGTTCACTCTTTATAATACAAACACGAGTACTAAATTACTTTGTTATTTAAGGAGATATGAAACTTAAGGCTTTCTAACTTCTTACGACATTTATACTGGCTAGCGGTATTCATTTAGGTACGCTATCTAGAACATGTCAATTTTGACGTTTCGAATCGCGACTTTTTTGACGTTTTAAGAAGAAAAACTTAAAAGCTTATAACTTTTTTTTGTTGTAACGTAGAGATTCAAATTTTGGTGCATGGTTTTCCTTTTATGATATAAACCCTCGCACACAATATGGTTGCCCTAACTTTGTTGTTTCCGGAGATATACAAATTTTCGGAGAGAAAACGCAAAATTTTCAGGGGAAAACTAGTCCGGTTTTCCTGGCTAACAAACTTGTTCAAGTCACTTGCGAAAGGAAGGTACTCGTCAAGTTGTATCAAAATCAGTCCATTATTTCTGAAACCGACCTCGGATTTGAGTTCCAGGGGTCCTAAATAGCGCTCATTTGAAGAAATTTTTTCAAAATTCAAAAGTCGAGATCTCCTAATTAGTGACTTTTTTTAAGAAAATTCGCTAATAAAGAATTCAAATTACTCTGGATAGGCTAAGAAATGACATTTCTAACGAGACCAAATTTGTTAAATTCTGTTTTGGCTAACCAGAATAACCGACGCATCAAGAAAAAATGTTTTGGTATCTACCACCTCTTTAGGGCAGAAAGTGAACAATATAGTTCATTTATTAATTAATCCGGGATAACGCTGCACTAATTGAGCATAGAGAAAATTCCAATTGTTTATTTAGTAATGGCTGTTACGCTCCCTGCAGGCCATTTTGGAAACTCTAAAATATTTTGTAGCAATTTTTCATGGTCACTTTTCTCATGGGAATTTTTATGCCAAGACTGTGTTCGATGATTCCTTTCTGCAATATGACCGACAGTCATTCTTAGTTGGCCACTCGGTACATTATTTGGAAATGGGTTTTAGAGGCTCTAGCATATGCTTTTTAGCGAATTTTTTTTAAAAAATTCGCTTATGGAGAGATCTGTGTTTATATATATATATATATATATATATATATATATATATATATATATATATATATATATATATATATATATATATATATCCGACCGATAACTCAAAAAATAATGGACCGATCTGGATAAAATTTGCAAAGTACCTTCCTTTTGCAAGTGGCTTGGATAAGTTCGTTAGCCAGGAAAATCGGACCAGGTTTTCCCGGAAAATGTTGTGTTTTCTTTATAAAAAAATTCATATCTCCGGAAATAACAAAGTAAGGGCAACCAAATTTGGTACGCGTGTTTGTATTATAAAGAGTGAACTCTCTACCAAAATTTAGGTCCCTAGCTTTAAAGACAAAGAAGTTATGGGCAGTTAAAGCAACAAATTTTAGAGTTTTCCTCAAAACGTCAAACTCGCAATATTAAACGTCAAAATTGGCAATGTTTAGGCAAAGAATGTAAAACAAATACCGTTTGTGAAAAGAAAATGTTGCAAGAAGAGTGTTCTGCAAACCCTTAAGTTTCATATTCAACCGTCATTGCCCTTCATTTCACTAAAATATTTACAGAATATCCATTTCAAATAGACCCTTTCTCTGATGCTTTGGCTGTCAGTTTAGTTAAGTTTGGTGGCTTTTTGGATAGTTATTTGTAGGTTTAGTGAAGTTTATGGTTTAACGGTCTATAATTTTTTTAGCTAATTATCGAGGAACAAATTTGTTAATGCATTTTTGCACTTTTTATCGAAATATGATGCGTTTATAAGAAAAAAATCTGGACGCAGTAAGTGCGTTTTGGTAGCGAATTTTCGGTAAATTTGCAGTTTAGCTCCCGAACGCTTTTCAAAACACTGTTTACAGAAACCTGTCTAGCCCTCCCCCCCCCCTGGATCCACAAACCCCAAGAAAAATGTCTTGTTCACACTCCCCAAGGAAGTTACGGGACCAGGAGTGAGTAGGGGTGCATAAATTTTGTTAGCTAATTTTTTTAGAACAAATTCGTTAATGCATTTTTGCATTTTTTTATCGAAATATGATGCGTTTGTAAGAAAAAAATCTGGACGCAGTAAGTGCGTTTTGGTAGCAAATTTTCGGTAAATTTGCCGATTAGCTCCCGAACGCTTTTCAAAAAACTGTTTTCAGAAACCTGCCTGGCCACCCCTCTGGCTCCACAAACCCCAAGAAAAATTTCTTGTTCACACTCCTCAAGGAAGTTACGGGAGCAGGAGTGAGTAGGGGTGCATAATTTTTTTTAGCTAATTTTTCTAGGACAATTTCGTTAATTCATTTTTGCATTTTTTATCGAAATATGATGCGTTTGTAAGAAAAAATCTGGACGCAGTAAGTGCGTTTTGGTAGCGAATTTTCGGTAAATTTGCAGTTTAGCTTTCGAACTCTTTTCAAAAAACTGTTTTCAGAAACCTGCCTAGGGCCCCCCTGAATCCACAAACCCCAAGAAAAATTTCTTGTTCACACTCCCCAATGAAGTTACGGGACCAGGAGTGAGTAGGGGTGCAAAATTTTTTTTAGCTACATTTCGTAGAACAAATTCGTGAATGCATTTTACTATTTTTTGTCGAAATATCATGCGTTTGTAAGAAAAAAATCTGGACGCAGTAAGTGCGTTTTGGTAGCGAATTTTCGATAAATTTGCAGTTTAGCTCCAGAACGCTTTTCAAAAAAAAAATGTTTTCAGAAACCTGCCTAGGCCCCCGCCCCCCTGGATCCACAAACCCCAAGATAATTTTCTTGTTCACACTCCCCAAGGAAGTTACGGGACCAGGAGTGAGTAGGGGTGTATAATTTTTTTTAAACTAATTTTCGTAGAACAAATTCGTTAATGCATTTTTGCATTTTTTATCAAAATATGATGCGTTTGTAAGAAAAAATCTGGACGCAGTAACTGCGTTTTGGTAGCAAATTTTCGGTAAATTTGCAGTTTAGCTCCCGAACGTTTTTCAAAAAACTGTTTTCAGAAACCTGCAGGTGGGGTCCTAGTAATGTTTCTGAAAACAATTTGTTGAAAAGCGTTCTGGTGCTAATCTGCAAATTTACCGAATTTTCATTAAATCCTTCAAATTTCAATAACACAATTTGCTATTAACGTAAGCTTTGTTGGATGAAAACCAACATTTAAGTTTATTTGCGCAAAATTTTTGTATATTTTCAAACCATAAGTAATTTTGATAAAATATAGTACATTGTTTCTACCACATAGGCTATACCAGTAATCATATTGATGCCTGCTTGCATTTGCTATTAAAAACATTTTTATGGAAAATCACTTTCATAACATATTTGCTACATCTAGACTTTTGAAAAATGTTTATATATTTTCAAACAATAAATTTATTTCGATGAAATATGGCACATTGTTTGTACTATATAGGCAACCAAGTTTGATGCCTGCTTTCATCAAAGAAAGACATTTGCTATTAAAAATATTTTAAAGAAAATTCGCTACCATAACGCACTTGCTGCGTCCCGAGATTTCAAATAATTGTTTTAAAACTACCAGTCCCAATCTCAAGGAAGAGAGATCTTTTCTCACGAAATTTCGCCAGAAAGTACATGTTTATGAACAATCCTGCAGAATAACAAGGGTGTATAGTAAACTGTTGTATAAATATGATCTCAGTGGACGTACATCTAACCTGTGTATTAATACATAAACATAGAGGAAGAGGAAGCTTTTAGAGGAGGCGGTAAAGGGATAGGATGTCATCTTAGTCCCGGGGATATTTTCCTGGGTATAAAGATGTTCGACTATGAAAACATGACGTGCCCGGCTCGCCGGTTGCATAGCATACATGTCGACACCCGCCCCTAAGCCCCTGTCGCCTGGATCCGGGGTTATTGATGGCTTCTCCATAAACCCCGCGCGCCAAGACCGGCCGAGGATATAAAAACTTTTTAAAATAATGCGGCTGGTGTCCGGAAAAATGGCGGGCATTATCTCAGCTCGACGGGGGATTATGCTCGGACCGGGACACATCCAGAGAATTATAATGTTACCATTGAAAATAGATGGTCCGTGCAGATTGGGTAATGTTTCTTGAAGTGCATGGGAGCTTTTCAACTTTTTGCCTATTAATTTGTTAGGTCTGTAGTCTGTGTATTAGGGTACTGCAGTACGTGCATTATCGATATTACGTTTATATTTATAATAAATCAAAATCATGCACACTACAATAACTAAGACCAGTTTCAGTAATCAAACAGATAAGTAACTACAGGATGTTTTATAACATGTGAGACACATTTCACGAGCGACTGTAGATATGAAAATTACCAAAAGATCCAGACGCAGAAAATGCATTATGGTAGCTAATGTTTATAGTTTATAAAAATGGCTATTTCTATAAAAAAATGTCAGTTAAAAAATTTATGATATATATATATATATATATATATATATATATATATATATATATATATATATATATATATATATATATACACTCAAAAAATTGTGGGATAGCCGCCAGTTGCAAAATTAAACTCTTTATTAAAAGCCGAGCTTTCAGAATACTTTATTCCATTCTCAAGGATATAACCTGAGTTTTACTATAACTAATTATGAAATAACAAACATGAAAAAAACCTTTTTGTAAATTTGAGTGAAGCCGATTTCACTCAAATTTACAAAAAGGTTTTTTTCATGTTTGTTATTTCATAATTAGTTATAATAAAACTCACGTTATATCCTTGAGAAAGGAATAAACTTTTCCGAAAGCTCGGCTTTGAATAAAGAGTTTTATTTTGCAACTAACGGCTATCCCACAATTTTTTAAGTAAATAACACTATTACCGTCACAAAAACTTAATACTATATATATATATATATATATATATATATATATATAGAGAGAGAGAGAGAGAGAGAGAGCATGCGGGATTCTGAACCACGACATCATTGGGAACTCCGAAATCGTCAGAGATACAAACTTGGTTAAATTAGACCACAGTTGCACAATAACAAGGGAAACTCGAAGGTACTCACAGATTTGAAAAAAGCTCGGGACGCAGCAAGTGCGTTATGGTAGTGAATTTTTATTAAATGCTTCAAATTTGAATAACTCAATTTTCTATAAACTTAGAAATTTTAATTTCGGTACATAGTAAGGCTTTTGTAATTCAATATATCCACCAAATTTCGTTAAAATAACTTTGTAATTTTCGGAGAAAATTTTTTTCTTCAAAAGAAAATTTGAAATTTTATTAACTCAATTTTTTATCAACTCATAAAGTTGAATTTTCGTATGTGGTAAGGTCTCTCCCAAGGCAACATATGTGTTAAATTTCATGAAAACAGCTTTGTTATTTTCGGAGAAAAAAATTTTTTTCGAAATAAAACTCAAAATTTTTCCGGAAAACCCCGTCCGATTTTCTTGGCCAATGAACTCATCCAATCCATTAATAAAATAAAGGCACCTGCCGAATTTTATCGAAATCGGTTAATTATTCTTTGAGTTACACTCTAAGAGAGGACACAATCTGCCTACTCCTTAGAGTGGTGGACAAAGGTGGGTAAAGGAAATATGTAAGGACACTCTAAGGCCTCAATCTGCCTACTACTTGGAGTGGTGGACAAAGGTGGGTAAAGGAAATATGTAAGGACACTTTAAGGCCTCAATCTACCTACTCCTTAGAGCGGTGTACAAAGTTGGGTTGGGTTGTTGTAGCTCGATTACGGGGCCTGAATCTGCCTACTCCCCAAATCTCGCCGCAGGTCGTCTGTGAGGTCTCAGTGTGTTCAACCCTAGGCCTCAGAGAGATCTGGCAGTTCGTTGCAAGTCTTGTCTTATATATGTCGTTCCGTCTACCTGCTTCGTTATCAGTGAAAGTAGTGGGGTCACCGTCAATTAAGTGGGGGGCTTTGGTCACGGTATTTGCCGTGGGGTTTCCGAAGTTGGCGGTTGTAACCAGAAATTATAATGACAACAACATTTCACAATAATTCGGGTATAACAGAAGAAATAAGATGGAATTCTGCATTCTTCGGAATTTTTTGCGAATTTTGATATTTTAATTTTTTTTCAAACCGCCATATCTCGGTAACAATTTGACATACAAACATATTTGAATAATCAAAATAGTAGGAAATTTAACGCTCTATAAAAAAGTCGCAAATGTTTTTGCCGTACTATGTAAGGGAAAAAGTTATTAAGAAAAACCGGAGAAAGCTCGAAAAATTTGCAGTCCCCTCGTCTTTTTTCGCACAGAGTTCTCGAGGTCCAAAATTTGAGCAAATGTTTCCTAGCCATATTTAAAAAGCTTCCCAAAGTTTCATCAACTTCCGACCTTTTTCTATCTGAAACTACCTGTCGACTGAACTATTATGTCGTATTGTAAATTTAGTCTTCTATATATATATATATATATATATATATATATATATATATATATATATATATATATATATATATATATATATATATATATATATATATATCTTCCTGCACTAGTTTGTTCATATACGAAGAAAAGAGATTATGGATCTTGAAGGTTTATCGAACTAGCCTCGGCCTGTGGTAGCCGATATGTTTTTGTAAGTGACGGCAGCAGCTACAGGTTCACATATTATATTATAGTTCTAAATATACATGTTTTCTGTCTAAGCAACTTTAATTTTGTGCATTAATTCAATTCGCTCTAATTAACTTAGCCTTTTAATATAATTAAAATGTCTTCGCTAGAATGTTAATCACATGTGAGCAACATCATTTTTAATTGTCTGATAATCTTATTAATGAGGTTAGGTTGACAAAAATGCGTTCTACATATGTAAAACAAACTCAACTAGAAATTAACGAGGTGATGACTAATTTATTACATCGATTTACTTAATTATAATAAGCTTATTCTAATTTTTTCCTCAGGCAAGTTTCTGTAAATGATACCACTTAAAAAATCTAATCTAGTGCGACATAATAGAAACTTATCGTCATAAATTCAATAAGGAAACATAGGGAAACCACATAATAAGTAAATTATCAAATGTCACTTGGTCATTATACAGGCAATTATCTCCTTTAGCTGTATCAATATAACATTCGGCTGCCGCCCCCAAATAATTAATTAAGTAGGCTATTGATTTAAGTCAGCTACTAATGCAATTATCTGTTAAAAACGTCACTGGACATCGGTAACCATAAATTAACCAATAGACGACCATATGCCGCATAGCCAACTATGATATATAAATAAATTACAGGGATAAATTTTAATGGTGGCACGTTAACGCCACAAGGATCTATTAGTTTGTGAGTTTTATTGCCACCAACTGTGACGTTACCGAATTCAATTAAGTATGTATTTATCAGAAAAAAGATAGCGATGTTGAGTAATATCTTTTTTGGTTAGTAGCAAAATGCTAAACACTTCGAATGATATACGGTGATAAAATTAAGAGAAGGAAAAAACGTCCTGAGTTATAGTTGCGAATTTCCATAAAACAGTTTGCTAAAAAAGGTTAGTAGAACAAAAAATGTTCGGGACGCAGCAAGTGCACTGTAGTAGTGAATTTTCATAAGAATAATAAATCATAGTGACAGCCTGATATTAAAAACTGGACGCAGCAAGTGCGTTATGCTAGTGAATTTTCATAAAAATATTTTTTAATAGCAATAATGTGTGTTTTTTTAAGAAAGCAGGCATTAAATTTGGTTACCATTATAACCTATCAATTAAAAACATTGTGCCATGTTTCATCAAAATAACTTTCTTGTTTGAAAATGTACAAAAATTTCCGAAAGTAAACTTAAAGTGTTCCCGAAAAAACTCGTTTCTTGGTAAACCTTATAGGCTAATAGCAAATTGAGCTATTCAAATATGAAGCATTTAATCAAAATTCGCTACCATAACGCACTTACTGCGTCCATAATTTTTTTCTTACAAACATGCATTACATTTCGATGGAAAACGCAAAAATGCAATAACATAAGGCGTGTTTGATTTTAAAAAAAGAAAATTTATATCACCAACGACTTATGGACCATCCTGTGATTGTACAAATAATTTTTTAAGATGTAGCTCAAGACACCTTATAATTAATATATACATTTTTTTCCTATCTTGTATAATAACAGACATATTGATCTTTATTGATTTTTTACGAAAATTCGACAAAAATTATATACCATTAAACGAGAAACTCTATAGCTAAGGCTACTGCCAAGCATCAGAGAAAGGGTCTATTTGAAATGAATTTTCTGGAAACATTTTATTAAAATGAAGGACAGTGACGGTTGAAACTAAGACTTCAGGGTTTGTAAAACATTCTTCTTGAGACATGTTATTTCCATATCCCGTATTAGATTCAAGTTATTTTCCTAAATGTTGCCAATTTTAACGTTTAAATCGCAACTTTGACGTTTTGTGGAAAACCCCAAATTATTTTTCTTTAAATGCCTATAACTTTTTTGTCTTTTGACCTACAGAGCTAAATTTTGGTAGCTAACTTTGTTAGCGAAACGATCATCGGGTTCAAAAACTGTATTGTGCTGAATTGGGTTTTTCAAATTGTGCTTATCAGTGCACATTACAGGCTCCAAACTTCACTCATCAGATTTTGTAATTAAATTATAGCGTACTGACGATTATCCTGCTGTTTCACATGATTTTGTTTGAAAAGTCTAGCAGCAACACTGTCAAAATTCATGGCACAGTTTTACTAGATCAAATCCTGGTTTGGTGCTATAAACCATTTTAAAAATAAAAGGCTGGACGCAGCAAGTGCGTTATGGTAGTTAATCTTCATAAAAATGTTTTTAATAGCAAATATGTGTGTTTTTTAAAGGAAGCAGGCATCAAATTTGGTTACCAATATAACCTATATAGTAAAAACAATGTGCCATGTTTCATCAAAATAACTTTATTGTTTGAAAATGTACAAAAATTTCCGAAAGTAAACTTAAAATGTTCCCGAAAAAACTCGTTTCTTGGTCAACCTTATAGGTTAATAGCAAATTGAGCTATTCAAATATGAAGCATTTGATCCAAATTCGCTACCATAACGCACTTGCTGCGTTCAGAATTTCTTTTCATACAAACATGCATTATATTTCGATGGAAAATGCAAAAATGCAATAACATAAGGCGTGTTTGATTAAAAAAAAAAGAATTTTGAATTGAATTTTCTGGAAATATTTTAGTAAAATGAAGGACAATAACGGTTGAAACTAATACTTCATGGTTTGCAAAACACTCTTCTTGAGACATTTTATTTTCATGGCCCGTATTAGATTCAAGTTCTTTCCCTAAATGTTGCCAAATTTGACGTTTCAAATCGCAACTTTGACGGAAAACCACAATTTATTTTTTAATGCCTATAACTTTTTTGTCTTTTGACCTACAGAGCTAAATTTTGGTACGTGACTTACGCATAAGGATGTAAACCTGCGTACCTTTTGGTTGCCCTTTGTTCATTCCGAAGATATAATTTTTTTTGAAAGAAAACACAAAATTTTCCGGGAAAACCTGGGCTGATTTTCCTAGGTAACGAACTTATCTAAGCCATTTGCAATAGGAAGGTATTCACCAAATCTAATCAAAATCGGCCCATTATTTTTTGAGTTATCGGTGTGATACATATATATATATATATATATATATATATATATATATATATATATATATATATATATATATATATATATATATATATATATATATATATATATAACATATAAAAATTTAAACTGACCCCGGATATGTGTTCTGGTGGGTCTAATTAGCGCTCATTTGAAGAAATTTTTTCAAAATTCAAAAGTCGGGATCTCCTCATTAGTGAATTTTTTAAAGAAAATTCACTAAAATTATAAAACGTTACTTTAAAAATAAGGTAAAAGATGGTAGGCAAAAACATGACCTCTAACATAAATATTTATACAATAATTTGATACAAAACTCAAACAAAACAGTTGACAGACAGGAAATATACTCAACAAAAAATACACTAGAAGGCGAAACATAAAAATATTCCTGTGGTTCATGCATTGAGGGTGATTGTATGCATGCAGAAGGAGAAGAAGAACCCCAAGGACGCAGAGGGTTTCTACCCTCTCACCCAAAAACACGGGAGTTCTCCTTCCCCTTGTCCATGCATAAAACTACCTTCAAAGCATAAAGCACAAGAAAAATTTCTTGGAAGCAACCCTCAAGAATGTTACTGGACCTGGTAGAATATGAGTGTTGTTCGGGGCAGACAGGGTTTATAGAAAGTATTGCTGCAAAATGTGAAAAACGGATATTTTCAAAGTCCGACTAAATGTTTTTTTAGCATTTTCCGCTCAGATTTCCTCTCCGCCCAGCAACCCTATTAATGCTTGGTCTCTTAAGTTTCTTAGGGGGTTCTTAGCATGTTTCTGAAAAAATTAAAAAACCCTCCTTGCAGTAAACTGTACATTTACCAAAATTACATTCCACATTATCGCCTCTAAGGTCTTTTTCAGATAATATCGAAATCAGCACTAAAGTAAATAAATTCACTTGCTGTTTCACTCATTTTTTAACTTTATATGATATATATAAGCACAAGGTAAGTAAAGATATAAAGGGGGCTCTTACTTAGCATTGGGGCTACACAAACTTAAAAGTAGAGAAGACATTTAGATCGTGTCTGTCTGCACACAAAAACTGGTAAAATAAATGTATAGAAGTCTGGACGCAGCAAGTGCGTTAAGGAAGTGAATTTTCATAAACAGTTTTATAGCAAATATGTCTCTTTGCAAGCAGGCATTAATTTGGTCGCCGGTATAACCTATATAGTAGAAGCAATGTACCATATTTTATCAAAATAACTTGTTTGTAAATGTACAAATATTTTCCGAAAATAAACATTAAATGTTTCCGAGAAAACTCGTTTCCTAGCCAACGAACGTGAGGTTAATAGCAAATTGAGCTATTGAATTTTGAAGCATTCAATGAAAATTCGCTACCAAAACGCACTTACTGCGTCTCGATTTTTTTACAAACATGCATCATATTTCTATGAAAATGCAAAAATGCAATAAGGAATGTTCACAAAAAATTGTAGGGTCCAATTATGGGCCATCCTGTAATTGTCAAAATAATTTTATAAGATGCAGCTCAAGACACCCTATAAGGAGCGTATACAATTTTTTCTCATATCTTGCATAATAACAATTATATTGAACTTTACCGTGGAAATGTGTCACCCTGTATATATGTAAACAGAAAGTAAACCCGGATATGGATTCTAGGGGGGCTAGTTTACGCTCATTTGAAGAAATATTTTTAGAACTTATAAGCCGCGGTCTCCTCAATAATGAATTTTTTGTACAAAAATTAGCTAAAAATTATAGACCGTTACACCATAATCTAAGTAAAATTACTCCCAAAGAATCAGAGAAAGTGTCTATTTGAAATGAGTTTTCTGGAAATATTTTACTAAAATAAAGAACAATGATGGTTGAAGCTGAAAGTTAAGGGTTTGCAGAACACTCTTTACATAATCCGTATTTCTTTCAGGTTTTTTGCCTAAAAGTTGCCAATTTTGGCGTTTCAAATCGCGACATTTTACGTTTTGAGGAAAACCCAATTTTTTCTTCTTTAAATGCCTCTAACTTTTTTGTCTTTAAACTTACAGACTTAAATTTTGGTAAATTGTTCACCCTTTTATATATATATATATATATATATATATATATATATATATATATATATATATATATATATATATATATATATATATATATATATATATATATATATATATATATTTATATAAAATTGAAACCGACCATGGATTTGGGTTCTAGGGGACCTCACTTCAAGCCGTTTTTTCTAAATTTAAAAGTCGAGATCTCCTCATTAGTGAATTTTTTTTTAAGAAAATTTATTAAAACAAGCACTTGTGAAGCCATGGCAAAAGTCTACGACTGTGTTAAATATGGAACGGTTTCAGTAAGTTAGGGCAAGAAAAAACAACCAAATATGCTATTCAAATTGAATTGAGTCTTAAAACTTTCATCTCCTCTTTATAAGATTATTTTTTATACATAAACTTGAAAAAAACCAGGAATAACAACACTCTAATTAGTTACGGTAAAGTTAAATGAGATTTTAGAAACATGATTAAAAGTAAAGTCACTAACTAGGATTAGAACTCGTCATGTTGCAGTCGATCATCAGATGTACACCACCCACTTAGATACGCCGGACATATAGGTACTAGCAGTATATCCCGCAATACATGTTAACCGTCTAACGTCTTTACTATTTACACAAAACAATTTTGATGTACAATGGATTTATTGCTCATATTTTAACGAAATAAAGGAAAATAACAACTTAAACACATATCTAGAAGCTTGTTAGTAATTTCTTGTCGTATTTTTCACTCACATACGAACTCATACCATAATTATCAGTTTTGACGTTTTAATTAATTAAAAATTAATTTACCTCTAACTTTTTTATATTTTAACACAGATATCTCAATTTTGGCAGATAAGGCACTCTATATGACAGAAACCAGCGTACCAAATTTGGTTCCCCTTACTTTGTTGCTTCCGGATATATAATTTTTTTTCCAAAGAAAATACAAAATTTTCTGGTAAAGCCTGGGTCGATTTTCCTAACTAACGAACTTATCGAAGCCACTTGCGAAAGGAAGGAATGTACCAAATTTAATCAAAATCGGCCCATTATTTTTTTATCGGTGTCATATATATATTTATATATATATATATATATATATATATATATATATATATATATATATATATATATATATATATATATATATATATATATATATATATATATATATATATATATATATATATATATATATATATATATATATATATATATATATATATAAACATATAAAAAATGCAACTGACCCTGGATATGGGATCTAGAGGGCCTAGTTCGCGCTCATTTGCAGAAATTTTTTCAAAATTCAAAAGTCGGGATCTCCTCATTAGTGAATTTTTTTAAGAAAATTTACTAATAAAACCTAATAAAAAAACAAAAGTTTTACGATATTATTTTAAATAAACAAATAGGAATACGTTTCGCGGCTTTTTCGCAATTTGCGGGTGTATGAATCTAGCTTTTGTCCACGACTACACCGAAATCTGGTCGACGCCGAAAGCTAGCACTTTTAAATTAAGCTTAATAGGCTTGGACGCTTAACAAACGTAAGTATGTCTCATTTTAAGCGGGACTGTACCTGTTTGAAACGTACAATATGGGAAATAGAGAAATACTCTTTAAAGTGCTACTTACTAAACTCACTAAAAAAAACTAACCTGCGAAATCATCGATTATAGAAATGATGGATCTAGTAACTTATCTATTAGTATCGTTCTCATTTTGTGAGCAGGTTTTGATACTTGCAAAGAACATTGCTAAAATTTAGCGCTTTTGAAAACAAACATTGTCCCGGTATTATAAAAGAAATGGGCCAGGTCTGACAATCTCCAAAATTCTTAGTTGATTGTACACTTGTCTCCATCTATAACGTTTTGTGTTAACTAGAGCTGTCGTGACAACATATTACCTGGTTCCGCACCGATATGGCGTCCCTGTCGGCAAACTCATCAACGTCGTCTGTACATGAATGCAGGCAGGCTGTACATTAATTGAAAGGTGGTGTGATGAACTGGGACTCTTCATAAACTCAGCGAAGACGGAGATAATCCTGTTCACTAAGAAAAGGAATCTGGAGGGGTTGAGGGCACCGGTGATGTTTGGAAAACCTTTAGCTTTAGTGCGGGAGGTCAATATCTGGGAGTGGTCCTGGACTCCAAACTAACATGGGGGTCGCAATTAGAACGAGTAGTGCGGAAGGGAGTAGCGACCCTCTGACAGCTGCGCTGTGTGATAGGGAGGACCTTGGGACTTAATTATCAGATGCTTCATTGGATTTACACTGCGACCGTCAGGTCGAGAATCCTCTATGGTGAGGTGGTCTGGTGCTGTGGTGTGAATCACACTGCTACCCGGAAGGTGGCCAAACTTCAAATGCTGGCATGTCTGGGTATCACAGGCGCTATGAAGATGATACTCTCAGCCGCGCTAGAGGTCTTCCTGATGCTGCCATCGCTTCGCAACTGCATCAGAATGGAGTCTATGGCGTCGCATCTCAGAATGTCAGACTCTGGAAACTGGTGCGGAGAGGGAGAAATAAACAGCATATGCAATAGTTGCCAAGGAGGTGAAAAAGGAAATTCCAATTTCCACCATCAAGGTACGAATTGCATAGGACTTTATTAGGCTGACTAGGACATATACTCTCAGAATCCCCAGCAAGTATCAGTGAAGGGAAAATGGGGTTGCTTTCCAGCCTGCCAGCCTGGCTTGTTTTACCGTCGGATCACGGCTGGAGGAGCAGCACTCCTCCTGGTGGGAATATACATCGATAGCCTGGGGGTGCGCAAGAGTTATGTTCTGGGCGCATATACCACGGCATTCGAAACGAAGGTGTACGCTATTCTGTCTGTAGCTAATAAACAGGATATGAGGATGAGCCCTGAGAAATGTGTATACATTTTCTCAGATAAACAGGCGGGCCTGCGGGTAGTCTGCGCGACCTGAATTAGGTCAACGCTAATTCAGAATTGCGCTGACGCTCTTACGAGACTGTCCAAGACAAATGAGGTGCAACTTGTGTGGGTTCCGGGACATTATGGCGTTGAGGGGAATGAAGTGGCTAATTATTTGAGAGGCTTGGTTCCCGGCGGCCGTTCTGTGGCCCGGAGCCTCCTATAGGCATAAGTATAAGGATCGTCTCGGACGCCCTAGATAAATAGACTGAGGAGGCCATGGAAAGGCACTGTAGGTCGGTCGGTGGCTGTAGGCTGGCGAGGGACTTCGTGGAGAGGTCGGACAAAAACAGGACTATCTGGCTTCTTGGTGGGAGTCGTTCTGTGCTTCGCCGCATCGTTGAGGGTGCTGACAGGCCACTGTGCTATCAGAAGACACATCACATTGGTAGGTGTCGAGGGGGAACCCATTTGCCAGGAACGCGGCAAGACTGAAAAGACGTCTTACCACTACCTGTGTGAATGCGAGACTTCTGGGATTCTTCGTGCAGAATTGTTCGGTTCGAGGACTCTGCAGAGGAGCCAGGTAAGTTCCGTCCAATGGAAGACCGTCATCGCCTTTATTTCGAAGTCGATGAGGTTTGGTGAGGGAACTGAGGAGAGGTAGGGTATTGTTGCTGGATTGTCAGGGTTGGAAAAAAGGGCCCGTTGTGGCCTACTTGCCTGGCGTTAGCCTCCCCACCATTGCTACTACTACTACTAGAGTTGAACGCACCGAAACCTTAGGGACGATCTCCAGCGAGATTCGGGAGTAGGCAGATTGAGGCCTTAGAGTTCATTTCCTTAACCCCTTCAAAATCGCTTTAAAGCAGGAACCGAACCGTCGAGTTTTCATAAATTCTGGACGCGGTTCGACCCGACAACCAAGTATATCTCATATATATATATATATATATATATATATATATATATATATATATATATATATATATATATATATATATGTGTGTGTGTGTGTGTGTGTGTGTGTATTTAAAGTGACCCCAAATATGATTTCTAGGGGTCCTAGTTCCCACTCATTTGAAAAAAATTCAAAATAAAATATTGCGATCTTCTCATAAGAGAATTTAGGTCTCAGTACGTTTAGCCTTTGACCTGGGAGAGCGAGAGAGAGAGAAATACAGGGTGGAGAAAGAGAGAGGGGGGAAGAGAAAGGAAGGGATCATATTTTCTTAACTTTTTGAAAATGACTAAAACTGAAACGTTGTTTTTCACTCAATTGTAAGCGTAATTCCACCAGAGAATCTAGTTTTTTCCACTTTTGCAAGCGCGCAAATATTTACGCGTTTTGGTAGGACGGCGTTCTGGGGTCACGTGAAAAAATTATTTTCTAATAATTCTGAGATAAAAAAGTCGGAATTCTGACATAAAAACTCAGAATTCTGAGATAAAAGTCAGAATTATTCGAGAGCTTTATACGACAGCGTCCACTTGCAAAACGTTTACCTATTGACTATTGATGTGTAATGAGGTAGGTACCTCTGCCTGTGCCGGTTTTACAGTTAGTTGATGTAATTACAAATTAAAATGAAAGAAAATTGGTTTATCGACTATTCTTCCCGTTGCGTTAATAGAATAATGCATAGTGCATAGGTGCATATACTATGATTTTACTAATTATGTACGTAAATAAGTCGTCGTATAAATATACAATTATATTATTGCTTTAATCGGCATTATACCATGCAAACTTTAGCTGAATTAAAGTCAAGTCAGCCTTAGCAGTTTATAAATAAATATGTTTGTGTTTTTGTATCTTTAACGTCGGTCTATTTCCGCGACTATGGCCAATCGCCGACACCAGGGAAGTTTCGCCTCACTATCCTGGAAATTTTGCTGAACCCTGCCGTTCCGCAAGGATAGTAGGAATATTTAACGTGCCCAACATCGCATCGGACAGGGGACCGACGGCTTTACGCCCCCTCCGAAGGGCGGAACGTGCAGACATTCAACTTGCTCGAATATAATGCCACAACTTCGGTTGATGTTAATGTTACAGTATGTACTGAAAAGTGAAAGGAGAACCCTGGGATCGAACCAAGTACCCTTCGGTTCAGGGGTACACGTTCTTACGACTGAACTACCGAGGCCCTTATAAATAAATAACCATGAGATGAACGTAAGTTGGTTGTTGTGCAAGGATTTGTTTTTGTTGCTCGATAACCATCATCATCATCACAATCGAAATGCGATATCATCTGTCGCAATCGTGACTCTCCGTCTGTAACTGACCATTTTAATTCAGTGTAGCTTCCACCTCATTCAATATTGTACCATGTTTCCAGAAGTTTTACTTTTGATCTACCTCTTCCTTTTTGTCTAGGTATGTATTTTTTAAATAAAACCATAAGAAAGAAACAAATCATCAAACAACAACAAACGTACGTTTATCTCATGATTATTTATTTATAAGAGCCTCGGTAGTTCAGTCGTAAGAACGTGTGCCTCTGAACCGAAGGGTACTAGGTTCGATTCCACGATTCTCCTTTCACTTTTTTCATTACACACTGTAACATTAACATCAACCGAGGTTGTGGCATTATATTTGAGCAAATTGAATGTATGCACGTTCCGCCCTTTGGAGAGGAGGAAAACCGTCGGTCCCGTATCCATGCGGTGTTGGGCACGTTAAATATTCCTACTATCCTCGCAGAACGGCAGGGTTCAGCAAAATTTCCAGGATAGCGAGGTGAAACCGCTCCCTGGTGCCAAGGATTGGCCATAGTCGCGGAAATACACCGACGTTAAAGATAAAATAACACAAACATATTTATTTATATGCTTCTAAGGCTGACTTGACTTTAATTCAGCTAAAGTTTCCGTGGTATAATGTCGATTAAAACAATAATATACTTGTATATTTATATGACGACTTATTTACGTACATAGTAAAATCATAATATATGCACCTATGCACTATGCATTATTTTATTAAGGCAAGGAGAATGATAGTCGATGAACCAATTTTGTTTCTTTTTAGTTTGTAAACACCATCAACTAACTATAAAACCGGCACAGGCAGAGCTACCTACCTAATTACACATCAATAATCAATAGGTAACCACCTGGACGCTGTCGTATAGCCCTCGAATAATTCTCTCGGAATTCTGAGTTAAAAAAGTCAGAATTCTGAGATAAAAACTCAGAATTCTGACTTTTTATGTCAGAATTCTTACTTTTTTATCTTAGAGATACAAAGTCAGAATTCTGAGATAAAAAGTCAGAATTCTGTGATAAAAACTCAGAATTCTGACATAAAAAGTCAGAATTATGACTTTTTTAACTCAGAATTCTGACATATAAACTCAGAATTATGACTTTTTTAACTCAGAATTCTGAGATAAAAACTCAGAATTCTAACTTTTTATGTCAGAATTCTTACTTTTTTATCTTAGAATTCTGACTTTTTATCTCAGAATTCTGAGTTTTTATGTCAGAATTCTGACTTTTTTAACTCAGAATTCTAACTTTTTATGTCAGAATTCTGAGTTTTTATCACATAATTCTGACTTTTTATCTCAGAATTCTGACTTTGTATCTCAAAATTATTAGAAAATAATTTTTCAACGTGACTTCAAAACGCCGTCGTAGAATTCCTATATAACAAAATTTAATACAAATACGAGGCTCAGTTAAAACGAAAAATAAATTTTAAACAAATAATCCATGTTCATTCATTATTCCTGCTAAAATGAAGTATTAATCTTGGTTTAGTTAAATTAATAAAATAAGAGTGTTACATTTTGTAGCAGCTACGGCTTTAATGTTAGTGCCACTGCCCTGTGGACAGTAGCTCGGCCCACTTGATTGTTTGCAACTTTTAAAGAAGAAGAGATAGACAGATAAAATAAAAAAAGAGAAAGACTGGACCTTATCAGCGGATGCACAGTCTAGGATAATGTGAGCTGATCGGAATAAAGGACTCTCCAGTCCGGAGCCTCTAGTTAGGCTCAAAAGCGCTGCCAGTGTGCGATAAGAACTCCTGCGTAAACCAGGGATTCCTCCCCATGCTGCCACCAGCTAAAGCCTGCATTACGCTCACAGATTTTCTAAAATAATGATGCTAATAACTGAGGTTGTTAGTTACTGTGTAGTCCAGTTTGCTGGAGATCAAAGAAATCGACAAATTGTTTGTCCTCCCTGAATATTAAATTAAACAGCGGTAAAGATGGAGTCGGAGCTAGGTGTTGTGCGAAAATCCAACAATCATTCATTTTCGTGTCTCTAGCTATGCCTGATAAGTTGTACACTACAGTGTCTCAATCACATAACTTAACAAGAAAGCTAAACTTGCATGCATAGAAATTGGTCCACTGTAACTTTTCGCTGTAACTATGTTTTTTTAGAACGTATTTGTCACAGCAAAAAAAATGCTGTTAGAACAGCAATTTAGTATGCGTTGATATCAGATTACATTTGTTGTATTCATAGCAACCGATTAACAAATGAAGCGTGTTTATTTGGTGATTATAACGAGAACAACAAACTTATGACAGAATGAAATTATTGCCTTTGCCATTTAAATTTGCACATTTTCGTCTTTCCTAATTGGATTAGTTTTCAAGTGTGTTAGCTTAATGCCCACTACACCGCAAAAAGCCACCCAAGTTAATGCTTTAACCATTTGAGGACACAATTAATTTCTTTTTGAAAAAAAAATCTGTTTTGCTTATAAAAAAATATTTATTATACTTATTTAATGTAAAGTAAATGACACTTATTTGTTTGAAACGTCTTTTGTCCTGCAGGCTATGGTTTCCGTTAGTAACCACTGGGCACGTGCTCACTTAGTGTGGTACGCGGTGAAACAATTCCGGTCCTTGTTAAGACAGTGGCCCACATTACAAATGGAACATTTCCATATGGTTATGTGGACATCTTTTGAAGTGCTACAGTTAACACATCTTAATGAACTACAACGTTCTGGCAAATGTGCACATTTATCATATCGTACTTCTAATGGCACAATTTTTTAGAATTTATTTGTGCTGGACGATTTACGGCCACGTTTCTCATTTTCGGGTGAGGCACCAATCAAACCAACAGCAACTGACAAACGAAATTGCTTAAGACTCAAAGTTTTCGCTGGTCGTCTCTGCTAGTACAAAATCAAGGCGTTTACTATACATGCGTCCAGAAAATACCAAAAAATTCTGTGCCACCATTTGTGCGATTTTCGGTCCATTTCATATAATGATTTGTACATGTCAAATTTATCGACATATCCCATATGTCGATTGTATTCTTTCACGAGCAGAGGGCAGTTTATTTCCTCTACCAAACCATTCTTCCTTTTTCTTGAGGCTGTTTCTACTATGGAAGGATTTTGGTAATTGCTCAACAACAGAACACTGCGTTTATCCATCCACTTCAAAGCGGCTACATCGTCCCTGGAAACATACCGATCTGACTCTCCTCGTTTCAGGATTTTGTCTGATTTGAAATCAGGTAGATTTGTTGTACTACGACGAACTGTCCCACAAGAGTAAATTATATCTTGAAGCAGATATTGCTGAAGCTGCACAGAGTTGGAAAATATGTCGAAATAAACTCTATGGTATTTACAACACGACTTTCTAAGGTTTTTTCAACGGCATCACTAACTTTACCCGTATATATTTGAAATTGGCACATATAACCGGTAGAATCGGCTCGTACCCAAACTTTATAT
This sequence comes from Tillus elongatus, assembly GCA_964006375.1. Taxonomy (NCBI): domain Eukaryota; kingdom Metazoa; phylum Arthropoda; class Insecta; order Coleoptera; family Cleridae; genus Tillus; species Tillus elongatus. The sequence continues at coordinate 132,232,538 of OZ023267.1, forward strand.
CCACGTTTGGTCGGTTTCATCGGCATGTACTGCCGGATGTTACTTCGTCCTTTGAATTTGATCATCGATTCTTCGACTGATTGGTATTCACTTGCATGTAATGCTGCAGCGAAAGTCTCTGATAATTTCGTCAGTAGTGGCCTTACTTTGTACAACTTATCAAACCTCACTTCGTCTTTCTTGGGTTACAAAGCATTATCATTCAGATGTAAATTGGTAAGTAGCCATGAAAATCTGTTCCTTGAAATTGCAGAACTTATATAGAAGCCTCTTATTTCTTCTCTGGATGACCAGTAATCTCGATAGCTAGGCATCTTCTTCAAAGTCATGATCATATTAACTCCGAGGAATCTCTTGATTTCGTCGTTATTAGTAGGTACATATGGTTGTTGGCAATTTTGCTGGACAGCGTACAAGCTAGTTTGAAACACAATATGATTTATAATCTCTTCTGGGAACAGATGAAGAAACATATATTTTGGGCTCTTCACACTTTCTGGCACGTTAGGACCAGTTTGCTTCGAAAATGTTTGTATTATAGTAGTGAACTGAGGATCGTTTGTCCAGGAAATTGAACCTCTACATAGTTTAGTACGTAGTGCGGATAATAGGATGTCATCATCAGGGTCATAGTCACTATCTTGTGCATGTTCGTCTGATTCGTACCAGATTTCCATTGATTCCATATCAAACAGTTCTTGGCTTGGGTCTGGCAGCTCTGCTTGATTTGAAAGTTCAGCTTCTTCGTCATTTACATCAGATGTGACAGATTCAATATCGCTGGGAATATCGTCTAAAATTGCCCAAATTTGTCTTTGAGACATTGCCTCTAAGTCTTTACTCCACTTATCTTCACAACCTACAAAATAATAGCACGTAATCCGGTGGTTATCAGCAGTGACCACACATATTACATGTCATGCGAAGAAATTATAATCAGACACTGAAGTAATTACACTAATAATGTGTTTGTATGATAATATTTCATAACTTACCAGACATCTTTTAGAATATTTTCCAATAAAAATCACTAAAACTGGTATAACACAAACTTAACCTGCACATATGAAAAAATTCGGGACGCAGCAAGTGCGTTATGGTAGTGAATTTTCATAAAAATCTTTTTAATAACAAATATGTGTGTTTTTTTAAGAAAGCAGGCATCAAATTTGGTTACCAGTATAACCTATATAGTAAAAACAATGTGCCATGTTCCATTAAAATAACTTTATTGTGTGAAAATGTACAAAAATTTCCAAAAGTAAACTTAAAATGTTCCCGAAAAAACACGTTTCTTGGTCAACCTTATAGGTTAATAGCAAATTGAGCTGTTCAAATATGAAACATTTGATCAAAATTCGCTACCATAACGCACTTGCTGCGTCCAGAATTTATTTTCTTACAAATATGCATTATATTTCGATGGAAAATGCAAAAATGCAATAACATAAGGCGTGTTTGATTAAAAAAAGGAAATTTGTATCACCAACGACTTATGGGCCACCCTGTGATTGCATAAATATTATTTTAAGATGTAGCTCAAGACACCCTATAATTAATATATACAAATTTTCTTCATATCTTATATAATAACGGATATATTGAGCTTTATTAATTTTTTACGAAAATTCGACAAAAATTATATACCATTAAATGATAAACTCTATAGCTAAGGCTACTGCCAAGCATCAGAGAAAGGGTCTATTTGAAATGAATTTTCTGCAAATATTTTAGTAAAATGAAGGACTATGACGGTTGAAACTAAGACTTTAGGGTTTGTAAAACATCCTTCTTGAGACATTTTATTTCTATAGCCCGTATTAGATTTAAGTTATTTGCCTAAATGTTGCCAATTTTGACATTTTAAATCGCCACTTTGACGTTTTGAGGAAAACCCCAATTAATTTATTTTTAAATGCCTATAACTTTTTTGTCTTTTGACCTACATAGCTAAATTTTGGTAGGTGACTTACCTATAAGGATGTAAACCTGCGTACCAAATTTCGTTGCCCTTACTTTGTAAATTCCGGAGATATAAATTTTTTTCGAAAGAAAACACAAAATTTTCCGGGAAAACCTGGGCAGATTTTCCTGACTAACGAACTCATCCAAGCCATTTGCAAAAGGAATTTTTTCACCAAATTTGATCAAAATCGGCTGATTATTTTTTGAGTTATCGGTGTGATACATATATATATATATATATAAATATATATATATATATATATATATATATATATATATATATATATATATATATATATATATATATATATATATGTATATATATATATATATATATATATATATATATATATATATATATATATATATATATATATATATATATAAACATATAAAAATTGAAACTGACCCCAGATATGTTTTCTGGGGGGCCTAATTAGCGCTCATTTGAAGAAATTTTTTCAAAATTCAAAAGTCGGGATCTCCTCATTAGTGAATTTTTTTTAAGAAAATTCACTAAAACGCGCGGGAGATAATGACTAATTCCAGACGAATTGAGATTGGACAATTGAATAAATGCAAAAACAGTTACTAGTGGACATAGGAAACCCATTATACATCATGGCAGTCATTGGAAACCAGTTGGCATTGCTACAACCGATTGCATAGAAGGTGGTTTTTGTCACTAACCAATTGTCCTCAAAGGGTTAACCAAAAATAGCCAGCGAGATGTTGATCGACAACTTGATACGACATGCGCAGCGGTTCGAAGGGTGTGTCAAAGTTACGAAGAGACTGAGTCCTTTCATAGGCAACCTGGAACAGGCAGAAAGCGGTTTACAGCGGCTCATGGTGACCGCTTTATTGTGTCAACTACGTTAACAAATCGTCACCTAAATGCGATCCAAGTGCGACAACAACTTCGTGAATTACGAAATGTAGCTATCAGTCAATAGACAATAAGACGAAGACTGCAGGAAAGTAATCTGACCCATGAAACACCAGCGATTGCTCAAAAACTTACCCCAGATCATCATCAAGCACGCCTGCGTTTTGCACGGGATCATCTGAATTGGACATCGCAACAATGGTGGTCTGTTCTTTATTTATTTAATACAAATACTCAACGGGAATTATCCCAAATTAAGAGTATGAATACAATATAAAAAGCATAGCGTACACTAGAAAAATTAACATCGTAAAAGTACTACTAGTTACCAAGCAGCGATGTAACGTGTCTCAGCTCAGACTCACCACAACACAATATGTCTATTGACTGATGCACGCTGTTTTAAATGGAGCACGATCTGTAAATCGGTGAGTTAAGCCTAAGATTGGCCCTAGGTGGCGGTAGATAAAAGAAATCGTGTCTTCTAGAGTTGACTCTAGGGGTGTGAAAAAGCAGAGGACACACGATCCTACTGGGCAGTAAATTCATCAGGGAGAGAGCAGAATAAATACGCCTAACCTGCAGAGATTCCAATGAGAACCTCGACAGTAAATCGGTCTGTGGTGTACCAGTAGCGGGATACATCTGATCTGCTCTGTATGCAAGGAACTTTACCAATCTCCGTTGGACACCCTCAAGAGCCCCTATATGGCCGTCATACAGAGGAGACCATACCACACAGGCATATTCCAGATGCGGACGCACATAGGCACCGAACAGGAGCCTCAAAGTGTCCGCATTATAAAAGGAACCGGAATTGCGAATAAGAAATCCAAGTGTCTTCGACGCCCTAGCAATAGCATGTTCATAGTTCTCCACGAACGAGAGTTTCGTGTCGAAGACAACACTCAAGTCTTTAAAGGTTGCAAGTCTTAGAAGAGGCTGTCCATCTATGGAGTATGGGAACTCGATTACACGGCGGTTGAGCGTATAAGACTTTACAACACATTTTTTTAATATTCAGTGGAAGGTTGTTAATGGAGCACCAGTGTTGAACTCTACGCAAACATCCCTCAAGCACCGAACAATCGCAGAGACCAACAACGGATGAGAAGATTTTTAGATCATCCGCATACAGAAGATGGCGTAAATCGATGACATCCAAAATATCATTGATGAACAGATTGAACAGCAAGGGTCCCACAACAGATCCCTGAGGAGCACCCGATTCAGCCAAGACCCCCACGGACTGACACCCATGATAGTGGACAACACTAACTCAATCACGAAGATATGATTGCATAGACTTCAACAAGTTCGGTGAGAAATCCATGTTATCCAGTTTCATCAAAAGAATATCGTGATCTAATCTATCAAAGGCCCTGGATAAGTCCAGGTAGATAACATCCGTCTGCGACCCGTTGTCCATGGAAGCATCCAGATATATATTCAGTTATGCTGTTTAAGTTAGTGGTCGTGGAGCGACCCCTCACAAAGCCATGCTGAACACTGCTAATCACATTTTTTACGGAAAACGAAATTATCTCATGCAAGACAATCTCGAACACTTTCTCAAAATTGTCCATTATAGCAATTTTTCTATGGTTCTCAATCAACGTAGAATCACCTCCCTATAGAACAGGTATTAAATTCGCATTCTTCCAGGTGCTAGAAAATACAGAAAACCCCAGAGATATATTGAACAGTATAGTCAAGAACTGAACAAGTATGTGGGCACAATCCCTGACCAGAAAAGCTGGAATTTGGTCAGGGTCCGATGTGTGCTTCGGTTTGATCTTAAGCAACGCGCTTAACACCTGATCTCCCGAAACCTGTTTGATATCCAAGGCAGTCCCACCACTGTAACAGGGCACGCAGCCCATTAAAACGCCGCTAGACGCATCCAAACAAGAGCCCTGAAAAACTCAGCAAACGCATTCACTGCATCTGCATCGCTTGCAACAACCTCACCCCTATACGAGAGCATAGACTGAGCAGATTGACCTTTTTTGAGGTTGGCATGTCTCCAGAAGCTAGCCGGACCAACGCGGATATTTCTCTCCACCATCTCCTCATAAAGCGACTGTTTAGTTGCATACAAGACCCTGACACGTCTTCTAAGTCCCTTGAATATTTCATAGTCCGCAAGATGATTTGAACGCTTAAAGCATTTCCAGGCCTGAAATTTTCTTCTTGTATAACTGATGAGTTTAGAGTCAAACCATGGTGGATAGCAGCGGTACACTCGTGAACAAGTCATGGGTCATCAGATGAGAGCCGTATATGGCTGTATAGTAGCGACCGAAGAAGACATGTGTACCGCAGACCAATAAAGCCATTTGCAGAATGCTACATTGAAGAGTGGGTTACTGATGGAGGTGTTTCCTGCATGATCTGGGGTGCCATTCCTATGGGAGCACGAACCAATCATTTCTATATCTGTAGGGGCAATCGTGGTCACGAGAGAGGAGATTAACGAGTGCTAGTTACATCGAGGAGATTTTATCAGTTTATGTGGTGACTTACGTCGACTACGTTGCAGACCAATTAATTTTTCTGCATGAAAATCGCAAGGAATGTGCAAGATTACATTCCAGAAGTCGGTTTTCAGGTTCTGGAATGGCCAGCATTCAGTCCTGACCTAAATCCGATTGATAGGTTATGGGATGAGTTATAACGAAGAATTTGAGCTAGACTTCGTGCCCCAACTTCGATCCCAGAGCTTACTGTTGCAGTAGAAGAAGAGTGGGATAACATCCCAAAAGAAACAGTAGGGAACTTGAATAGATCTATGCCTGATCGTACGTAACAAGTAATTAGGACAAGACGGGGTCATACCCATTATTAAAAATTAAGTGTTAAGTTGTTAATTTTCAATAACCCTATTTGTTTAAGTAATAAAAAAAGTTGATTTGCTTCATGCTTTCATATCACCACTTTAAAACTAGAATGTAAATTATAGGAAATAAATTTTGATAAATGAAAATCATATCAAAGCATATTAAATTGTCTTTCGAACAGCATAATTATCTTTTTGATCTCACGAATACTTTCTAAAAAAATATATGGTGACAGTGAAAAGTTTACAGTGGGACGATTTCTATGCACGCAAGTTTATATACAAAAAGTCTAGACGCAGCAAGTGCGTTATGGTAGCGAATTTTTTTTATATATTTTTAATAGCAAATGTCTTTCTTTGATGAAAGCAGGCGTCAAACTTGGTTGCTTATATAGTAGAAACAACGTACCATATTTCATCGAAATAATTTTATTGTTTGAAAATATATAAACATTTTTCAAAAGTCTGGATGCAGCAAGTGTGTTATGGAAGTGAATTTCCATAAAAATGTTTTTAATAGCAAATGCGAGCAGGCATCAATCTGATTACCGGTATAGCCTATGTAGTAGAAACAATTGTACTATATTTTATCAAAATTACTTATGGTTTGAAAACATACAAAAATTTTCCGAAAATAAACTTAAATGTTGGTTTCCTAACCAACAAATCTTACGTTAATAGCAAATTGAGTTATTGAAATTTGAAGCATTTAATGAAAATTCGGTAAATTTGCAGATTAGCTCCCTAACGCTTTTCAAAAAAGTGCTTACTGCTTCGTCGTGGGGATTTTCCTTCCCCGTCGCGTGCCTACAACCCCCATCGCTGCATAAACCCCAAGAAAAATGTTTTGTTCCTACCCGCCAAGGAAGTTACAGCACCTGGGGGGTATAGGAGTGCTGTGCAGGGTAGGCAGGGTTTAAGGGAGCTATGGCTTCAAGATCTGAAAAAGAGAGCTTTCAACCCCGTTTTATTCGAATTTTCTGCTCATATTTCCTTTTTACTACCTACCCCGCCCAGCACCCCTACTCACTCCTGGTCCCGTAACTTCCTTGGGGGGTGTGGACAAGAAAATTTTCTTGGGGTTTATGGATCCAGGGGGGCCTAGGCAGGTTTCTGAAAACAGTTTTCTAAAAGCGTTCGGGAGATAAACCGCAAATTTACCGAAAAGTCGCTACCAAAACGCACTTACTGCGTCCAGATTTTTTCTTACAAACGCATCATATTTCGATAAAAAATGCAAAAACGCATTAACGAATTTGTTCTACGAAAATTAGTTTAAAAAAATTATACGCCCCTACTCACTCCTGGTCCCGTCACTTCCTTGGGGGGTGTGAACAATAAATTTTTCTTGGGGTTTGTAGATCCAGGGGAGGCCCTAGGTTGGTTTCTGAAAACAGTTTTTTGAAAAGCGTTCGGGAGCTAAACTGCAAATCTACCGAAAATTCGCTACCAAAACGCACTTACTGCGTCCAGCTTATTTTCTTACAAACGCATCTTATTTCGATAACAAATTCAAAAATGCATTAACGAATTTGTTCTACGAAAATTAGTTTAAAAAAAATTATAGACCATTAGACCATAAACTTCACTAAACCTACAGCGAGAGCACCAACTTAACTAAACCGACAGCCAAAGCATCAGAGAAAGGGTCTATTTGAAATGAATTTTCTGTAAATATTTTAGTAAAATGAAGGGCAATGACGGTTGAATCTGAAGCTTAAGGGTTTGCAGAACACTATTCTTGCAACACTTTCTTTTCACAATCCGTATTTGCTTCACGTTCTTTGCCTAAATATTGCCAATTTTGACGTTTAAAATTGCGAGTTTGACGCTTTGAGGAAACTCCAAATTTTGTTTCTTTAACTGCCCATAACTTATTTTTCTTTAAAGCTAGAAACCTAAATTTTGATATAGGGTATACTCTATATAATACAAACACGCGTACCAAATTTGGTTGCCCTTACTTTGTTATTTCCGGAGATATCATTTTTTTTATAAAGGAAACACAAAATTTTCCTTGGCTAACGAACTTGTCCAAGCCATTTGCAAAAGAAAGGTACTCACCAAATTTGATCAAGATTGGTCCATTATTTTTTGAGTTATCGGTCGGATATATATATATATATATATATATATATATATATATATATATATATATATATATATATATATATATATATATATATATAAACACAAATCTCTTCATTAGCGAATTTTAAATAAGTCGCTAAAAATCGGTGATACTGTTTTAGTAAATTTCACTTATAGTGTCCGGTTTTAAAACATTGAGTAAGCCGTGTATGTAGAGCTTAATAAGGGTCGCTAGCATAAGAATATCACCCTTGTTATGGGCCTACATACGTTGCTACTAGTGGCCCTCTATCGCATATGTACTAATGGCCCTAAACACCATTCAATGTTTTACTTTTATTATTTTTTTATCTTTGCTCACCATTCCCTAATATGTCAAAATTATATTGCAATATTATCCAGTTGAAGTTCCTTATTTTTCATACGATAACAGAAACGTAGATATTACTATAAAAGACCGGACGCAGCATGTGCGTTATGGTAGTATCTTTTCATTAAAAAACAAATTTAAAAATGTAATTATAGTGGTGAATTTTCATAAGAATTGTACACTCTTAGTAAGGTATATTATTAAAACTGATTCTTTAAATTTAAATGGACCTTGGAGACCGATTTTAGAGGTCCCAGCTAGTGATTATTTATATAAGTTTCTATTTTCTATGGAGCTAGAAAATTATAGTTTGGTAGGGGTTATTTGCAAACGAAATGTACCTTCTACATCATAAATATGGCAGGTATTTTTCCTTTTAATTGCTTGGATGGTTTTGGTTTAGTCAACCCAATCGAACTAGTTTTTGCAAACAAAACAACAAAAGATGTTTTTTAAAACCAACTTGTAGTTATCCGCGAAGCTTATGATTTTACTTTTCCATAATTTAGTACCCAGGCTGCGTTTACATAGGTGTTACTATGGTTCAAGATTGAAGATTCTAGCTTAATAGAAAATTGAGTTATCGTATTTCAAATATTTTTACAAAGACTCTCTACATAATGTGTTTGCTGCACCCAGACTTTTTGAACACTTATTCACTGTTGCTGTATCCACACTTTTTGAAAATCATAAAATATTGTAGCTCTCTATGTAAGACTGACAAACAAGGCCACCTAAATTTCATTTTTGGAAAAATATTTTAAACAAATGAAATGGGGTAACAATTTAAAGATAAATTGAAAATCTTGGTTCGCTGCTTTGTCGCAGAGGTTTCCCTTCTCCTTCTGCATACATACAACCACCCTCAATGCATTAACAAGAACAATGTAAACAAGAAAAGTTTCTTGGGAACCCGCAAGAAAGTTACGGGACCTGCGGTAAATATCGGGGTTCTGGGCGGGATAAGCAGAATTTTAAACCCAATTAGATGAGGATCGCAGACTCATGAAGGGTTCTGTCTCTGTCGATCTTCAAAAATATTAGACTGGGGAGTAGAAATCTTGTAAAATTCAACTCCACCAAATCTCAGTCTTGCTTTCTATCTCATAACAGATCACCAGCCCTAGACCCATTACAATGGACAACCAAGTTATTCAAAGTAATGAGTCCTTTTCACTTGTTGGCATTTCTATGGATCGAGATCTCAGTTGGTACCAACATGTCACATCAATTGCAGAAGACGCTGCTAAGAAATTAGGTTTCCTCTTCGGGCTCGTAAATATTTTTCACCAGCTAATCTCTATACCTTATATTATAGTTCACAAATAAAGCCGAACCTCGAATACTGCTCCCACATCTGGGATTCCGCTGCCGCTTCTACACTCGCTATCCTGAACTCCATTCAGAAGAGAGCTAAGTCTTATTGGTAACCCTACCCTAACCCAAAGGCTGCCATCCCTTGCCCACCGACGTGCCGTTGGTGACTTCTCTCTCTTTTATAGATATATGCACGGGCACTGCTCAGAGGAACTTTCTTCCATAGTTCCTCCACCTGCTACCCCCAAGAGATCTACCAGGGGAACAGAACGAATACACCCTTTTACTGTCCAGGTCCCCAGACATAGAACATCTTGCTAGGCCCGCTCTTTTGTCCCGAGAACTTCCAAATTGTGGAATTCCTGGCCGGCACATGTTTTTCCTTCTCCTCAGAACCTCCAAAGCTTCGAGTCCAGAATTAACAAGTTGCCTCTTTCCTCCTTGTCGACACCCAGGGTACGATAATATTTAGGCTATAAGCCCTCGTGGTGTGTTGTTGAAATATAAAAAATATATATTACCACCTTCTACTTTAAGTACCGCTTAATACATTGATCTCAAAGTTTTTTGCTGAGACTATAGCGCATCCCAAACTTCGAGTTCGTTCTTTCTTGAAAGCCAGATTTTCGACATTTCAAAATAGTGCTGCAAATTGAATCATAACTTCCACATAGCTGTGATGATCTAATCTCCTTAGAAAGACATTCTCGTGAAATTAATTTAGGGTCCATGACTTGACCACAAAGAAAATATTCGTATTCCTGTACACATAAACTTCTGAAACGTTATGTTACTCGAATTTTGAAGAAATATGTCAACGCGATCTTACCCAAAAACAACTCAAAGCGTTCCTTAGTCGGGTGCTAACTAGATATCAAGTTTGAAGATGCTATCTCAGTCCGTTCGAAAGTTATTGCGCCTACCAGCAGACAGACGTACAGTTTCCGTGAAAAATTAGTTAAAAACTTTTTTTATATTTCCATTTCTTTTTAACTTTAATTGCAAATTATATAATTTGAATTTTATTTGCTTTTCGACAAATTTTTGTGTAAAAACTATTTAATCAGTTTTTGCAGAAAGTGTTTTCGTAGAAATTTTTCTTTTGTCAAATGTTAGTAATTAATAATTGATGTTTCAGTTACTGTAAAAAATGAATTTACCTGAAAAAAATGTTTTTGACTCCGTGGAGAAACTTTGTTAGGTAAGAAACTATGAGATTTTTGTAAAAAGACTTATATGTAAATTTCGTGTACTTAGACCAATTTTTGCAAAACAAAATAGATAATTTTATTCAGAATTTCTTTCAAATACCTTTTTGTAAATTATTATATTTTGGGATGTGTATTTTAGTGAATTTTTATTTAAAAAAATTCCCTAATAGAGAGGTATCGATGGTGAGACAAAAATTCTTTCAAATGAATGCGAACTAGGACCCCTAGAACCCATATCCGGGGTCAGTTTCAATTTTTATATGTTTATATATATATATATATATATATATATATATATATATATATATATATATATATATATATATATATATATATATATATATGTATCCGTCTGATAACTCAAACAATATATAACCGATTTCGATGAAACTTGGCAGGTGCCTTTATTTTATTAATGGCTTGGATAAGTTCGTTAGCCAGAAAAATCGGACGGGGTTTTCCGGGAAAATTTTGAGTTTCCTTTCGAAAAAAAATTTTTCTCCGAAAGTAACAAAGCTGTTTTAATAAAATTTACTATATATGTTGCCTCAGGAGATATCTTACTACTTACCAAACACAAACTTTGTAAGTTTAGATAAAATTGAGTTATTCAATTTTTACATTTTCTTTCGAAAAAATTTTTTTCTCCGAAAATTACAAAGCTATTTTAATGAAATTTTGTGGATATCTTGCCTTAGGAAACTACGTATTAAAATTTAACTCTCTAAGTTTATAGAAAATTTTTGATACTTGTAGTATTGACTAAGGATAAATTTCAGCGATTGCATGTTTTAACTATTTGCGCATAGATGTCGCCGCCACCCCCTCATTTTAATAATTGAGTATTGACTAAGAATAAATTTCAACGATTGCATGTTTTAACTATTTGTGCATAGATGTCGCTGCCACCCCTTAATAAATGTAACATTTCTCTAAGTTTATAGAAAATTGAGTTATTCAAATTTGAAGCATTTAATAAAAATTCACTACCATAACGCACTTGCTGCGTCCCGAGTTTTATTTTGTGTAAGCTACTTGAATAGTTTTATTGATCAAACGTGTTTTCCGGGGCAATTTTGTACTTTTCGAAGCAATAAAATTATTTTAATGAAATATATTAAACCATTTGTACATGGTTTTTGTGAATTTTCGTAGAAAAAATTCACTAATGGGGAGATCCCGAATTTTGAAGAAAATTTTGCAAATTGGCGCGAACTAGGACCCCTATATATATATATATATATATATATATATATATATATATATATATATATATATATATATATATATATATATATATATCACACCGATAACTCAAAAAATACTGGACCAATTTTGATAAAATTTGTCACGTACCTTCCTTTTGTAAATGGCTTGGATAAGTTCGTTAGTCAGGAAAATTTAAAGAGGTTTTCCGAGAACATTTTAAGTTTCCATTTGAAAAAAAAAATTTCTCAAAAAATAAAAAGCTATGATAACCAAATTTGGTAAGTAGGTTTACTATTTACAAGTTTAACTATATACCAAAATTTAGATTTTTATCTCACAAGACAAAAAAGTTATAATAAAATAATTTGTGCCAGATCACTTCTATGAAAATTCACTACCATAACGCACTTGCTGCGTCCAGGCTTTTTATCCTTGACAAGGGCAAGCTGTGCGTAGTTCTAAGACTGTTTTTAATTAATGAAAAAATAATAATTTTAAAAATACAGCGAAATATTCATTTGTGGCAGTTAGCTGGATCATTCTAAGCATCTACAAATTTTACAGCTCATATGTTATGTGTTTCTTTTTTATATAGGTTTGTGTTCAATTTAAGCAGCAACCGTTGCAAAAAAATTATCCTTAAACAAAGGATAAAATGCTAAAGATTGCATATTACCGGATTCGATCAGTTAGTCTAAAAGAACGCTAGGCATTTTCATTAGAAAAGGTTTGGTCCAGTGGGCCGTGATGGCAACAGCCGACATTCTTTTGCTTCATCCTGTCTCTACCTTGTGTGTTCTTTCTTATCTGTAGTCAAAGGGATTCCAGGGCCACGTACGGGAATTAGTTACGTCGCTTTAAAATGGATTTATTCATCCGATTCGATTACACTAAATCCGGCTATTTCAAAGTACGCCACTGTTCTAAATCCATCTTTTAATTTACTTTGAATGTGCGTCAACAAACTATGTTATATTATATGTTGTCCTGATATTAGTGAATTTTCATTAACCAAATTGACTATAGTATATAATATAATAGTATATACGGTGACATTTGTGGAAAATTTCTTTAAATGAGCGCGAATTAGGGCCCCTAGAACCCAAATCCAAGGCCAGTTAAAAAGTTTATATATAATACTAATAATAACGTTTATTTAGCAAAAATGCTATACATAAAAATCCAATAAAGATAGATAAAAACAGCCAACTTATTACTAATAAAGCTCGGTCTTAAAATACATACTGATACACTTTAACCCCTTAAATGCTACCTTACATAATTGATTGCACAAATCTAATATAGTGTACATTTAAAACTATCTACGTTTTAGTCAGGTACTCGCTCATACATAATTATTTTTGTTTCTGATATTGTGACCATGAACATCTTTAAGTGTACCTATTTAGTTTGTTTAGGCAGTATTGAGGAAGCAAAGACAATTGATTTCGAGGTAATCTTTAATATTGAACCAATTCAATGTTATTAACATGGTATTAATGCTAGTATATCTGTCACATTTCAGTATAATTCTCATTGCTCGATTTTGAAGACGTTGTAATCGCCCAATATCTGAATTATTGGCTAAGTACAGTATTGTGCTGGCATAGTTAAAATGAGGCAGAATAATAGTATTGTAGACAGTTTGTCTAGTACATGGTGATACATATTTGCTACACCGATAAAAGAAACCCTTTTTTAATTTTCTTACAAATGTGGTTTATGTGTTCATCAGATTTCAATTTGTTATCAATAATTACATTTAAATATTGTATTGATTGCACAACTTCTATTTTTTTCATTTTCTATGTATATACTTAGATCGTTTCCTTTCGATTATCATAACTCTTGATTTATTTGCATTAAGTTTCAATTTATTTATCCTAAGCCATTGTGTTAATATATTTAGATCTTCTTTTAACCTAGTCTCTACTTCTGCTTTTGACTTTCCTTTGATATATATAATTGTGTCATCAGCGAACAAATGGTAACTAGCATATTTTAGGCTTAAACCTAAATCATTTATATGCAGACTAAACAATATCGGGCCTATAATGGTTCCTTGTGGTATTCCTACATTATTTTGCAGTTCTCCAGAGATAAAATCTCCACACTTGAATACTTATTTTCTACCCTGGAGGTAGTTCCCAAACCACTCTAAAACTGTGTCAGTGATGCCGTAATTCTCCAAGTTTTTCAGTAACCTTTCTCGGTCTATAGTTTCGAATGCCCTTTTTAAATCTAATAAAACTATTACTGTTGCTTCGTCTTTGTCCAAGTTATTTTTCCACTCGTCAATAACAGTGCTGATTCTATGTTATGAACTTTTCTGAAGCCTAACTGATATTCTACTAGTATATTGTTTCTATTAATGTGGTCCAAAAGTTGTCCGCAGACGATTTTTTCTAATATTTTTGTTTCGCTTGGTACTGTATTTATTGGTCTAAATTCTTCGATTAACTGTGTTCCTGCAACTTTTCTTAATAGTATGACCGTAGTCTGTTTTAACTGACTTGGTATCGTTGCTTTTTCTAATGAACAGTTGATAATATTAATAAGAGGGTTTGCAATAAGTTCAAAACAGTCCTTCACTACATTCATCCTTACTCCATTTGGACTCCCCTTATCTGGAAACGATGACATAATCAATTTTAATTTTTGTTTGTCCATTATACTAAAGCTACTCCACTTGTTATCTATTTCCTTTGGTAGATTTTCATCTAGTGTTGCACTCTGTGGTATGCTATCCACGATTTCCCCGATGCTATCTATATAATAATTGTTAAATATATCAGATATAATGAGTGAATCAGTATACATAACATTTTTATACTTAATTTTACAACAATTGCCTTAGTTTTGCCAGATACAATGCTTTTAAGTATTTTCCACATTAACTTGGAATCATTTTTAACTTTATCAACATTCGTTTCATAAAATTCACGTTTTCTCCCTAGTACTATTTGTAACTCTATTTTTAAGACCTTTGTAGTTTTCCATTCATTTACATCTTGGGTGATTCTGAACCGTTGGAATGCATTGTCTCGTGCTTTTAGTTCCTCAATTATTTCTTCACTGATCCACGGATTATATCTTACTTCGTCACTGACAGTCTCCTTGGGCATCAATTCATCAATCCCCGACATAAAGTTTTGGTAAAAAACATTGTACTTTAAATTTAATTTTAATATGTGTGCGTGTGTATGTATGTGTGTGTATCCAATCGATAACTTAAAAAATACTTCACCAATATAAACCAAATTTAGCAATTCCCTTCATTTTGCTAATAGTTTGGATGAGTTTGTTAGAAAGTTTTGACACTCAAATACTTTTAGAAAAGAAAAGAAAATGCAATATATTTTAAATTACTAGAAATAATAAAATAAAACTTGACAAGCATGTACACATCGTACAAATGGTCCTACTCGTGTCGTACCTATCAACTTTGAACTCAATTGGTTTAATACATCTTGAGTTATAACTAAATAAAAAATCAATAATCTACTATATGACCTGAAATTATATCTAAATGGATGCCTATAATGTTAGACAAGGTCCGCCGGGTAAATCAGGGTTCCGCTGCCATTGCAAAAAAAGCTTCAAATTAAGTTTTAAACGGACAGGCTACGAAAATATGTCACAATAAACAATCCGTGGGGTTGCCATTTACGACAACTCTTATCTAAATCTGTAGATATCAGAAAAATGTAAATAAATAGAATATTTCGAAGAAAACAGAAAGTTTTCCTGAAAAACCTGGGTCGATTTTCCTATCTAACGAACTTATCCAAGCCACTCGCAAAAGAAAGGTGCTCACCAAATGTTATCAAAATCGGTTTTTGATCGGTGTGATATTTATATATATATATATATATATATATATATATATATATATATATATATATATATATATATATATATATAAACATATAAAAATTGAAACCTACCTCATTTGAAGAAATTGTTTTAAAATTCAAAAGTCGGGATCTCCTCCATTAGTGAAAATTTTTAAAGAAGATTTACTAAACAGAATGCTGAAGACAGAAAATCATATCTGTGACGACATGGCTACATCTATTTCAGACTGTGATGATGAAAATAAATAGTCACCATTTCCTCTTTAGCAAAATCCGTATTCAGGGGCTCGCGTAACCTTTTGCATCCGCTGATAAGCTCTGATCATTCTTTATTTTCTTTTCTTTACCTCTGTTCCTTTCTATTTCTTTAAAAATTGCAAACAATCAAGTGAACCGTGGTTATGTCCACAGAGCAGAAAGAGAGCAGTGTCCAGCTTGAAGCTAATGAGCATCGCTCGTTAGTCAATTGTTTAGCTGACGACACAGCCACGATGCGGGGTGAATGATAAACAGGTCAAATGAGACTGAATTGATTAGCTCTGTGGTCTCGACATTATCAAATTACCTTTGGCTAACTAAAACAGTAGCCTGATTTGCTTTTGTTTCATGGCATACAAGATTAACAAGCCTGTTTCTTGTCTCCAAAGCTAACAAGACTCATCTTACAGTATAAAAAGTCTGGACGCATTTTCACAAAAATGTTATTAATGGCAAATATGTTTTGTAGTGCATTTTCTTTAAAAAAAATTCAGTAATGAGATCCCGACTTTTGAATTTTGAAAAAAATTCTTCAAATGAGCGCTTATTAGGCCCCCGGGGTCAGTTCAGGTCAAGTCAGATATATATATATATATATATATATATATATATATATATATATATATATATATATATATATATATATATATATATATATATATATACATGTATCACACCGATAACTCAAAAAATAATGGGCCAATTTTGATTGAATTTAGTGAATACCTTCCTTTTGCAAGTGCTTGAATAAGTTTGTTAGCCAGGAAAATCCACCGAGGTCTTCCCTGAAAATTTTGTGTTTTCTTTCGAAAAAAAAATATATCTGGAATTAACAAAGTAAGGGCTACCAAATTTGGTACTCTGGTTTATATCATTATAGGTAAGTTATCTACCAAATTTTAGCTCTGTAGGTTGGAAGGCAAAAAGGTTTTAGGCATTTAAAGAAAAATAAATTTGGGTTTTCCTCAAAACGTTAATGTCGCGATTTTAAACGTCAAAATTGGTAATATTTAGGCAAAGAATCTGAAACTATTATGAGCTATGGAAAGAAAATGTCTCAAGAAGAATATTTTACAAAGCCTGAAGTCTTAGTTTCAATCGTCATTGTCCTTCGTTTTACTAAATTATTTCCGGAAAATTCATTTCAAATAGACTCTTTCTCTGTTGCTTTGGCAGTAACTTGGCTATAGAGCTTATCGTTTAATGGTAAATAATTTTTGTCGAATTTTCGTAAAAAATCAATAAGGCTTAATATATCCGTTATTATACAAAATACGAAAAAAATTTGTATACATCAATTATAGGTTGTCTTAAGCTATATCTTAAAAAATATTTCTACAATTACAGGGCGGCCCATAAGTCGTTGGTGATTAAAATTTTCTTTTTTTTTAATCGAACACAAATTAGTTCTACGGAAGCACACAAAAAATTCTGCGAAAACTGGCTAAATATTTTTTTACGCAAAGTTCTGCTAAAAGATTACATTAAATTCTAATTATATACCTAATCTGTAATTAAAATTGAAAATAAAATTAAAACCTTATTTTAGACGATTTTCGTTTAAAACATGTTCGACCAATTGAATAATTTTTAATCCAAAAATTAGCAACAAAAATGTTTCTTCAAAGAAGAGTCATTTAATTCATTTATAAGAAAATTCGCTAATAAAAATAAATAAAATAAATAAAATAAATAAAATAAATAAAATAAATAAAATAAATAAAATAAATAAAATAAATAAAATAAATAAAATAAATAAAATAAATAAAATAAATAAAATAAATAAAATAAATAAAATAATATTTAAAATCTGATCAAAATACCGAAGTAGATACTTTTTCTGTGGCTTCACAGAGTAAATTCTTGTCGATGCTGTACAAATCGAATTCGGCTACAGAGAAGAAAACAAACTCATCTCAAGTCGCCAATCTCTACTTTTGTGTTACCAGTTTAACCAACTAAGAGCAACAACAGCTGCTTGATTATATATTTAACGGCCGATTAGTTAATCACGGCTTCCGACGACCAATCACAGACTATAAATTCAGGTTTTTGTCATGACAGCAAATATTTTGAAGCTGTGATTGATCACCTGAAGCCTTTATTAACTAACCGGCCGTTAAATATTTAATCGAGCTTTGTGAAACTGGGCATAAATCTTTCATGAGTGATTTTTTCAACAAAAAGGCGCTAACGTTGAAATTGAATTAAAGACGAAAAATGGTTAAAAAAGTGGAGAGAGAAATTCAGTCAACAGTGACATTTGAATCCACATCCCCTCGCTCATGAGCCATCCGTCTTACCCCTCGACTACCGTAGGCTTGGCAAGAAAAGTGTTATAAAGGTAGATAACCCATAATAGTCTTCAGTTATTTATTAGCAATATGTAAGGTCTATTTAAGAGGCACTTTTGCAACTGTTTTAAAACTGAGCAGAGTATAATTAACCTAGAACATTCTAACAGACATTTTATGCAATATCTACCATTGATAAACCGCAATAGTTATACTAAATTGGACGTTACAAATCTTCAATTTGACATTTACAGGAGAAAAATTATAGAATTTTCAAAGTTATGTTTCTGGTACTTCTTGAAATTTTTGCGCCATGAAAAAATTAATGCTGTGTGTAGTATTTTGTTTAACACATACAATATTTTGGTATTGCATCTTTTCTGACTTTAAGAGGCCCTAAAATTTTGCTTCATTAAATGCCTATAACTTTGTTTTCTTTTAACTTAGACATCCAAATTTTGGTGTTTAGTTTGTTTTTTACAATGTAACCAACCAAATTTGGTTGCCATAGATTTGTTATTTCGGGAGATATGAATTTCTTCCAGAACAAAACCTAGAATTTTTCCGAGAAAACTGGTCCTATTTCCCTGGGTAAAGAACAAACCACTTGCAAAAGAAAGTTACTAACCAATTTGATCAAAATCGGCCCATTATTTTTTTATTATCGGTGTGATATTTTATTAGTATTAAAAATAATATTATTTCTTAGTAAAAATCATAGAGTATGTCAATACAATAAGTTCTCCTTCCCTTTCTACATGCTTACAACCACCCTCAATGCATAAACAAGAACAACATAAGCAAGTAAAATTTCTTCGGAACAACCCCCAAGAAAGTTGAGGGATCTGCGGTAAATAAGGGTTTTGGGTGAAGTAAACAGGATTTTAAGAAAGTATAGCTGCAAAATGGGTAAAAGGTAGCTTATAGAGGTCCAGCTAGGCTAGTTTTTTAGAACTTTCCGCTCACATTTCCCTTTTACCTTCTTCCCTGCCAAGCACCCCTATTCACTCCTGCTCCTGTAACTTTCTTAGGGGCCGTTTGCAAGAAATTTTTCTTCTGGTACGTGGATCCAGAAAGGGTTCTAAGCATGTTTCTGAATTTTTTTTCTAAAAATGCACTAAAGTGCAAATTTACCGAAAATTTCATTTTTATTTCCAAAAGGAATGTACCTGGTAAATTATGAACTTGGCAAGTATTTTTCCTTATTAATCGCTTGGATGATCCATTTTAGTCAACTCAATCGAACCAGTTTCTGCAAACCAAATAACAAAAAAGGTTTTTTAAAAGAAATTTGTAGTTATTTTTCAAATCTAATACCCACGCTTAGTTTATATGGGTTTTACTATGTATCAGAACTGAAGATTCTAGTTTAATGGGAAATTGTGTTTTCACTATTTGAAATATTTTTACAAAAATTCCCTACCATAACGCACTTGCTACACCTAAACTCTTTTCAATACTTATTTACTATTACTGTTCCCATACTTTTTGAAAATTAAATAAATATAAACAGTACAAAATTTTGAAATTATAATTTTAATAATTTACACTGATTTATATGTAAGTTAAACTGCTTTATGGTATTATGTAATTTCATTTACTCTAAATGTTCCATAAAGATTAAAAGCTAAGAGTAAAGAAACCACAAGAACCTAGGTACCTTAGGTAGTATACTTATATTAGTTTGAGGTAGGTATATTTCTTCTTGAAGTAATTTTGTTTCAGTACATAGATGCATTGATTAATAACCTGAGTCCGATGTACACAACCACATTTTTATTTGTTTGATTGGATGTTAGAACCATAACATACTACAGTCACAGTCGACGCCCGAAGGCACTGTTAAACTGATATTAGAATTATAAGCTGGGTTATTATTTACTTACTATTTCTATTAATCTTTGAATACAGGTAGTTGATATTCTGAGATTCAAAGGTATTAGCGGAGTCGATTCGAGGTTATGCGCAGAACGTACACGTTTCTCTTCTCAGCTAACAAACCAGAAATAGTGGTGTTGCCAGATTAAACTCGAGAGATAGAAATGACTTTTAAATACCGTGAAAATAGAAAGCCTAATGTTTGTATGTATAATATAAATATAATATAATTAAACGTAGTTCTAGATTGCTTTTAATAGTAGATTATACTACAAGTCAATAATGATAGCTATTATTCCCGAGGAATATTTACGAACCGAGCCGCGAAAGCGGCGAGCGAGTAACATTCCGAGGTAATAATAGCCATTATTGCGAGTAGTATACTCTACTTTATCCACGACTAATTCATTAAATTGAACCTTTTAATGAATAACTTTATTTGTTAATAATATTAAAATTAGTAATAGTACAATTAATAAACTGAATTGGTCGTGAACTATCAATAACTTTGGAAGACTTTTCAAAACAAATATTTGGACTTTCGGCTGCTGTAAAGGAAGAAGATGCTTCATTACTATTTATCTGTTTAGCAATAGTATCTGCTGTTGCTGTCTTGTTTCTCATAGACCGATTAATGTAACCTTCAGCTATCTGTTTAGATTTCCAGCCCCCATGACGCTTTAATCCAGTTATATCGCCTCCTACATCAATGTACGGAGTGGCAGATGACCTGCGATTACAATAGCCAGTATAATTTTGAGGACTTGACAAACTTAAATATTTGGCAATTTGTCTACGAATGTCTGCAAACTTGTTTTTTCCTATACGTTGTATTGTACATTTGGATTTTTCATAATTTAATAAAAAGACGCAGCAAGTGCGTTATGGTAGTGAATTTTCATAGAAATGATCTGGCACAAAATATTTTATAACTTTTTTCTTGTAACATAGAAATCTAAATTTTGGTGTATAGTTTACTTTTTATATCGTAAACCTACCTACCAAATTTGGTTATCATAGATTTTTGATTTTTTAAGATAAAATTTTATTTCAAATGAAAACTCAACATTTTTTCAGAAAACCTCGTCCGATTTTTTTGATTAACGAACTTGTCAAAGCCATTTACAAAAGAAAGGTACGTGCCAAATTTTATCAAAATCGGCCCATTATTCTTTGAGATAATTTTTTTTTTTCGAATGAAAACTCAAAATTTTCCCGGAAAACCTCGTCCGATTTTCCTGACTAACGAACTTATCCAAGCTATTTACAAAAGAAAAGTACATGCCAAATTTTATCAAAATCGGCCCATTATTTTTTGAGTTATCGATGTGATACATATATATATATATATATATATATATATATATATATATATATATATATATATATATATATATATATATATATATATATATATATATATATATATATATATATATATATATATATATATATATATATATATATATATAAACATATAAAAATTGAAACTGACCCCGGATATGGGTTCTAGGGGTCCTATATCGCGCTCATTTGAAGAAATTCTTTCAAAATTCAAAAGTCGAGATCTCCTCATTAGTGAATTTTTTCTAAGAAAATTCACTAAAAAGAATGAATTGATTTTTACATGTGACGGACAGAGATTGATGTATTTCTTTACAATACTGTAAAAAGTACTGTTTATGATGAATTTTCGTACAATTTTGGTTTTAGTCTTGGGTATTGTTATTAATAAGTGTGTTTGGAGATCGTTCACGTCTTCAATATTCATTTGATAAAGCTCGTTTGAGCGGCATACGGCCATAATTCCAATAATTAATATAACCTGAAGCAAACAAGAATATGAGTCTTTGAATAGATAAGATCAATATGTATATTCACCTTAAGTAAAAGAAACATTTCGTCAGGAGCTTCATCAATAAATTTCCTAATTTGTTCCGGGATTAGAGTGGAACACTTCGTTGCTTGAAATCCTTCAAAATTTCTTTTTAAAAACGACCGTAGTTTGCCATAATTTTCCGGATCAACGTCATGGTTTATTCTTAACATAGATTTAATTATTGAATAGAATGACCATAATGAGGATGGTTTGTATTTTGCACTTGATTCAACGAAATAGGCCAGCAGAACTTGTTCGGAAAATGAATTTGCGTTCTTTCGAAGACGCCATTCGTTGAAAGTTGCGTACGTTTTATTATAAATGGATTTTGATGTTTCCGGTATCAAGGTAGATGTTGTTGCTGCAGCTCATTCCACAATTTCTGGAGGTGTACAAGTTAAAGACTTTTCATTATCATCCATCTCAATACAAATACACAAATACTACGCGTTTGGCACTGACAGTTTTGAGTTTGTCTACTTTGTTTCCACATTATTATTTAACTTGAGTAATTTTGTAATTGGAGGGCAAGAGGGAATACTGACTATTAATCCCTCGACATTATTGGGGAATAATATTATTATACTGCAAAAACAACAAGTATAATACTTACATTATATGTTAGTCGTAGATAAACAAATTGAATCACTGTCATTAAAATTTCTATATATTTACATTTTTCTGATATCTACAGATTTAGATGAGAGTTGTCGTAAATGGCAACCCCGCTGATAGTTTATTGTTATATTTTCGTAGTCTGGTCGTTTAAACCTTAGTTTGGGGATTTTGCTTGCAATGGCAGCGGAACCTTGATTCATCTGTCTGACCTAGTCTAACATGATAGGCATCCATTTAGAGGTAATTGCAGGTTATGTTGTATATTATTGATTTTTTATTTAGTTATAACTGAAGATCTACTAAACCGATTGAGTTCAATTTTAGTACGTAGGACCACTTGTACAATTTGTACGTGCTTGTCATGTTCTAGTTAAATATTTCCAGTAATTTAAAAGATATTGCGCTTTCTTCATTTTTTTCCAAAAGTATTTGAGCGTCAAAACTGTGTAACAAACTTGTCCCAGCTATTAACAAAATGAAGAGAATTGCTAAATTTGGTTTCGATTAGTGTAGTATTTTTTAAGTTATCGGTTGGATATATATATATATATATATATATATATATATATATATATATATATATATATATATATATATATATATATATATATATATATATATATATATATATATATATTCAGAAAGATTTCCGCGGTCTTTAATGTGAGACATGCTTGGTTCTCGGGTTAAACCGCGTCCAGAATTTATGGAAACTCGACGTTTCGGTTCCTGTTCTGCAACAAACAGACAGAATTAAACTTTTTAAGACAGACATTGCTAGAAAACGGATACGACAACAATCACATACTACGAAACATTAGAAACGCACCACAACAAACTACTACACTACAACAAGAACAAACGGCGTCCACACAACAACACACAGCGTTTTTACCATACATTAAAGGTGTCACCGACAAAATCAGACCCCATAATATCAAAACGGTATTCACAACAGACCAAAAACTGTCAAATCTTATAAAAACTCCCAAGGATACGATTCCAAACGAATCCCACGGAGTTTACGAAATTTCTTGTTCCGACTGTTCCCGAACTTACGTAGGACAAACAAACAGACGCATCCACAATAGAATATACGAACACACCCTCGCAGTTAGAAAATCCGACCCCTCATCGGCGCTGGCCATGCATCATATTCATACAGGGCACAAAATAGATTTCGATAATGCCAAAACAATAGCACCGGTTTACAATTTCAAAACGAGAATTATCCGCGAAGCAATCGAGATTGAAAAACGTCCCGATTGTTTAAATAAGAGAGATGATAGTCTTCGCCTTCCGACTACTTCGAAACCTATTATATCTTCTTTACAAACACACAAAAAGGAAATAAATTCCACAGACAACTTTATTGCATCATTATCTGCCTCAACAAATGCCGGTGACCCTCTTAATCCTCCTCTAGATACCGTGACCAAAGCCCCCCACTTAATTGACGGTGACCTCACTACTTTCACTGATGACGCAACAGGTAGACGGAACGACATATATAAGACAAGACTTGCAACGAACTGCCAGATCTCTCTGAGGCCTAGGGTTGAACACACTGAGACCTCACAGACGATCTCCGGCGAGATTTGGGGAGTAGGCAGATTGAGGCCCCGTAATAATCGAGCTACAACAACCCAACCTACCCTTATCCACCGCTCTAAAGAGTAGACAGATTGAGGCCTTAGAGTGTCCTTACATATTTCCTTTACCTACCTTTGTTCACCACTCTAAGGAGTAGGCAGATTGAGGCCTTAGAGTGTCCTTGCATATTTCCTTTACCCACCTTTGTCCATCACTCTAAGGAGTAGGCAGATTGAGGCCTTAGAGGGTCCTTACATATTTCCTTTACCCACCTTTGTCCACCACTCTAAGGAGTAGGCAGGTTGAGGCCTTAGAGTGTCCTTACATATTTCCTTTACCCACCTTTGTCCATCACTCTAAGGAGTAGGCAGATTGAGGCCTTACAGTGTCCTTACATATTTCCTTTACCTCTTGAAAATGGCTCCAAAACAGGAACCGAAACGTCGAGTTTCCATAAATTCTGGACGCGGTTTAACCCGAGAACCAAGCATGTCTCATATATATATATATATATATATATATATATATATATATATATATATATATATATATATATATATATATATATATATATATATATACTTATTTATTGTTATCTTAATTATACAGCATGTCTCACAAAAAAGCTTAGCTTGTGCTTGCAAATGACATAATTTTAAACTTCTTCCAAAAAAATCAAACTGTCAAACGAAAATTCTCACCATCGATACCTCTCTATTAGTGAATTTTCTTAATGAAAATTCACTAAATCGCAAGTGTTACCTGGGTCGGGATATATTATCTTAGTATAATTTGTTTATCATCGAAGAATTGAAACATCGCTGAACAATCAAACTTCTGAAGAAAGTACAAAAGTCCCTATATAGTAGTGGCAGGATCAGAAATCGATAACTCATTTAGTCCAGTGCATAGTTCATAAAACTAAGATTACTAGGAACTTCTAATATGTAACTCATCTTTGTGTAGTGGAGAGTTTCGTCGTCTCGCCTTATTTATTCTCACCCTCTCCCTTCGCTTCCTGAAGTCGGGTGTAAGGAGCCGGGAGGCAAGGAGAAGCCGAGAGCGACGCTTTGATGTCGACTATGACACGGAATCCTAAGTAACAACTTTTATTGGACTCCAATATTTATAACCGGCCCTGCTGGTCGCTTTCTGCACTGACCAAATACGAATATACAGTGGAAAGATCAAAAGAAAACCCGAATATCCAATTTACGGAGTTGCTTTTCATAATCGGTTTCGCATATTACATAAAGTATGGGCATTTCAAGGAACTTGTAGGGAGTTCCTGATTTAAAGACTTTTCAAATGTATACAACATATTTCGTGACTGACATAAGAAAATTTCTCGGACGCAGCAAGTGTATTGTGTATGTAATTACTGCAAGTCTCTTTAAAAAATTGTGTTACAAATTTCACAAAAGTTTTCTAGAAAAAAAATTAATTATTTACAAAGGGAATGTACCTGCCAAATCATAAATATGGCAGGTATTTTTCCTATTAGTTGCTTAGATGTCTTTGTTTTGGTCAACCCAATCGAACTAGGTTTTCCAAAGAAAACAACAAAAAACATGTTTTAAAACCAACTTGTAGTTATCCGCGAAGCTCATTATGTTGTTTTTTTTTTCAATTTAGTACCCAGGCTACGTTTACATAGGTGTTACTATGGTTCAAGATTAAAGATTCTAGCTTAATAGGAAATTGAGTTATCGGATTTCAAATATTTTTACAAAAACTCTCAACCATAATGTGTTTGCTGCACCCAGACCTTTTTCAACACTTATTTTTAGTCTATTCAAGCGAAACAGTTTCTGCAAACAAAATAAGAAAAATGGTTTCCCAAAACAAATTTATTGTTGCCTGTGAAGCTCATTGTGTTATTTTTTAAATTTAGTACCCACGCTGCTTTTATATAGGTTTTAGTATGTATCAAAATTGATGATTTTAGTTTAGGGGAAATTGAATTATCACCATTTGGAAATTTTTTACGAAAATTCGCTACCATAACGCACTTGCTGCACCTAAACTCTTTTAAACATTTATTTACTATTGCTCTATCCATACTCTTTGAAAATAAAATAAATAAATATAAAAACTCGGGACGCAGCAAGTGCGTTATGGTAGTGAATTTTTATTAAAGGCTTCAAATTTGGATAACACAATTTTCTATCAACTTAGAAAGTTTAATTTTGGTATGTAGTAAGGTCTTTCCTAGGGCATGATATCAACTGAATTTCATTAAAATTACTTTGTAATTTTCGGAGAAAAAAAATTTTTTCGAAAGAAAATTTAAAATTTAAATAACTCAACTTTCTATAAACTTAGAAAATTGAATTTTGGTACGTAGTAAGGCCTCTTCCAAGGCAACATATATAGTAAATTTAATAAAGCAGCTTTGTTATTTTCGGAGATAAAATTATTTTTTAAATAAAACTCAAAATTTTTCCGGAAAACCTCGTCAGATTTTCCTGGATAACGAACTCGTCCAAGCCATTAATAAAAGAAAGGCACTTGCCGAGTTTCATTGAAATCGGTTAATTATTTTTTGAGTTATAAGACGGATACCTATTATATATATATATATATATATATATATATATATATATATATATATATATATATATATATATATATATATATATATATATATATATATATACATATAAAAATTGAAACTGACCCCGAATATGGGTTCTAGGGGTCTTAGTTCGCGCTCGTTTGAAAAAATTTCTGCAAAGTCTCACCATCGATACCTCTGTATTAGTGATTTTTTTTAAAATAAAAATTCACTAAAATAAAAAATTTTGAAATTAAAATTTTAATAATTTACACTGAACATATGTTTATAGCTATAGAATAAACTACTGTATGATATTATGTAGTTTTATTTACCTCAAATTTTCCATATACGAGATGAAGAGTAAGTAATAATGAAAATTCACTAAAAACTAAAAGTAAACAATAAGTACCTTATTCTTAGCTTCTAAGATATTAGTTGAGTCGTATTATTTATCACGTATGTAAACAAAAAATAATAAGAAGAAAAAACCTTCCAATTCGACTCCTTCCACTGACAGTTTGCAAAATAACAAATGACAATGACAAATAGCTAACTGGTGTTGTCAGATTTAACTAGGAAAGGGCGATGGGTTTTAAATACCTTGAACAATGGGACGCTTAATATTTATACATAATAAAACGTAATTTTAGATTGCCTTTAAACAAATTGAGTCACTTTAATTTAAAAAATTATTTATTACTATATATTATCGTGATATCTTGAAATTAAGATGACAGTTTTGGCAAATGGCAACCCCGCTGATTGTTTATTGTAACATATTATGTAGCCTGTTCGTTTGGAGTTAAATTTGAAGCATTTGTTTGCAATATCAGCGTAACCCTGATATATCTGTCTCACCTTGTCTAACATTATAGGCACCCATTCACAGGTAATTTCAGGTTATATCGTATATTATTTATTTTTTAGTTGGTTGTAACTCAGAATTTACTGTACCGATTAACTTCAAATTTGGTATAGAGGACAACCGATGCGATATCTACGTGCACGTAAAGTTTTAGTATCATAGTTCTAGTCGTTTAAAAGATATTGCGTTTTTAAACAGTTTTTCGTTTGTTTTTTTTTCTTCTGAAAGTATGTGAGTGTCAAAACTGTCTAACAAACTTATCCAAGCTATTCAAAAATGAAGGGAATTGCCAAATTTGGTTTCGATTGGTGAAGTATTTTTTGAGTTATCGGTTGGATATATATATATATATATATATATATATATAAATATAATAAATATATAAATATAATAAATAAATATATATATATATATATATAAACTTTTCAAATGACCTTGGATTTGGGTTCTAGGCGACCGAATTGGCGCTCATTTGAAAAAATTTTTCAAAAATCTTACCATCGATACCTCTCTATTAGGGGATTTTGTTAATGAATGCGACAAAGCTTTTGTGAGTCGTTGTTCACACGCCGGGGAAAGGTTTCTGAGTTAATAAAACTATTTTTCTACTTTTCTATACATACAAAAACTATTAGGTTTGTTGGTGCCTTATGCATTTCTTTACGATTCATCGAATTTGCTGGTTGCATGGGTTGCTGGTTAGTACAACCTTTGTACAATGGTATCTGTAAAACATCCGATTGGTGTCGGCAAAGCGAAAACCCAACCCTTCTCAGTTCGTGGCTGTGTTATATATAGATCTCAATCGCGAAGGCTTCCTTTGTTTTAGTGACATTGCAACGCATGCCGGGTACTCGGTAGTTATTAATGTTATAATTAGTTAATGTAATTTTCATGTTAATTATTGACGTACATCCCAATCTGTCATTTTACTTTTCAAAGAATTTTCGCACTCTAACGTAACAATGGATTTTTATTTATAGTAGTCAAGCATGCGTGGGAATATTTTCACTTTTCTTCTGTCCGACGATGCCGTGAACGCGAAACCTATTACAGAAGGTATAAAACGTAATTATAAAGTCAGAGGAAAGTCTCTAAAAAATGCAATGTCAGTGTCAGTTATTTGATAACGTTATTAAATTTAACACTATTTTTAGCTATCAGTTACACCTTATAGATCCTAAAGCTCCAGGTTTAACAATTTCGCTCGTGTAGTGTAAATAGATTATCCAGTGTTGGTAAAAGCTTCACGGATGGCAGCACTGTCGCAATAGCCTAATGTTCGTGGGAGGGGTAAGTGACACCTTGAGCTGTCAACCAGTGAATGGTTGATGGATCACCCAGCGTGGACCGTATAAAGATAGCACTAACCCTTTATACGTGCTTTTTACATACACATCTACTCTACCATTCAATTTTATGTACATCACATTGACCACGGATTTGGAGATGTCTTTTGTACAATGAAATATGAATATAAATAAATATATAACGACGGTTTTTCATTGGGTAATCAATTTTCTCGAGCTTAGATAGTTGATATATTGAGTGGGATCGATATGATTTCATAACAAGTGTAATATTTTTGCGGTTTCTCCCAGAATAAAGAGGTAGTCGTGTATACATTTCAACTTTGCCTTCTTATCAAGGATCCATCATTCTTAATTTCTAGCAAATTTTCGCACAAATATTCGCTAATGGGAGATTGCAATTTTTTTATTTTGAAAACATCTTTTCAAACGAGACCGAACTATGACCTCAGTTTAATTTTTTATGTGTTTTTATACACACACACACTAATGAGGAGACCCCGACTTTTGAATTTTGAAAAAATTTCTTCAAATCAGCGCTATTTAGGACCCCTGGAACCCAAATCGGAGGTCGGTTTCAGACTTTATATGTTTACATATATATATATATATATATATATATATATATATATATATATATATATATATATATATATATATATATATATATATATATATATATATATATATATAAAACTTGGTGAGTACCTTCCTTTCGCAAATGGCTTGGATAAGTTCGTTAGTCAGGAAAATCCGCCGAGTTTTTCCCGGAAAATTTTGTGTTTTCTTTCGAAAAAAATCGAAAAAAAATTATATCTGCAAATTTAACAAAGTAAGGGCAATTTCATACGCGGGTTTATATCATTATAGGTAAATTATATACTAAAATTTAGCTCTGTAGGTTAAACGACAAGAAAGTTACAGGCATTTAAAGAAAAATAAGTTTGGGTTTTCCTCAAAACGGTAAAGTGGCGATTTTAAACGTAAAATTGGTAATATTTAGGCAATGAACCTGAAACTAATATGAGCTATGGAAGGAAAATGTCTCAAGAAGAATGTTTTTCAAAGCCTGAAGTCTTAGTTTCAATCATCATTGTCCTTTATTTTACTAAAATATTCCCAGAAAATTCATTTCAAATAGACCCTTTCTCTGATGATTTGGCAGTAGTGTTGGCTATAGAGTTTATCGGTTAATGGTATATAATTTTTGTCGATTTTTCGTAAAAAAATCTTTAAAGTTCAATACATCTGTTATTATGCACAATACGAAAAAAAAAATTGTATACATTAATTATAGCGTGTCTTTAGCTGCATCTTAAAAAATATTTCCTCAATTACAGGATGGCCCATAAGTCGTTGGTGATTCAAGGTTTCTTTTTTAGTGAATTTTCTTAAAAAAATTCACAAATGGGGAGATCCGTGTTTACATATATATATATATATATATATATATATATATATATATATATATATATATATATATATATATATATATATGTTACGGGCAGCTAAAGAAACAAATTTTGGAGTTTTCCTCAAAACGTCAAACTCTCAATTTAAAACGTCAAAATTGGCAATGTTTAGGCAAAGAACGTGAAACAAATACGGATTGTGAAAAGAAAATGTTGCAAGAAGAGTGTTCTGCGAACCCTTAAGTTTCAGATTCAACCGTCATTGACCTTCATTTTACTAAAATATTTACAGAAAATTCATTTCAAATAGACCGTTTATTTGGTGCTGTGGCTGTCGGTTTAGTTAAATTAATACTTACGCTGTGGGTTTAGTGAAGTTTATGGTTTAACGGTCTATAATTTTTAGCTAATTTTTGTAGAACAAATTCGTTACTGCATTTTATCATTTTTAATCGAAATATGATGCATGTTTGAAAGAAATAAATCTGGACGCAGTAAGTGCGTTTTGGTAGCGAATTTTCATTAAATCCTTCAAATTTCAATAACTCAATTTGCTATTAACGTAAGTTTTGTTGGTTCGGAAACCAACGTTTAACTTTATTTTCGGAAAACTTTTGTATAAAAGCGGCAAGGGCGTTTTGGTAGCGAATTTTCATTAAATGTTTCAAATTTCAATAACTCAATTTGCTATTAACCTAACGTTCATTGTCTGGGAGACCTGTTTTCTCAGAAACATTTAAAGTTTATTTTCGGAACATTTTTGTACATTTTCAAATAATTATTTTGATAAAATATGGTACATTGTTCCTACTATATAGGTTATACGGGTAACCACATTGATTTTTATGAAAATTCACTTCCATAACGCACTTGCTGCGTCTAGAGTTTTTTTAGTATATGACATAAATCCAGGTTGACTGAAGTATTCAGTTGTTTACGGTCTCTTCCAGTTTAACCGGAAATGTCTGGACCTTTCGATTTTTAAATTGGACCTTCGGTATTTTTTTGCTTTATTTGATAACAAATGATATTCTGAATATAATGACACATCATACGTCAACTTTTGTCATTTTCGCTTAAAAAATAATATTTTAAATTTCAATCTAGATTGTCATATATTTTTCGATTCCATAACCCAAAATTTTTTTTCACTATAAAATTACATCAATTGTGTTTATCATAGAAAACTTTTTCGTCTCGTCATTTGGCCGCCAGAGTGACCGAATTTTTTACATTAAATGCCTCTAACTTTTATGT
Source organism: Tillus elongatus (assembly GCA_964006375.1). Classification (NCBI taxonomy): domain Eukaryota; kingdom Metazoa; phylum Arthropoda; class Insecta; order Coleoptera; family Cleridae; genus Tillus; species Tillus elongatus. The sequence goes on from OZ023267.1 coordinate 132,264,210, forward strand.
CTTTTAACTTAGAATTCTAAATTTTAATACACAGTTTAGTTTTTATGATGTAAATCCGCGTACCAAATTTGGTTGCTATATAGCTTTGTTATTTCCGGAGATATAGAAATTTTCCGAAGGTAAACACACAACTTTCCGGGAAAATCTGCTCCGATTTTCCTGGCTAATGAACTTATCTAAGCCACTTGCAAAAGGAAGGTATTCACCAAATTTTATCAAAATAGGTGGATTGTTTTTTAAGTTGTCAGTGTGACAAACATGTATACATATAAACATATAAAAACATATAAAACCTAAAACCGACTCCGGATATGTGTTCTAGGGGGTCTAGTACACGCTTATTTGAAGAATTTTTTTCAAACTGAAAAAGTCGCGATCTCCTCATTAGCGAATTGTTTTTAAGAAAATTCACTAACGCCGGCTCCACGCATTGGGGCCAATGTTGGGTCCAACAGCGTTCGTCCTATGTGTGGATGAACGTAAAAATGTTGGCGCCAACGTTGGGGGACGTTGGCGTTCGCGTTGGGAGTAACCCGTCGGTTGTCGGTTTATTTAAAAAGATCAAAGGGATTTGCCTCGTCGTTCGTCTTGCTGACCACACATTGGTTTCGTATTCAGTTGTAGTAAAGACGTCAAGCCGTATAAACATATGAAGTGGAACATTATTAAAAATGTGTTGGACAAATGAATTAGTTCTGAAATTTATAGAACTGTATGAAACGGAATCGGTTCTATGGAACACCCGAAATTCTCAACACAAAAATAGGAATGCTGTGATAGACGCATGGCACCGTATACAAATTGCCATGAACTGCCAATTTGCAATTACCGAACTAAAAAAAAAAAGAGAGTCATTGATGTCCACTTATAGACTACACAGCAGAAAAATAAAAGAATCTAGTCGTTCCGGTGCATCTACAGATGAGCTGTACACAAATAATTGGTTTGCATATGCTCTAATGGACAGTTTTTTGGGACCAGTATACAACAAAGATGATTGACATGAAAAAATAGTGCATATAATGAAGGAAAAAGATTAAAAGTATTTATCATTATATGTACGTCGTTATCTCCTTTTACAAGGACCACCATCTCCGTTTACAAGGACTTCTTTTTTGTAGAATTAAACTTAAAATATAATTGTTAGCACTCATTACGGCAAATGCACACAGCTCAATTTGTTTTTCACGGCCAGACATATTGACGTTGGTCCGTTGCTCGAATAAATGAGCTTGGCGCCAATGTGTAGGAACTCTAATAAAACTCATCGCCAACATAGTCAAGTTGGTCCAAATGTTGGCCCCAACATTGGCCCCAATGTGTGGAGCCGGCGTAAAATGAATTTAATTTTTTTTAAATTAGGTTTGCTTCATTCAATTTGTTATTTCAGTATGAATTAAAGTTTAATTTTCTCTGAATTTCGATTATTTTTTTTACTTAAAAACTTCTTAGGTGCAAACTGGGAAGTACATATTTCAAATTACAAATACATGTATTTTTAAAAAATGACACGTAAAATTAATTACTTTTCTTATACCTGAATTTTCTGTCTATAAAACCATGCCAGTAAAATATAAGTAAAATATGTAGGTAATCAATAATTGATACTGCAATTATTCCATTTGCGTCTTCCACACTGCATAGAGCCATTGTGAAAACAAAATTTAAATAAAAGTTCGGGACGCAGCTACTGCATGATAGTAGTGAATTTTCATAAGAATTCTAGACTATTAGTAACGCATATTCTTTAAATTTAAATAAACCTTGGAGATCGGTTTTAAAGAACCTTGGTGGTTCAGGGGTAAGAACGTGTGCCTCTGAACCGAAGGGTACTGGGTTCGATCCCAGGGTTCTCCTTTCACTTTTTAAGTACAAACTGTAAAGTTAACATCAACCGAGGTTCTGGCATTGTATTTAAGCAAGTTGAATGTCTGCACGTTCCGCCCTTCGGAGGAGGCGTAAAGCCGTCGGTCCCGTGTCCATGCGATGTTGGGGAAGGGAGAAAGGTAGGGGTTTGGCAAAATTTCCAGGATAGTGAGGTGAAACTGCTCCCTGGCGTCGGTGATTGGCCATAGTCGCGGAAATAGGCCGACGGTAAATAAACAAAACACACACAGATCGGTTTTAGAGGTCGCAGTAAGCAAGTACTTGAGGAAATTTCTATTTTCTATGGAGAGAGAAAATTAAAATTTGGTACATATATGTAAGTACTGCAAGTCTCTTTAAAAAAATGGTGCTACAAATTTCATTACAGTTACAAAAGCTGTCCAGGAAAAAAATATTATTTACTACGTTTAAATAGATTTCACTATGGCGCAAGATTCTAGCACAATGGGAAATTGAGTTCTCAAATTTGAAATATTTTAACGAAAATTCTTTACCAAATAACGTACTTGCTGCACCCAGACCCTTTTCAACACTTATTTACTGTTGCTGTATCCATACTTTTTTTAAATGATAAAATATTGTTGCTCTCTATGTGAGACTTGCAAACAAGGCAACCTCAAATTCATTTTTGGAAAAATATTTAAAACAAATTAAATGAGGTAACAATTTAAGCCTAATTTGAAAATCTTGCTTCGCTGCTTCATCGTATAAACAAGAATAATGTAAACAAGAAAATGTCTTGAAACCAACCCCCAATAAAGTTGCGGGACATGCGGTGAATAGGGGTTCTGCGCAGAGTAAACAGGAGTTTAAGGAAGTATAACTGCAAAATAGAATAAAGGCTGCTTATACGGCTCCAACTAAGCTGGTTTTTTCGAACTTTCCACTCACATATCCTTTTTTATCTTCTTCCTTGCCCAACACCCCTATTAACTCCTGGTTCCGTAACTTTCTTAGGGGCTGTTTCCAAGATATTTTTCTTGTGGTATGTGCATCCAGAAAGCGTTCTAAGCATCTTTCTTAAAAAAATTTAAAGTCCCCCTTGCGATAAACGGCAAATTTACCGAAAATTTAATTTTTATTTACAAAAGGAATGTACCTGCCAAACTATAAACGTGGCAGGTATTTTTCCTTATTAATCGCTCGAATGACTGGTTTTAGTCAATGCAATCGAACCAGTTTCTGCAAACAAAATAACAAAACATGTTTTTTAAAACAAATTTGTAGTTATTTTTTAACCTTAGCACACACGCTGCTTTTATATGGATTTTGCGATGTATGAAAACTGAAAATTCTAGTTTTTTGGGAAATTGTGCTAACATCATTTGAAATACTTTTACGAAAATTCGCTACCATAACGCACTTGCTGCACCTAAATTGTTTTCAACACATATTTGCTATTACTGTTTAGTAACACAGTACCTACATGTATTGATTAACAACCTCGATCTGATGCAGACAACCACTTTCTTATTTGTTTGAGTGGATGTTAGAATCATAGTATTATACTACAGTCGACGGCCGAGGTGATTTGTCAAAGTTAGGTTAAAATTAAAAGTTGGATTATTATTTACCTACTTCTGTTTGTATTAACCTTAGAATATAGGTCGTTATTGTATATGGTAACATTCTAAGGTATTAGCGGAGTCGATTTCGAGGTTACCTTCTTCCACTACTTCTTCTTTGTTAATGACGTCTGTTAGTTTCGAGGTTATGCTTAGAACGCATGCTCCTGTCAGCTAACAAATGACAAATAGTGGTGTTGTCAGATTAAACTAGGGGAGGAAGATGGCTTTTAAATATCGTGAAAATAGGAAGCTTAATATTTATACATAATAAAACGTAGTTCTAGATTGCTTTTAAACAAATTGAATCACTTCAGATTCAGATGAGAGTTGTCGCAAATGGTTGTTTATTGTGGCATACTTTCATAGCCTGTCCGGTTAAAACTTAATTTGGAGATTTTGTTTGCAATGGCAGCGGAACTCCGATATATCTGTCTGAACTTGTCTGACCTTATAGGCATACATTCAGAGGTAATTTCAGGCCATATCGTAGATTATTTATTTTTTATGTAGTTATAACTCAAGATTTACTGCAGCGATTGAGTTAAAATTTTGTAGATATGACGACTTATATTTACGTGCTTGTAAAGTTTTAGTTTAACACTTCCAGTAATTTAAAGATATTGCGTTTGCAAACAGTTTTTTGCATTTTTTTCTTAAAGTAATTGAGTGTCAAAACTGTCTAACGAACTCATCTAAGCTACTAACAAGGCGAAGGGGATTTCTAAATTTGGTTTTGATTGGCCAAGTATTTTTTTGAGTTATCGGTTGGATATATATATATATATATATATATATATATATATATATATATATATATATATATACAGTGCGCGCCAAATGTGTGGACCGGGACTTATAAAATCTAAAGTAAGCGGTCAAAAAAATTGAAATTTGATATGCGCATATGTGACGTATTTTCGCATATTATGACGTGATTTCCAAGTATTTACCCCTTTTATTACAGAATATACAGGGTGTAGATCTCTTTTTTAATGATAACATGGTCAGTACTTGTCAATGTCTGAAAGTACAATATTTTCTGCTTCTAAGAGTGTATCGCAAGATGGGGGTTGCATAAGAAAAAATACAGAAAAAAAATAAAATGTGAAGTAAGACATGAATACGAAATGGACAATAATTATCCGTATTTTCCCCTAATGTTTTAACTTTTAAAACTTTTTTTATTGTCCACAATTATTAATTGTTGGGGTATAAAAACATAAAACTAAGTTTTCAATTTTTTATTTTCATCGAAACGTACATAAATGTAAAAAAACTAAATCATCTCTAGTTAGTTTGAAACAATCGCATCAGATAATTGTTATACCAAATGTTCGAAATGTTGGCCTTCTGCTGCAACACAATGGCCTAATATGTCCTTAAAAGAATGCAAGGAGTGTTTAAAAAAATTTTGCTTGTTGGTATTAATATCATGTATTTCCTCGGAAATTAGATATTTCAAATAATAATAAGGTTTTAATAATAATAAGGTTTATTGATAGGTTGTTACAAACATTTACAATCAAATACAAAAGGTTACCAAATAAATATACACAATATAAAAATATAGAATTAACATTGAATACAAAGAAGTAATTACCAAATCAACAAACGCGCATGTCGTACATTCAAAAGTAATCAGTTAACAATGATCTCAATAGTTATAAGCCTTAGACATATTCACAGAAGCAAACTTGCTTGTTAGCGAAAATGTCTATGCGACATGATAATCAAACTGAAAAATACAACACAAAAAACTATCTTAATATTAGTGTAGAGTATCATAAATTAAACACTTTGTGGCCGCGTTCTACAATTAATAAAAGTGAAAAACAGCATAACCAACTCCACATGCCCACAGCATACAAAACACAACACACAACAGAATTGTGACTGTCAAGGAAGTAAAACCCAGAGTAATTAACAGTCCAGAGATAAAATACCCTCGAAAAAAACAACAACACAACCATAATAACCCAACATTTTAAAGCTGCATCCGGCCATCCCCGACCATTGATCAATCGACATCGCCACAAAACTCAACGACTCCCTCCGCAAAAAGAGAGACAGAAAATAAAAAAGGTATAGATACTTTAAAAACCCAGAAATACAGACTCACTCAGTAATCTGTGGTCAACTCATACTCAGTTATATTTCATCCATTCACATACATACTTGTTCGTGCGCGCCTGTTCTCGAACTTCACACCTTCCTTCTCACACACACACACGTAGTCTCAGACACATCCATACTAGCACACATGCACACAATGATCGATTAAAATCAAGATCTACTAGAAGAGTCGACAATTAAGAGAAGGTAACCACCCGACCGATAACACTCCTCGGTGTATTAAGCAGCCATAGTTGAATCCTTTTTTTATAAAGCCTATAAGAATTCGTAGATCTTATATCAAGGGGCAGGGTATCAAAGAGTCTCAAACCAATATACACAAAACTACGCTGGTCAATCCTTTTCTCCGCCCTGTACTTTTTCGTGACAATATTTTTGTACCTCGTAGAGTATGCATGTTCTGCAAAATTAACAGCACCTTTGTGTCTGTAAATATACAGTAAGATAGCACGACAGTACAGTTTCCGCACATCCATTACTCCAGCCTCCGAGTATAGCGCATCACTGGGGTAGGTGATGTTTCTGCCATATATAATTTTTAATATCCACCTCTGAGTTGTTCCTACCTTTCTCAAGTATGTTTCTGATGCGCTTCCCCACGCTAATATGCCGTATAAAAGCTGCGACTGAATGAGAGCAAAGTAAATAGTCTTAAGATAGGTGACTTCCAGAAATTGCTTTAGTCTCTTAAACTTCGAAAGGAAGCTCCTCAGTTTCTGTATTACTTGATTTGTCTGCCTGTCCCATCTCAGATGACAGTCAATATTCAAGCCCAGATATTGTATATTCCTTGCTTCACCTATCTGATCAGAACCTACAGACAAGTTCCCCAGTCTTGGCATTCCACTGGCATATGAACTGAATGGCATGTACTTAGTTTTGTCCCAGTTTATGGACAATAGGTTTTGGTTAAACCATGTTTTTAATGTTTTTAAATCTGTCTCTGCTTCCTGTCTCAGAGATAACCAATCCGAGGCGGTGTACAAAATAGCCGTATCGTCAGCATAACTGACGATCTCTCCATTCGACGGTAAGAGAAGCATGTCATTCATGTACATGTTGAACAGTAAAGGCCCCAACACCGTGCCCTGTGGAACTCCACACTCCACCCGTTCATAGCAGCTAAAGCTATTTCCTATTTTCACACATTGTTTGCGGTCGGTTATGTAGCTCTTAAGCAAATCAAATATTTTCCCCCGAAATCCAGTTCTATGCAGTTTAGCTAGCAATTTTGGGTGGGACACCGTATCGAACGCCTTCGCTAGGTCCAGAAATACACATAAGGTTGGCCGGCTCTTATCCAGACTGTCATAGAGTTTTGAAGTAAGAAATGCCATGGCATCCTCAGTAGATCGTCTCTCGCGGAATCCAAACTGGCGATCTGATAACAATTCATATTTTGTAATAAAAGACACTATTCTAAATTTTAATACTTTTTCGAATATCTTTGCTATATTAGATATAAATGTTATCGGCCTATAATTGCCCATTTCAGTGGGATCACCCCTCTTAAAAATGGGGGAAATGATACCGATTTTGAACTTTTCTGGAAATGTCCCTTCACATATACACTTGTTGAACAGGTAAGTAAGTGGTCGGGTTATCTCATCGCAGATTGTCCTTAGCACTCTAGCCTCCAGTCCATCGTAACCCGGTGCCCTTTTTTCCTTCAGTTCAAGTATCTTCTCTTTCACTTCGCTCTCTGTTATCTCATCGATATACATGCTGTTGTCGATTGTACGTTCATTTGTCTGAACAGCAAATAGACTCTGTTTGGAAACTTCGGCTGCTAGTCTTCCACCCACTTCTCTGTAGTACCCATTAAATGCGTTGGCGATAACCTTTTGGTCACAGTATCGCTGACCATCTACCGTGATCACCTCTATCCGGTTTCGCGTCCTCTCCTTGGATCCACAAAAATCATCCACTGTCCTCCAGACAGCTTTTGAACTGTTGGCACTGTTCCGTATTGCCTGTCTATAATAGGAAGCTTTTGCCGCTCTGATAATCCCCGTCAAGGAGTTTCTGTATTCTTTGTATCTCTCCTGTAACTCCACGTCGTCGCGACTCTTCTTTGTCATCCTGTACATCTCGTTCTTAGTCTGGATTGACTTTATCAGAGCCTTAGTTATCCAAGGATTCCTTGAATAGGTTTTTCGAGTTTTCCGTCTCATAATCGTACATCTAGCAATGCGCAACCGCAGCTGGTCCACAAATGACTTGGCCGCGTCGTCGGCACTGATATGCTGACGCATATCGGTCCACTCCTCCTTGATTAAATCCGCTTTAAGTTTCTTATAATCTATTATCTTCACATAATTTGCTTCACATTCTTGTGGTGTCCTCATATCTGAATTTTATAACTCTAAAAAGGCCATCACGGGATAATGATCGGTTATCAGGTTTTCAAAAACAACAGACTCTATGTCACACTCCGCAGCGGGACACCTGATGAATATGTGGTCCAGGCATGAACTCGAGTTCCCCCGTACCCTGGTAATGGTGTTCACATCAGACACGTATCCAAACTCATAGAGTGTGTTCAAATACATATTTGATATATCGTCAGTGTCCAGTATATCGATGTTGATGTCACCCACAAACATACTGATGTTGCGTGTGCCCAAGTGATCAGTGCAAAAAAACCCGTAAAGATCTGAAACAAAAGTGGTGGCGTCTGTAGCTGGTGATCTGTAACAGCCAATTATACTCACAGTTTGGCTTTTGCAACTTATGTCCCCTCTCAGTAAGTTGGTACACCCTAGGGGTATAATTCTATGAGTGTATTTCAACGTGTCTCTAACGTATATAACCACACCATCATTTTGGTTTAAAGCACCATTGTTATAAACCATGTCGTAATCCCGCAGCTTATAAGCGTTAACATCTGTAATTCGCCACGTTTCTGTAAGTACTATGATATCAAACTTGCAACTTATATTCGCAAGCATAATAGACAATTCATCAATATTCTTATCAAGGCTACGAATGTTATTGTGAAAAATGCTCAGGTCAAATCTTCCACCGCACACTTTCCTATTCAATTCGTTAAAATCTTCAACAGACTGTGTACTCACAACATTTGCACCATAATCTCTTATATATTCATCCATGGCAGATCCCTCCTTTCTCCTCTCTTCCTCTCACAGGATTTCAGAAACCGAAGTTCAACAAATATTCCCCACTCACTCAACAGTCACACACAACACACACACAGCAAGAGAAACAAAAGACAAGGAAACAGAATCCCAAACCAACACAACAGTCAGAAACAAGAAAAGCCAAGACAAGAAACCCCCAACACGACCAGCAGCCACGCCGTACAAGTCACAAAATTTTGCTCAAGAGCAACTTATATAATATCTACCCTAAATTGTCTCTAGATTAATAAAATAAAACCAATATTAGTTATAATGATGCGCCCAAATTTTAAAAATGTACTTAAAATCGATCAGATATACTTAAAAATGTATTACTCTATCACCTTCTATAATCAGAATATAAAAGTAGACTCACAAAATGTTATACACATATATAATGCACTTAAAATCTGTTAGATATACTTAAAAATGTATTACTCTATCACCTTCTATCAGAATATAAAATAGACTTATAAAATGTTATACACAAATATACGGACACAAATCAGAACGCCTACCGCGATAGAAACGATTAAAGTTTCTTAAAAATTAACCACAGACGATAAAAATCAACAAATCTAACAACTATGTATGTAGGATTAGCAACCAGATAGTCCCGAATCCAAAACTAGCAACAATTCACATGATAGAGCCAAAGTAGCAAAAGCGAACAAAAAAAAAACACATATATCTCCTATTTCTTCAGTTTCTTGTCTAAAGAGGAACTTTGGGAAAGGGATCATTTATTTTTGTAAACCTTGGTCTTGTTCGGTGCTAGGGGCCCTAATTCGCGCTCATTTAAATAAAATTTCCAAAAGTCTTACCATCGATTCCTCTCTATTACTTTCTTAATCAAAATTCACTAACAGGAATAAAAACTGGGATTTTATAAAGTGGTTCAAGACGTATGAAAATTCGATAAAATAACGTAGTTTGAGTGCGTTCTAGAATCATATTTTTCGTATCAAATTTCTAACCCTAATGCAATTTATTCATTTACCTTTCCAATTTAATGACAATTTTCAATATAAACATTACATTTTTCCCATTTCCCATGTCATCCTTGAAACTTCAAATCCATCGAAATATCTCACGTCATATTTTCATTATGTAACCCCCTGTATCTCTCCAGCTTGGGCATTACTTATTCATTTGAAGTGTGATACGCAGCAGTTTCATTCTAAAACTTAGGGATATGCCCTCCTACATGTCAAAAATTGTTCGCGGTTTATAGCTGGTTTGATGAGGGTAGCCGTTGACCCGGGCCCCAGCCGAATATCGAAATTGAACAAGTTTTTTACGAGCCTTAACTTCGATACGCTCTATGCCGGGAATATATTAAATTTCAGCAAATTTCACGACAAATCGAACATCATTACCTATAAAGTTTTACTGGCCGTCTCATACATACACACAACATGATTTTGATATACGTAATATGATGAAAGGGTGGTACATGTTTTTCTTCATTCAAGTTAATTAAAGATAATATAAAGATAAATTAGAAAACTAGTTAGTTTCAGCTACATTTATCCGGGAGCAAATATAGATCATCTTCCCAGCCTAAAGGAAATGTCGCTACTTCCGCCTGTCTCCAGCTGTTATTTTCTTTCCATTGTTTCAGTCAATTTTCTTTAAAAAAATTCACTAATGAGGAGATCCCGACTTTTGAATTTTGAAAAAATATCTTCAAATGAGCGCGAACTAGGCCTCCTAGAACCCATATTCAGGATCAGTTTCAATTTTTTTATGTTTATATATAATATAATAATAATAATAATAAAAATAATAATAATACTATAATATATTTATTCGCACCATCAATACATAAAAAAATGTGTCACCATTCAAAAAAACATAAAAAACACAGGAATTACAATTCAAAAAAACTATACAACCACGATATTGATCACCAACAGATACGACTTGTCAGCTAAAAAATCCTCAATACCATAATAGGCCTTTGCCGCCAGAATATTATTCAGTGATTTTCTCATCTTTGCAGGTGGAAGCTCCTTTATCTGTACCGTCAGTTTGTTGTACACCTTTAGGGACTGCACCACAGCACTATTGTAAACAATACTTTTTTGTAGTTTGTGGCGCAATTAACTGATCCTTTAAACGTGCTCTAGTGTTGTATTGATGCTGTTGTTCACAATCTGATAACAAACTCCGATTTTCTCTAACAAAACACGCACACTCCAATATATACAAACTTGGCAAGGTAAGTTCTTCTGTTGTCGAGGAATGTTTTCCTACACGAACCCCTATATTTCAGATTGAATATGCTGCGGATACATGCCTTTTGGAGCCTGAACCTTCTACCGGCTTGTATGGAATTCCCCAAAACATTAGTCCATATCGAAGCCTTGAGTTCACATATGCGTAGTACGCCTCGAGGCCAGCACTAATACTACTAGAATCGGACAGAACACGCAGAACATAACTAAAAGCTGACCGTTTACCTACCAGACATCCAACGTGAGCCCTCCAGTTCAACTGAGAATCAAGCTTCAATCCCAGAAACTTAACATCATCCTGCGTGCTCAGCGACGCTGAATTGAATTTCAGCGACAACTAGTTACCCCTAAAATAGCTAAATAAGATTAAATTTGTTTTAGTCACATTCAATTGTAAGTTCATTCCATTGTACCACTGTTCCAGGATTCTCAGTGATTGTGATGCCTCATAAATTAGATCACTATCTGAAAGAGCTCGTAAAACCAAAGATGTATCGTCAGCAAACCGTCCGTTGATATAAAGTAAGAACAAGACTGGTCCAAGGATTGAGCCCTGAGGCATACCTCATTCTATAATCTTCCACTCAGATGCCAGAAATACCCCTGTCTTATGAGCATTAAAAGCCACACATTGTTTCCTGCCTAATAGGTATGACTTCATTAAATTCAGCGAGACTCCCCTGAAACCTAGCAATTCCAACTTAACTAACAGTGTGTTGTGGGACACGCTATCAAAAGCTTTAGATAAATCCAGCATCATACACATTGTGCTTTCACGCTTGTTTAGTCCCTCTGTAATTTCCTTGATAACTTGAAATATTGCCCTGTTAATTGACCTTTTCTTAATATAGCCATGTTGATTCTCACTAAATGTTTTGTGTTTCTATTAAAGCCACTATTCGCTTGCATAGAAGTTTTTCTATTATTTTTGATATAGTCGAAATTAGTAAGATAGGTCTATAATTGGTAAGTAGAAATATGTCCCCACTCTTATGTATCAGAATCACTAGTGAGTTTTTCAGGTCATCCGGAAACAATCCCTGAGCCAGGCCTAAGTTAATGATATGTGCTAAGGGCTTGACTAAAACATCAGCACATTCTTTCAGCAGCCTTAATGGAATCTCGTCAAAACCCACTAAATTGGTGTTTCTGAGTTTAAAATTTGTATTGTACACTTCACTTTCATGGGTGGGGTAAAAAAATATTGTGTCATTCACATATTTAATTTTATCTGTTGCTGGAGCATTGTTGGTATATATATATATATATATATATATATATATATATATATATATATATATATATATATATATATATATATATATATATCTTTAGGAATATTGCACTACACTGTAATCACTTTTAAATATACACTTTATTTGTTTGCTGTACGTTTGTGATTTCTTATTGGTTTGCGTGGACTGCAGTTTCGAACCGTCCCGGTTCATCATCAGCACGCTACTGACTGCTATCGCTCCTGTCTGGTCTACGTCGGAGATTGTAGGTGGCGCATGCGCCGTGGGCTTATATTGGTCGGTTTCCTGTTCTCTGATTGGTTGTGCCTTCGGACTGTGTCGTGTGTATCGGTCTCCTGTCTTGATCACTGTGGTTTAATAATTTGTCTATTTGTTGGCCTTTATTAAGTTTTGTTTAAATGTTTGTACTTGGATTTGTTCTGGCATTAATTGTTTTCTATTGTTTGTTTCTTGAATGTAGTATTGTTTCCAGATTTCCATTTTTTTGTGGTCTTTAACATCTATCATTAGTTTTAATTGGGTGATGTCTGGTTTTTGGTGTTTTTGACAATGAAATCAATAGAAACAAGATTCAAGGAACATATAACAGCATTGGATAAAATCCATATACCTAGCTACAAATCAAACGTAGCTACACACATTCACGACACAAAACACCAAAAACCAGACATCACCCAATTAAAACTAATGAAACATGTTAAAGACCACAAAAAAAATGGAAATCTAGGAACAATACTACATTCAACAAATAAACAATAGAAAACAATTAATGCCAGAACAAATCCAAGTACAAACATTTAAACAAAACTTAAAGGCCATACAAATAGACAAGTTATTAAACCACAGTGATCAAGACAAGAGACCGATACACACGACACAGTCCGAAGGCACACCAATCAGAGAACAGGAAACCGACCAATAGAAGCTCACGGCGCATGCGCCACCTACAATCTCCGACGTAGACCAGACAGGAGCGATAGCTGTCAGTAGCGTGCTGATGATGAACCGGGACGGTTCGAAACTGCAGTCCACGCAAACCAATAAGAAGTCACAAACGTACAGCAAACAAATAAAGTATATATATATATATATATATATATATATATATATATATATATATATATATATATATATATATATATATAGATCTGTATCGCACCGATAACTCAAAAAATAATAGGCCGATTTTGATGAAATTTGGGACATACCTTCCTTTGGCAAGTGGCTTGGATAAGTTCGTTAGCCGGGAGGTTTTCCCGGCAATTTTTTTAATTTTCTTTCGAAAAAATTGTATATCTCAGGAAATAACATATAAAGGGCTACTCAATTTGGTATGTTAGTTTCTGTCATAAAGAGTATACTACGTGCCAAAATTTAGATCTCTATGTTAAAAGACAAAAAAGTCAGAGGTAAATTAATTTTTAAATAATTAAATCTGTTTCAAGAAAGTTAAAACGTCAAAATTGAGAATTATGACAGGAGTACGAATATAAGTGAAAAATACGACAAGAAATGACTAACAAGCTCCTAGATATGTGTTTAAGCCGTTATTTTCCTTTATTTCGTTAAAATGTGAGCAAAAAAATGCATTGTAAATCAAAATCTTGTTTGGGCGAAAACCGAGGTGGAGTTCGTTAATCAGCCTTTATGCTCAAGTTTTTCCGGTGGAAGATCGGAGAAAACTCTTGAAAACGCTATGTTTTTGTAAGTATCAGAGTAACGGGAATGAGACTTTACATGTAGCTAGAAATAGTACAAATAAACCTATGTTGTGAATTTTAAGTAATTTGGTACACAATATTTAGAGTTTTTTCCAAATTAAAAATAAAATCCCAAAGACATGCGTTGAGACGACTTAGTGGTTAAAGTCCAATGCCTGACAGAGTAGTTAACTGCCACGCGTAGATTAATTCAAACGACAGGTATAAACCATACATCAACGGTAACCAAACTAAATATATATTACGCATAAAACATACTACCCAACCAACAATCGTGAAATATCGGCCGCAGTTATGGAAAATGACAGACGACATGTAATTAAAAATTTGGCAAGTGATTGTTATTCAACTGGGGGATTCAATCAATTATTAAAACACACTATATTTGTAGCTTTATGAACGGCCTCAAATACAGTTTTAGCGCAGCATCGATATATTATGTTGTCGCATAATATAGTAGAAATGTAAACAAAATCAAGCCAATCTCTATAAAGATTATTCCAAAATAGTTTATTTTATATTTAAACTAAAACATAAGACGTCATATAAGACCGAAACAGTCGTGGGATGTGTTTCAATTGTAATTCTACTAATTCTGTAATTAATTGTTACGTTCACTTTGCATATAATATCCCGGGCATAAAGCCGATCTAATGTATCATGTAAACAAAACGTTAGTTAACGTATGCCTAGATAGTTGAGAGGCGTCGCGCTTGTCTAATAAGCAGAAGGTTACGCGATCGAAACCAGCTCAATAAATGTATGTTTTTTATGTTTTATTTTGACATTTGGAGAAACAATAGTACACATATTTCATATCTTTTGAACCAGCTCTATTTTTTGTTTAAAACGCCTAAATAGGTTTGTCACTTTCGAGTCTGCAATTATAATTTTGTTATTGTTAATATTGAAAAAACTGGTTTGATCAGGTTGACTAAAATGAAATCATACTGACGATTAATATAGGAAAAATAAGTGCTACGTTTATAATTTGGCAGATACTTAATTATTTAATTAAGTTTCCTTCTGGAAATTTTCTGTATAACTTTAATGAAATTTATAAACAGGGGCGGCTTCTCAATAAGTGTGCCCGTGCGCGCGTACTGCCGCCTGCCGTGAAAAAAATAATATTTTTGCTATGCTATATTTTAATTTTTTTTATTTACTTTTTTACCTCATGCATTCAACAAACAAAATTAGTATATCGAGGATCGCAGAGAGTCGGCAGCCATTAATACAGAATACAGAATCAGAATAAATATAGTGTTAATCGTTGCAGACGTTATATACATCCATATCCAGATAAAGCACTCGGGCGGCAGTGTGTATTTTTCGGCGCTCTCATGGAATGCGATACTTCAGTGCGAAATAATCGGCGAATCTTGATGATCTTAGTCGAAAACGACCGAATAAGCAATCTGTTGTGCGCTATAAAATTACACACTAACAGTTTGTAGTGGACTTTTGGCAGAACGTGTGTACCTACTACTACTACCTAGTAATTTTCGTCTTCGCGTCGTTGTTTACATGTTCTAACAAGACAATTATTATTATTATTATGATGGTTACTACTTCGGGTTGCTTAATAAGTGGATACTGTGATACTGTGATTAATTGTGTGTGTATTTTAAATTTAAAGGTTAACTTTTTAAGCGACTTTTTAACTACTATAACGTATAACTAACTAGAGAAAAACTTGGTAAGGAGTTAATAATTATTAAGTTTAGTAAGTAGGTTTCTTTATAATACATTTTCGTGAAAAAAAATAGGCGAGCCCTTCATTTTTAGTGAATTTTTATTTTAAAAAAATTCACTATGAACGAGGTACCGATGGAGAGACTTTGCAAAAATTGTTTCAAATAAGCGCGAACTAGGGCCCCTAGAACCCATATCCGGGGTCAGTTTCAATTTATATATATATATATATATATATATATATATATATATATATATATATATATATATATATATATATATATCCAACAGATAACTCAAAAAATAAGCAACTGATTTCGATGAAACTCGGCAAGTGGCTTGGATGAGTTCGTTAGTCAGGAAAATCAGATAAGGTTTTCCGGGAAAATTTTGAGTTTTGTTTAAAAAACAAATCTTTTTCTCCAAAAATTACAAAGGTATTTTAATGACATTTAGTGAATATGTTGCCTTGTAAAAGATCTTACTACGCACTAAAATTCAGCTTTCTACATTTCTAGAAGTTATTTTGATAAAACTTGGTGGATGTGTTGCCTTGTGTAAAACCCTACTATACACCAAAATTTAACTTGATAAGTTTGTAGAAACTTGAGTTATTCAAATTTGAAGCATTTAATAAAAATTTACTACCATAACGGACATGCTCCGTCCCAAGCATTTTTTTCTTGCGCACCCCCAATGCATTAAGGCACGAGCCACTACTGTTTATAATACAAGCTTCTTTTAAAGAGACTTACACTATCTACAGATAGAGCAAAATTTAGTCCTTTAGCTTCATAGAAAATTGAGTTTTGGGCATTTTTCTTAAAAGGAGTTAGAACGCAAGATTTTTGATAATAGAGAGATATCGATGGTAACACTTTTGAAAGAATTCTTCAAATGTGCACGTACTAGGACCTCTAAAATCGATCTTCAAGGTCTGTGTTAGTTTAAAGTATTAATTTTACTAATATGCCGTATAATAATAGTGTACAATACTTATGAAAATTCGCTACTGTAACGCACTTTCTGCGTCCCGAAATTCTAAAAATATGTTACGAAGATAAATTTTTACACGCAAATTAGTAAAAAAAATATAGTTTTTCCTTCCTGCCAATCAAATTTATAAAAAGTTTATGAACTACTGCAAGAAAAGCACCGATTTAGCATTGTAAAACACTTTCTTGAAGAGTTTCTATAAACTTTTCCTCGTCAACTTTGGTCCTAGAATCATGCCACAAACATTTTATAACTCCAGAACCTATATTACATATAGCTGAGGCAGGGACAGGGCAACGTGTCTGAGAAAAGCTTACAATGGCAAACTTCAAACGTCGTTCGAGTTTTGTGACACGCACATACATAATGGAATGGGGGGTTGAAGCACAGTGAGAACTTTTCACTCTTGTAGGGAATTTCCTTATTCAGCGGCCGGAGCGAAAGCTGCTGATGTTATTCAGAACGCGTGTGTTGGGATCTGTGAAACGCCAGCCCGAACGCCAGCACTGCCTTTTATTCCTGAATCTTATTTTGCTCTTTCTGACTATTCGAATACTATAAAGAATTGCACCGGCATCAATGGTGGCTACTTTTAAGAGATGGAATATGTGTTTGCATAATGCATCACACTCTACAGGCTCTCTCCTCAGATTACACAATGAAGTAGATGGGGCTTTGTTGGAAAATATCACCAAGATTAGATTTTCTCAAGACTATACAGCCGGATCTGAAAACAGTGCAAATATTTTATAGGGGAACTTTTCTTAAGGTACACTTTTAAAATAATGTTATGACTTAAACAAGTGAAGATTAGAAACTGTGACGAGCACTAATAAGTACGATTTGGCAAACCCAGCTAGTCACAATAGAGTTTTAAGACCTGGCGGCCGTTTCGCTAACAAAGTTAGCATCATCAGCGGAATGTATCAGCTAAGCGAATAAAGATTATAACTACTATCAATATGTTCGTTGGCAAGCAGTTTCAAACAGCGTCCTCTAGGAAGGTATACAGACAGACCCCACGGTTCCTCACCGAAACACAAATCAGTGCCAAAACAGCAACTAATCACCTTAATTTCCCGGGGTATAAGCTCCTTACTTCCTTTAGATTGCATGGAGGCGTGTGCGCATATGTCCGTAACAGTCTACCCTGCACCAGACTCCCCAATTTAAAAGTTGGAAGAAAAGACATACTATGCATAAAACTCTCGCTCGGGGCTGCAACTAAATTCATCTGTTGCATTAACCGGTCACCTTCTGATAACAACTATGTCCAGCTCTTTGACTACCTTTCTGAAAAAACTGACCATCTGATTTCTGAATATTCTTCCTCCGAGGTCACTATTCATGGTGACTTCAATATCCCTAATAAGAAATGGCTGGGATCTTCAATAACCGATCCACAAGGGAGAGAAGTGGAGGCCTTTGCAGTCAGCAATTCTTTAGCCAACACGGTTCAGCACCCTACTTACTTTCCTCGCGTCCCAACACACAGGTCAAATCCCTTGGATCTCCTTCTTACTACAAAACCTGAATGCTATAAGAGATCAGTCACCGCCCCCCTTGGTCGCTCAGACCAAGGCATGGTCACTGCTTCCTGCGCAATGCAACCCGAGGTCACACGGTCATTACACCCACGTATCGTCTGGCACTACAACTTCGTAAACAGGGACGAAATGCGGGATTACTTTTCCTCATTTCCATGGGCGTCTGTCTGCTTCTTTCATCCTCACAAAACGTCACCGAAATTATTCAAGCTGGCATGAAATTATCTATTCCACCTACACAGAAAACCTCTTCAGCCACTCAAAAGCTCTGGTTCTCCAAATTATGTGACAAGGCCAGACTTGAAAAGGCCAAAACTCACAAATCGCCTCTACACAATCCCAGTCAAGAAAACCGCCAAGCATTTAACGACGCAAGAAACCGCTATGTGGGCATTCTTTCTGAGGCAAAAAAAAACCGTTTAGTAACCACATCAAAAACAAAGTCCTCTTAAGCTCCAACGGCAGCAAACCCTTCTGGACTCTTGCTAAATCTACTGGGAATAATTTCTGCAAGAGCAGGTTCCCACCTCTTGTCTCGGGATGAAATTGTTTCTACCGCCCTGGGTAAGGCTGAACTTTTTACCTCGTTGTTTGCCAGCAATTCTACCCTCAACCCACCTCCTAATGTTCAACCAGCAACAGTCGCTAATGCCACGTATTGGATATAAGGATAAAAAGTTCGAAAGATGCTCTCTTCTCTTAATAGTAGGAAAGCTTCTGGCCTTGACGAGATCCCAGCAATTGTTCTCAAAAATGCGCACCAGAACTTGCTCCTGTCCTGACTCGTCTGTTTCAGGCATCTTACAATAAAGGCATATTCCCTAGTAACTGGAAAACTGCTCGAGTACAACCTGTCGCCAAGAAAGGATCCAAAGCGCTTCCTAGCAAATACATGCCTATTTCTTTCCTTTCAGTCGTCTCTAAAGTGATGGAAAAGTATATAAACACCGAATTACCAAAATTTCTTGAAAACACAGTCTATTCCACGCCAGGCAGTATGGATTCCGTCAGATCAACTGCCGACCGCCTTCCCTTTGTCACCCATTCTTGGAACAAGTCTATGGAACTACACGGTGAATCCCAGATTGTCGCTCTAGACATATCCAAAGCATTCGACCAGGTCTGGCACGCAGCGCTGCTTAATAAGCTTCCGGCATATGGCCTACCACCAAAACTCTGTACCTGGACAGCAAATTTCCTCTCCAACCGGAGCGTTTCTGTTGTCGTGGATGGCCATTCCTCTAAACTATATCCAATTAATGCAGGAGTTCCTCAAGGTTCAGCTTTATCCCCTACTTTGTTTCTTCTCCACATCAATGACCTCCTCTCTAGCACATCCAACCCAGTTCACAGTTACGCGGACGACATCACCCTCCACTCAAATCTACAATATTCTAAGCATGTCTCTTTAGCTCAATTAGATGAGGCTCGCAGACTCATGAAGGGTTCTGTCTCTGTGGATTTCCAAAAAATATTAGACTGGGGAGGTAGAAATATTGTACAATTCAACTCTACCAAATCTCAGTCTTGCTTTATATCTCATAAGAGATACACTAGTCCTAGACCCATCACAATGAACAACCAAGTCATTCAAAGTAATGAGTCTTTTTCACTTGTTGGGATTTCTGTGGATCGTAATTTCAATTGGCACTAATATGTTACATCAATTGCAGAAGCAGCTGCTAAAAAATTAGGTTTCCTCTTTCGGGCTCGCAAATACTTTTCACCAGCTAATCTCTATACCTTATATACTCCACAAATAAGGGCAAACCTCGAATACTGCTCCCACATCTGTGGTGCTTTTGTTGATTAATTTTGTCTTTAGCCCATTCACAAAATCTCAATCTCCTTTGGAAATCGGTGTCAAGTAGTTCATGGTGCATCTGAATGCGAAAAGAATAAATTTTATACAGTGGCGGAATTCTTTGAACCGTACCATGGCTAATGTCTTGTTACAATGCCATTTTTCGTATCCTTACGTGCAGATCCTCAGCAATGCTCGTATTACTGAATTGATTTTCTTCAGTCATTGCAGTTTTTGTTAACTCGTTTTTCTCGTACATACTGAACCTTTCCGGTCAAAACGGTCCATCAATCTTTCAAGAGTGATTTTATTTGGTTCCCGTCGCTCTGGATGTATTTCGTGATATACTCTTAAGGGAAGTAAACAATTCTTCTTGCATTCTCCTAGTATCCAAATCGTGTCTGTTAATTCTCGAGAGGGAAAATTTTCACTATTCATCATGTAAAAAAATCGTTTTACTTTGTTATAACTTATATAAGCTACAGGCGACAAATACAACAAACAATAAAAGTGAAAACTGACAGATTCATCTATCTGATTTTCCAAACGCCTACTATAGAGATGTTAAATTTATCTGACAATTTGAATTTCAATAAATATATTCAAAAATCTCATCTATTACTGAGTTTAAGTATAGGGAACCCCTAACAAAAACTAAAGGAGAATAATAGAGGATTGCATTTATACAGGGTGTTATATTTAGATTAAGAAAGAAAATAAAAGATCCTAGTTTTAAATCGCCCTGTAGACAAACCACAACTCAGTGAACGAATAACGACAGAGAATGATATTACATCATATTTCAAGACTCAAACAGCTAATAATTATTTTTTCCTATAATGTGTATTCATATACAGGGCGTGGAAAGACATATGAATTTAACACAAAACGATCTATATCTCCAAAATACCGTGTATAATTTAGTAAACATTTATAATAGAGGATTCAAGAAGATGTGAGTTAACCGAAAATATAATAATATACAGGGGTTCCAATTTAAAAAAAACAATGTTTGATTCGTACCTGAATTATGAATCATCCTGTATAATTTCAAATAATTTTAGATTGTGTACCTTAGCTACCTGTACCAGATTTGCCCTGAAAATTTTTTCATATCTATAATAAAATGGGAGTTATCGAACTTTGTTGTAAGATTGGTACACCCTGTATACAGGGTGCCGCACTGAAAACGAAACCGACCGATTTGCGTCCAAAGAATTTTTTTTAAGAAACGTTGAAACACGTCAATTTTAATATTGAGGGAGACATGTTCTGACATAAAACTCAACTTTGTCACATCAACCCCTTAAGGATGGTGATAACAACTCTTATATTTTAAATAGGGAACATGGGTGGAGTGTTACATCATTTGAAAGCTCTTTCCTTTCTGAATTCGGTACACAAATCTTTTCGGAAATTTTATCAACTCGTTCAAAATTCATTCACAGTTAGAATTTCAAGAACGTATTTCATTCATTGTGATTAGAAATGCACTACTTAATCAATTTTTTGTTAAAAAAAAACATTAAAAAAAACAAAAACAAACGTTCAAAAATGTTTATTAAGTCAAGTTAGTGTTCAAATTGTTGACCACCAGCATCCATACAAAACTACAAATTTTGATCAACGAGCTCTGGCATTCTAGAGCATTCGTGGAGTTATTAGACGGCATTCTTCAACAATGCGTCGTCGTAATTTTTCCAGAGACTCCGGTTCTGTTTCGTAAATTCTACTTTTTAAATGGCCCCATAGAAAGAAGTCTAAAAAAGTTAAATCCGGTGATCTAGGGGGGCACTCAACATCACCTCTACGCCCAATCCATTGCTCTGGAAACTCTCTATTTAAAAACTCCCTAACACGTTGTGAAAAATGCGGGGGAGCTCCAGCTTGTTGAAACATTAATTGATTTTCTTGACAGCCATCATCATTTTCAACAATGTCAATTAGTAGAGGGTAAATGATATCTTCTAGTAACTCCAAATACGTTTCGCCACTCAAATTAGCATAAAAAAAATTGGTCCGATTAAACGGTCTCCAAAAATGCCAGTTCAGACATTCAATTTATGTGGAGTTTGAATGTGGATTTCGTGAAAATTTCTTGGATTATTATCTGCCCAATAACGACAATTATGACTGTAGAGTTTAATAAAAACGTACACTCATCTGAAAAACAGATATTGAACAGAAAGCTCCCGTTATCAGCTATTCGTGCAGTCATAACTTCACAAAACTCCAGCCGCCGATCAAAATCATCTTCACTCAGTTGTTGTACAAGATGAATTTTCTACGGGTAAAATTTATGATGCTTCAATATTCGCTGAATAGTTATTCTTTTGATGTTTGAAACAGTGGCCAATTTTCTCCTGCTCAAAGTTGGGTCTGCAGCAATTTGTCCTAAAACTTCAATCTCAGTAGTCTCATTTCTAACCGGAAATTCACGTTCAGGATCCCGTTTTTTGTTGGCTACTGAACCACTTTGTCAAAACTTTGCAACTAACTCCAAAATGTATTTTCTATTAACATGTCTGTTCGGATGTCGTTCATTAATCATCAAATTTGCGCTACGGTTGGCACAGTCATCGTTTTTGAAAAAAAGAGTAATTATTTAAACTCTTTCTTGTACAGAATACACCATTGTCAAATTAATTTTCGGTAGTACTATCAAGTATCAAACCGACCGATAAACTGAAATAATAAACCGCATTTCTCTCATTCCGATAAGAAGTGTGTAGTGAATTTTTTGTTTACAAACCAACAAAACATTGAATATCAGCACATTTCTTATCGAAATGAGTAATATGCGTTTTTGGATCTTCAACTGTGAATAATTTTTAAACGAGTTGATAAAACTTCCAAAAAAAAATGTGTGCTGAATTCAGAAAAGAGCTTTCAAATGATGTAACACTCGACCCATGTTCCCTATTTAAAATATAAGGGTTGTTATCACACCCTTAAGGGGTTAATGTGACAAAATTGAGTTTTATGTCAAAACATGTCTTCTTAATATTAAAATTGACGTGTTTCAGCGTTTCTTAAAAAAAATTCTCTGGACGTAAATCGGTCTGTTTCGTTTTCAATGCGCCACCTTATATATATATATATATATATATATATATATATATATATATATATATATATATATATATATATATAATTTTCTCAAAACTGTGTTCTGTGGGTTAGTCTACTCTCACTCCAAACCCTTCAGTCTCAGTTATTATTATTATTTTAAGGTACTAAATATTATGCAGCCTGAAAATGACTCTAGGTGTGATGTGAATACCGTGTCCACTGATAAAAGAAATCATCTTTACGAAACCGTATCGTTTAGTGTCGACATTGAAGACATTTCATCTGTAAACGACTATCTGTACGACAGAGCAGGCACGTAGAAATATATTCTTGTATGATAACTCCAATCACAACGCGTCCTCTAATACCTCTATCTGATGTTTTCTGTGGCGCGCTACATAAAATCACCAGCTCTCTCCCATCCTTCCTTCAGGATCCTATTCCAATCTGTCGCTTAAACAAAGAGTAGCAAACAAACGTACAGATGAAGCCGGGAGAATCCCGTAGCCGGCCGGGACGAACTGTCATTGTTGGAATGCAATAGCAAATCAAGATTGGATTTCAACCCCACAGCCAAGGGTCGAAGTCGCTAGTCTAATCTCGACCTCGCACTCGACCGATTCACCCCCACCCCCCTTCATCCACCTTCCGACCCCCGGAATTACTATCGCCCCCCTTACGATGGTCTACCGGCTCAGATCACAATGACGTGTCTGAATCAAAGCGAACTTCCAATTCGACAAATTGAAAAATACTCATTAGTTGGATGTTTCACACTCACCTTGCCTTCTTCGGGACCCAATTCTCTCTGGATACGGCCAAGACGGAAATTAAAAGAAGTAAATAACTCGAATTTTTAGGAGCCACATTGAACAGATAAGAATGTAGTGATTACTTTTCAGTAGAAAGGGAAATTTTAACAATGGACGATAGAGGGGAGAGTGCGGTACAAGATTTACACTTAGTTTGATCGTAAAGACTTGATTTGATGCCCTTTGATCTATTGGTGAATTTTCATTAAGAAAATTTACTAATAGAGAGGTCAAAGCTAAACATTGAATGAAAGGCTTCTCTACAGACAACAAATTTATTTAAAATTTTCATCCCAACGCGTTTCGACACTCTAAAAGATCATCTTCAGGGGATAAATCTATAATCACAATAAAAAAGGGTCTGTCAGAAAAACATTAGTTTCTCTGGTAGGCAATTGTGCATGTTAGAGCACAATTATGACAAGATACTCTCTACAGAAAAACGTCAAAGGCTAAAATCACAAGTCACACAGTAAAATTCTAACAGTCAAGTTAAAATCTAAGAGAGTTACAAAGTGACAAAAGAAGATATAAACACAAGCTAAAAAACTGTGTTAAAGCTAAAAACATGCAATCAAAAATTAATTAAACTAAAACATCAGAGCAAAATGAAAAAACTCTGGACGCAGCAAGTGCGTTATGGTAGTGAATTTTCATAAAAATGTTTTTATTTTGCAAATAATGTGTGTTTTCTTTTTAATAAAGCATGCATCAATTTTGGTTACCAGTATAACCTATATAGTAAAAACCATGTGCCATGTTTCATAAAAATAACTTTGTGTGAAAATGTACAAAAATTTCCAAAAGTACACTTAAAGTGTTCCCGGAAAAACTCGTTTCTTGGTCAACCTTATAGGTTAATAGCAATTTGGGCTATTCAAATATGAAGCATTTGATCAAAATTCGCTACCATAACGCACTTGCTGCATCCAGAATTTCTTTTCTTACAAACATGCATTATATTTGGATGGAAAATGCAAAAATGCAACAACATAAGGCGTGTTTGATTAAAAAAAAGAAGAAAATTTGTATCACCAACGACTTATGGGCCACCCTGTGATTGTAGAAATATTTTTTTAAGATGTAGCTCAAGACACCCTATAATTAATGTATACAGTTTTTTTCATCTTGTATAATAACGGATATATTGAGCTTTATTGATTTTTTGCGAAAATTCGACAAAAATTATAGGTATACCATTAAACGATAAACTCTATAGCTAAGACTACTGCCAAGCATCAGAGAAAGGGTCTATTTGAAATGAATTTTCTGGAAACATTTTAGTAAAATGAAGGACAATGGCTGTTGAAACTAAGACTTCAGGGTTTGTAAAACATCCTTCTTGAGACATTTGATTTCCATAACCCGTATTAGATTCAAGTTATTTGCCTAAATGTTGCCGATTTTGACGTTTTAAATCGCAACTTTGACGTTTTAAAGAAAACCCTAATTTATTTTTATTCAAATGCCTATAACTTTTTTGTCTTTTAACCTACATAGCTAAATTTTGGCAGGTAACTTACCTATGATGTAAACCCGCGTACCAAATTTGGTTGCCCTTGCTTTGTTAATTTCGGAGATATGAATTTTTTTTGAAAGAAAACACAAATTTTTCCGGGAAAACCTGGGCAGATTTTCTTGGCTAACAAACTTATCCAAGCCATTTGCAAAAGGAATTTTTTCACCAAATTTAATCAAAATCGGCCCATTATTTTTTGAGTTATCGGTGTGATACATATATATATATATATATATATATATATATATATATATATATATATATATATATATATATAAACATATAAAAATTGAAACTATCCCCGGATATGTGTTCTGGGGGGCCTAATTAGCGCTCATTTGAAGGAATTTTTTCAAAATTCAAAAGTCGGGATCTCCTCATTAGTGAATTCTTTTTAAGAAAATTCACTAAAAAGCGTTGAAAGCTACAAAATTGCAAAAGTCTATTATTTTAACATTGAGTATTCAAGTCTATTACAGAAACAAAGCAGGCCAAGGAGCAAAACTGACAGGTTAAGCAACACAAGTGGCAGGCACAATCAAACAGACACGCAATGAGAACCACTAAGGTAAATAAACTTATGAAAGGTTAAAGTGAATAAAACAAAATGGACACTATTTATTGAACAATTCTTGAAAAAATTGAACTCAAAAAAATATACAAAAGGTACAATAGGCCAAAACTTTATCCGTTGTACAAGGTGCCCTGCAACACTACATCTGAATTCACCAGAAATTTGTCCCCAAACAAAAATCAATGAAAAAGATCGGCGATTTAAAACGACAGAAGTGATGAGGGGCGGCCATTATGCCAACTTTGAACAGGCAGGAGGCACCGGTGCAGGTGCAGAAGAGTGAATCAGAAACAAGTGTCAGAAGCGACGTATGTCAATGACAAAAAGAACAGAAAATGGAAGGAGAGCCACAGAGCAGCCATCTTCAAATCATCATACTTCTGGTCAAATAGAAAACCATAGAGTTCAGTAGCGCTGTTACACCAATTGGCTATAGAAGCAAGGAAAGTTAGTTACATCAGTGTTGGACAAGTTGTAAACTTTACTGGCTTTGTAGTTGAAATGTTTGAGAGGTCAAAGGGCAATACTTTGTATTGGTCTGAGCGATAACTTAAAAAATAATTTACCGACTTTATTAAACTTGGCAAGTACGTTTCATCTGTAAACATCTTGGACGAGTTTGTTAGTCAGCCCAGTCGGACCAGGTTTCGTAAAAAAAGTGTTACTCCAAAAGAAAATTATATCTTCCTTATTGCATATAAAGGTAACGGTTGAGACATCACATGAAAATAATTAGAAGCGAAAAGAAATTCTATTCGGTATGGCCAAAATAAGTAAAAAATATATTTTATTTGTCAAGCAATTTGGAGTATAAATTTATTTACATGTAAAATTAGGTTATAATACAGCACATGTATTTAACTTACTATATATAGCATATTGTACATATTAAATAAATGAACTAATACCATAACGCACATGCTGCGTTTGTACTTTTTATAAACACAGCAAAGGTAAAAAGTCTGGACGCAGAAAGTGCGTTATGGTAGTGAATTTTCATTAAAATGTTTTTAATAGCAAATATGTGTTTTTTTTTTAATAAAGCAGGCACCAAATTTGATTACCAGTATAACCTATATAGTAGAAACAATGTGCCATGTTTCATCAAAATAACTTTATTGTTTGAAAATGTACAAAAATTTCCGAAAGTAAACTCAAAGTGTTCCCGAAGAAACTGGCTTCTTGGTCAACCTCATAGGTTAATAGCAAATTGAGCTATTCAAATTTGAAGCATTTAATGAAAATTCGATAGCATACCGCACTTGCTGCGTCCCAAATTTTTTTTCTTACAAACATGCATTATATTTCGATGGAAATTGCAAAAATGCAATAACATAAGGCGTGTCCGATTAAGAAAAAATGAAAATTTGTATCACCAACGACTTATGGGCCAGCCTGTGATTGTAAACATATTTTTTAAGATGTAGCTCAAGACACCCTATAATTAAAGTATAGAATTTTTTTCGTATCTTGTATGATAACGGATATATTGAGCTTTATTGATATTTTAAGAAAATTCGACAAAAATTATAGGTATACCATTAAACGATAAACCCTATAGCTAAGACTACTGTCAAAGCATCAGAGAAAGGGTCTATTTGAAATGAATTTTCTGGCAATATCTTAGTAAAATTAAAGACAGACGGTTGAAGCTAAGACTTCAGGTTTTGTAAAACATTCTTCTTGAGACATTTTCGTTCCACAGCGCGTATTAGTTTCAGGCTCTTTGCCTAAATATTGCCAATTTTGACGTTTTAAATATGAACTTTTACGTCTTGAGGAGAACCCCTTTTTTTTTTAAATGCCTATAACTTTTTTGTCTTTAAACCTACAGAGCTAAATTTTGGTAGGTAATTTACTTATAATGATATAAACCCGCAAACCAAATTTGGTTGCCCTTACTTTGCTTTTTCTAAAGATTTTTTTTTCCTGGCTAACGAACTTATCCAAGCCACTTGCAAAGGGAAGTTATTCACCAGATTTAATCAAAATCGACCCATTCTTTTTTGAGGTATCCGTGTGATACATATATATATATATATATATATATATATATATATATATATATATATATATATATATATATATATATATATATATATATATATATATATATATATATATATATATATATATATATATATATATATATATATATATATATATATATATATGTATGTGTATGTAATATTTGAATAATTTTTATGTCTTCTGTATCGATTCCCTAGACTAGTATGGCCAACCTGCGTTGTCCAAAAATTGAGGCTATATTTGGAGAAAAACTTTGTGTACATGCCATGGATATACAATGAAGAAAGTTTGGACGGAGCCATTGCGTTATCGTAGCAAATTTTCATAAAAATGTTCTTAATGTCAAATATATATATATATATATATATATATATATATATATATATATATATATATATATAAACACATAAAAATTGAAATTGACCCCGGATATGTGTTCCACGGGGCCTAATTAGCGCTCATTTGAAGAAATTCTTTCAAAATTCAAAAGTCAGGAGCTCCTCATTAGTGAATTTTTTTAAGGAAATTATATATATATATATATATATATATATATATATATATATATATATATATATATATATATATATATATATATATATATATATATATATAAACACATAAAAATTGAAATTGACCCCGGATATGTGTTCCACGGGGCCTAATTAGCGCTCATTTGAAGAAATTCTTTCAAAATTCAAAAGTCAGGAGCTCCTCATTAGTGAATTTTTTTAAGGAAATTCATTAAAATAAGTCAGTGGGTCATTTCAACTAAAGTTTGCTAAAAATGTATGAAAATTGGACTAAAAATAAAAAAGTTATGAGACCTCAAATCTTACCAAATATTAACGTGTTGCGTTTTTTTTGCATGTGAGTGCTTTCTTGTTGTCTGCAACGTTTTTTGGTCAGACCTGACCTGAGTATATATATATATATATATATATATATATATATATATATATATATATATATATATATATATATATATATATATATATATATATATATATATATGCCAAAGAAAACTCCTTACCAAAATGCCCTCGCTGAAAATCATGGCTTTCACGTATTTCCGTCATGTCTACTTATATATTTTATACGTACACGATCCCCGTATGGATTATGTATTCACAAAATAATCTTGGGAAGTAATTAAGACTGTATCAGGGCGGTTATAGTAGAGGGATGGCAACAAAAGATACTTTTTTGAATAATTTTTTATGCTCTTTAACATGGTGCTGTTTAAATTCATAAGTTGGTGACAACAAAAAAGTTATGGGCCATAGGTCGAAGGTTAAGGTAAGGACGCATAATTTCCGCACATCCTGTATATATATATATATATATATATATATATATATATATATATATATATATATATATATATATATATATATATATATATATATATATACAGTGTGAAACACACTTATGAGATAAAATTCATTATTCAACAAAATATAGTTTTTGTGGAAAACGCTGAGACACGTGAAGTTTAATTTGTCGAACATTATCTTATAATCATAGTTAAAAAAGTTGAACTCCCACCATTTTACCCCCACCACTTTATCCATTTTTTAAAATAGCATTTTTTCATCACAATTCGATGGATATCATTTTTCTGAATGCGGAGATACCCCATATGTACGGTCTAATATTACAGGGTGGAAATTAAATACCGGAATATTAAAACTAAACAGTTTACCCTGAAATTCAAATTTCGAAAATAAACTTCATAAAAACGTCCTTTTCTTATAATAAATGTTCACAATGTTCTCCATTCACTTGCACACAACGAAATAATCTGCTGTGGAATTCTTGCCTAACTCTGTTCAACACGTTAGGCGTTACGTTCCTAATTTCTGTTGTTATTTTCATTTTTAAATCATCTAAATCAGCAGGTTGCGTTTTGTACACTCTGCTTTTAAGGTATCCCCATAAAAAGTAATCAAGAGGTGTAAGATCTGGTGATCTAGCAAGCCATTATACGAAACCTCTTCGTCCAATCCATCTTTGTGGAAATACTTCGTGTAAATACTCCCGTACTTGAAGAGGAAAGTGGGGCGGTGCACCGTCTTGTTGAAGCTATATTCTTCCATGGGGAATATTAGGTTTGGATACAATTCTGCTAACCTGTTCTCTTAGCATTTCTTAATATTTTGGACCATTTAGATTTTCTATAAAGACAGTTCCAACTACGTGATCACCAGTGATACCAGCCCAAGAGTTCAACTTATGAGGACGCTGAGTGTGCGTTTGTCGCATCCAGTGGGGGTTTTCGGCTGCCCGGTATCTGCAATTTTGCCTGCTTACATCGCCATTCAAAAGAATTGTTTCTTCATCGGAAAACAGAACGTCAGCAGAAGAAATAAAATTTCTATGTAACATGTCCAGCAGTTGTTCACAAAATTGCAGTCTTCTATCAGAATCACAGTCAATAAACTCTTGAACGTTTTGTAGTTTATAGGGATGCATTTTTTCGTTTTTGAGACACCTTAGAATAGTGGATTGACTAACATGATTTTCACGTGCAACTTGACGGATATAAGTTGTTGGTTCTTCTTGAAAAGGCAATAAAATGTTGAGTGTTGCATCTTCTTCAACAAACTTGGGTTTCCTAGGCAGTGGTTTAACGTGTCCATAATCACGAAACTGTGAATGTTTCTTAGACACAGTTCCCTGGGTTAGTGGGGGCAAATTTGGATGTTTTTCATTAAATAGGTTAACAACTTGTGCCTGTGTTCTACAGATATCACCATACCTAATCATCATTATTATTTATGTTCGCAGAGTTTCAGTAAGTATCGCATTATTAGACCAAAACTTAATTGAAATTATTGAAATAAAATTACGACCAATTTATTAGGAGACCGTGCATTCAACACAATACATCACAAAATAAAACAGAACTGTTAAAGTTCATCTTTCACACTGCAAAAATTAGTAGTTAATAAGAAACGATTAATGATACCAAGTACGTTTTAGATAAAAGACAAGATAAGAAATTTAAGATAAGAGTCAGTGAAGAATTCCAGCGCAGATCATTTCGTTGTGTGCAAGTGAATGGAGAACATTTTGGACATTTATTATAAGAAAGGGACGTTTTTATTCAGTTTATTTTCGAAATTAATTTCAGGGTAAACTGTTCAGTTTTAATATTCCGGTATTAAATTTCCACCCTGTATTATAAACTGTAATATTAGACCATACATATTGGGTATCTCCACATTCAAAAAAATGCGATGCATCGAATTGTGATGAAAAATGTAGGGTTGCTATTTTTTTTAAAATAGATAAAGTGGTGGGGGAAAAATGGTGGAAGTTTAATTTTTTAACTATGATTATAAGATGTTCGACAAATTAAACTTCACGTGTCTCAGCGTTTTCCACAAAAACTATTTTTTGTGAATAATGAATTTTATTCCATAAGTGTGCTTCACACTATATATATATATATATATATATATATATATATATATATATATATATATATATATATATATATATATATATATATATATATATATATATATATATACATGCCAAAGAAAAATCATTACCAAAATGCACTTGCTGAAAATCATGGCTTTCACGTATTTCCCTGATAATATTCGTGTCATGTTTACTTATAGATCTTATACGTATACGATCTCCGTATGGATTATGTATTCACTAAATAATCTTGAGAAGTAATTAAGACTGTATCAGGGAGGTTATAGTAGAGGGAGAGGGTTGGATTACGCAGGGTGGGAGCGAGAGAGAGCGCGGAGAGAATGAAATGTGAAATGCATCTATAAGAGAGAGTATGGAGGAGAGAGGAGAGAGTTAGAGTGCGGAGTGCCGGCACATCGTATTTCAAGCAATACGCGGGGCGTGGCGGTACTAATCGATGCTATATTGCGCTATCGATTGCTTCGGTTTGCCTCTCTCTTACCAGTTGCCACTGCCTTTCCTGCTGCTGATGCCCTTGCTGATGTTCTGCAACTTCTCGATTCGTCTCTCTGCATGCCTCATGCTCCTTAGTCCTTTCGTCTTCTTCCTCTTGCAGCAGCGGGCACGAGGAGTCACGCAACGCATATCTCATACTCCGGCTATCGCTCTGGACAACTTTAAACTTAGTTAACTGGATCCCGGGTGTTATGGGGATGCTCTGGGAGATTGACTTTCTGTATGACGATTGTAGTTCTGTTATCGACAAGTATCTATTTCTTGTAGTTGTCATTAAAAAAACTTCTGGACGCAGCAAGTGCGTTATGGTAGTGAATTTTCATAAAAATGTTTTTAATAGCAAATAAGTTTTTTTTTCAGAAAGCAGGCATCAAATTTGGTTACCAGTATAACCTGTATAGTAAAAACAATGTGCCATGTTTCATCAAAATAACTTGATTGTTTGAAAACGTACAGAAATTTTCAAAAGTAAACTTAAAGTGTTCCCGAAAAAATCCGTTTCTTGGTCAAACTTATAGGTTAATAGCAAATTGAGCTTTTCAAATATGAAGCATTTAATCAAAATTCGCAACCATAACGCACTTGCTGCCTCCAGAATTTCTTAACTTACAAACATGCATTATATTTCGATGGAAAATGCAAAAACATAAGGCGTTTTCGACAAAAAAAATAATTATTTGTATCACCAACGACTTATGGGCCAGCCTGTGATTGTCGCAATAATTTTTTAAGATGTAGCTCAAAACACCGTATAATTAATGTATACAATATTTTTTCATATCTTGTATAATAACGGATATATTGAGCTTTATTGATTTTTTACGAAAATTCGACAAAAATTATATACCATTAAACGATAAACTCTATAGCCAGGGCTATTGCCAAGCATCAGAGAAAGGGTCTATTTGAAATGAATTTTCTGGAAATATTTTAGTAAAATGAAGGACAATGACGGTTGAAACTAAGACTTCGGTGTGTGTAAAAAATTCTTCTTGAGTCATTTTCTTTCCATAGCCCGTATTAGATTCAAGTTCTTTGCCTAAATATTGCGAATTTTGACGTTTTAAATTGTCACTTGACGTTTTGAGGAAACCCCCATTTATTTTTCTTTAAATGCCCATAACTTTTTT
This sequence comes from Tillus elongatus, assembly GCA_964006375.1. NCBI lineage: Eukaryota > Metazoa > Arthropoda > Insecta > Coleoptera > Cleridae > Tillus > Tillus elongatus. The sequence continues at coordinate 132,297,283 of OZ023267.1, forward strand.
GTCTTTTGACCTACAGAGTTAAATTTTTGTAGGTAGCACACCTATAACGATATAAACCAGCTTACCAAATTTGGTTGCCCTTACTTTGTTAATTTTGGAGATATAAATTTTTTTCGAAAGAAAACAAAATTTTCCGGGAAAACCTCGGCGGATTTTCCTGGCTAACGAACTTATCCAAGCCACTTGCGAAAGGAAGGTACTCACCAATTTTGACGTTTAAAATCGCGATATTGACGTTTTGAGGAAAACCCAAATTTATTTTTCTTTGAATGCCTGTAACTTTTTCGTCCTTTAACCTACGGAGCTAAATTTTGGTAGGTAACTTGCCTATGATAATATAAACCAAATGAAATTTGGTTGCTATTACTTTCTTACTTTTGGAGATATAAATTTTTTTAAATTTTTTTCGAAAGAAAACACAAAGTTTTCCGAGAAAACCTGGGCGGATTTTCCTGGCTAACGGACTTATCCAAGCCACTTGCGAAAGGAAGGTATATATACATATATATATATATATATATATATATATATATATATATATATATATATATATATATATATATATATATATATATATATATATATATATATATATATATATATATGTATATATATAAACATATAAAGTCTGAAACTGACCTCGGATTTGGGTTCCGGGGGTCCTAAATAGCGTTCATTTGAAGAAATTTTTTCAAAATTCAAAAGTCGGGATCTCCTCATTAGTGAATTTTTTTAAAGAAAATTCACTAAAAGTATGGACGCGGCAAGTGAATTACAGTAGCGAATTTTCATAAGCCAGTTTTAAATCAATAAAACGTTTCTATAAGGTTTTCATGTTGATTTCCAAGGAATTTTAACCATTAAGTTACTTATAAGCACAGTTGGAGAAACCAAATCACCACAACATATTTAAAAAAAAATTTGGACGCAGCAAGTGCGTTATGGTAGTGAGTTTCCATAAAAATGTTTTTAATAGCAAATATGTCTCTTTAATGCAAGCAGGCATCAATTTCGTCAGCGGTATCACCTATAGAGTAGAAACAATGTACCATATTTTATCAAAATAACTTGCTTGAAAATGTACACAAATTTTTACAAAAATAAACTTAAAATGCTTCCGAGAAAACTCGTTTCCTAGCCGACGAACCTTAGGTTAATAGCAAATTGAGTTTTTGAATTTTGAAGCATTTAATGAAAATTCGCTACCAAAACTCACTTACTGCGTTTCAATTTTGCAAACATGCATCATATTTCGATAAAAAATGCAAAAATGCAATAAGAAATATTCAAAAAAATTGTAGGTATCACCAACAATGGGCCAGCCTGTGATGGTCAAAATAAATTTATAAGATGCAGCTCAAGAGACCCTATAAGAAACGTATGCAATTTTTCCTCGTATCTTGCATAATAACACTTATATTGAGGTTTTCCGTAGAAATGCGTCACCCTGTATATATGTGAACAGAGAGCAAACCGGATATCGATTCTAGGGAGCCTAGTTTGCGCTAATTTGAAGAAATCTTTTTAGAACGACTTAGAGTTGTACTTCAATTGAACTTCATAAAGTTAAATTTATTTACTTGAAGTTACAGTACAACGATATATATATTAAAATTTAAATAATATAAAAATTACAATAAAATACATATGAGTAATCTAATACCATTAAGGCTGGATGGCAAAGACTAACTGTTGAATATTAATGTTCGACATATATTTATAGACTATTAATTGCTGATCAATTTCCCCTCGGTAATGTCGCTGCACTTCAACCGGACGCTGAGTCGACGGAAAAGCCGGTGTAGCGCAACGTACCCATATGTGCTGACAGTAGCCTTGGTGTGTGTAGCATACCGGGTGGTGCAACCATAACTCCTCCGGGGCCAGATAGAAAATTTAGGGAAGCTAAATTTTCAAAGTGATATTCTCCAGGGGGATTTCTTCCATGGGGCATCTTTGTTGTTGTTGGTTGGTGTTGGATCTTGGTTCTTTGGTTGGTTTTCTTAGTCTCCATAAAGCATAGACTGCTATCAGGGCAACAATCACGTACAACAGGATGGTCCAGATGCTAGTAGACAGGCTTACTTTCGGATGTTGAACTGCATTCAATAATGACCGTTGGTGTTGTAGTTGATGCTTTGTTTTTTGTAATTCATCCAGATCTATTGATTCTAATTTGATTGGGGCTGTATTTACTACCTCTTGTAGCTGAAAGTTGGTAAGCTTCAACTTGGGTAGTTGGATGTGGTAGGTAGATACTATCTCATTGTGAGATGGGGAGAACATTTGCTTATTTACTGTCATTTGACATCCTTCGGGGATTTGAACCAAGTAGCTTCCTTCTAGATTTGTGGTTTCTTGTCGGCTACGGCATCGTTGGTGTGCTGTACTTTCACGGGGGAATACCATTATCCATTTGTTTGCACTTATCTTCTGGCTCTTCATCTGCTGTATGTTGACTGGGTGGTGTTCGCAAGTTTCGTATCTGGTGGTGAACTTGACCAATTGGACTTCACAAGGGCTGCTATTACTGATCTGATTCATCGTTTGACCTCTGCATAAGTAGTCTCCAGGGCTGACTTCTTGGCATAGTGTGTTTTGTAAGTTATAGCTTTCATCGTTAAGGGCTAGGTATTTGGATTGAGGGATGATGACGGTATAATTTTGACTAGGACCTTGTTTCACAGGAAATGCATAAAGGTGGTAATAGTTATAATGTTTAGATTCTACTAATGGAATTTCAATAGCAAACACTAAAGTATAATTTTTGTAGTAACACTTAATTATTGACACCTCCTCGTATAAAGCTACATTATTTGCATCAAGCTTATAGGGGAGATTGGTTACAAAACTCTCAATTCTTTTAAGTTCTATTAGTAAGTCTTCAGGTTCTAATATGGATGGATGCATTGTTTCTAATCTTGCAAAAGTTATTGCGTTAACTAATGTGCTTAAAATGCTTTTAATATTAATGATTTCTGTAATCAATTGTATATACACCATCTGCAGACGCATTATGTGTTCGTTATTAATTTTTTCCTGTTCGAAACCTAAAGTGATCAACTGCAAACGTTCCTCAATTTTGTTTTGGTTTAAAATGACCGAGGATATGGTTTTATCAAATTTTTCTATGGCCTGTTCTGTTAACATGATTTGATTATCAACTATTGTTTTAATTTTGTCTTGATTTGATGTTAATTGAGAAATTGCCGTATCATAACGTTCTGCATCGTCTGCGTCCATGTTGCCTGTTAAGGTCTTTATGATTGTAGGTACCTACAGCATTAACTAGTCCTCTTTTATTACGATTATTATTAGAGGGTATAATTTGGTTAAATATTTTTTGTGTCTCCACAATTTGATGGGAAAGGATATTTTGGTAATTTTGTATCTCGTTTTGATAAAGATTAGAATGTGTGGAATTGTGAATAATGTCATGGATATCTTGGGACTGTTTATCTATGGAACGAAACCCATTGAGAAGTGGTGTTAAAGGGATTACTCGAATAATGGTCCATTTGTCAATGGAATTTTGCATTTTGCCCATGTTAATTGATAATAGTCCGGGGTTGTCATTGATCTTGTCTAATGTTATTCTTTGTCCTTGGGTTTGGATAAGGAAGATGGACCTGAAACATTAGGTCGTTTTAGATTTCGTAAATGACGTTTAGACAATTTTTTGTTTTTTCTTAAAGTCATTATATTTTTGTCAGATATGCTTACAACCTCGTAGGGGCCGTCAAATTTAGGGTTATTCTTGTTTCGTTTGTCTACTTTTGTATATACATGTGTTTGATCTCTAAATAAGTCGGTATCATTGGTTCTATTATTAGCGTTAGAAATGGAGCGAAGCTTATTTTTCTCTATTAACTCTTTCACCTTTTCATATAATATTTTTAATTTATTTTTGTGCGATATTAGATAATCTTGTAATAGCTTTTCATGATCATTTATATCGAAAATATCCCTATTAGAGGTGTGTCCAAAGGTTATTTCTAAGGGGGTGTGATTTGTAGATGTATGTATAGTTGAGTTGTATGCCAGAAGGGCGTAGTTCATTAAATATTTTATGGGGTCTTTAGTGTACGTTTGTCGTAATATTCGAACGTGTTCAATTAGTGTTGAGTGTAGTCTTTCAATGGGACCGTTAGAATTTGGATTTTTAGGTGTAGTAAAATGAATTTTAATTTTGTGAAGCTCTAAAAGATTTTGGATGATTTCCGTTCGAAATTCGGTTCCACTGTCCATAATGATGTGTTCGGGTGTGCCATAGTACGTAAAATATTGTATGAATGCATTAGCAGTTTCTACCGGATTCTTACTACTTATAGGTATTGCTGTCCCTAATTTTGAGAAAGTATCAATGATTGTTAAGAATACTTGATTTTCTATTATAAAGGTGTCAGCATGTATAACCTGAAAGGGTTTACTAGGGGTGTCTGTTAGCATTAAGGGTATATTGGGTGGATTTCTATCGTACTTGGCTCGCTTGCAAATTTCACATTCATTAATATAAGCCGTTATTTTTTCACGCATTTTTTGAAAGTAATACTTGTTGGATATTTGTTTTATAGTTTCTATTATACCTCTATGGTTAGTTTTTCCCTCGTGATAATTTCTAATTACCTCGTTAATCTCTTCATCGTCGGCTAAGGGCAGACGATGCTTGGGGCAACTGATAATAATGGGTGCATTGTTGTTAAATATTTCCACATACACTGAACAGAAATCTTGGTATAATTTTTCTGTTTCGAAATTAAAGTAATACCTTTTGCCTATTGTAGTATATTCCTTTAGAAAATTTATGATTGCTTGTCGATTATCATTTCTCGGGATTTGCACCAAATATTTATTTTGATTGTTAACCTTTAGTTGTTTTACTGGTCTTGGATTATTATGTACGGGAGATATATAATATTGGTTTAGTTGTTTTTCTATAGGAACATCTGATATCTGAATACCTATTTTTGGTTCTACATTTACTTGTGAATGATCACTGTCTCGTAAGTCGTTATTTTGTTCAAGTGTTGTTTTGTCTGTTCGGCTTATAGGTGGAATAGTGTTGCTTGAGGTGCTAGGAATTTCTACTGGAATAAAAGAGAGTTCTGGAGGGCTCATTGGCGGAATATATTCGGGTTCAGTTGGTTGCACAACGTCATCAAAATTTGGGGTGTTGAGCTGCCTTTGTAAATCTTGGAGAGGTCTTTCGTCCTCATCAAAATTATTAGCGATTGATGAAATTTCTGCATCCTCTAAAGCATGAACTTGGATGCGGGACAAGGAATCTGCGTTGCAGTTTAGAGACCCTTTTTTATAAATTATTTCATAGTCATATTCCTCGAGTTTTAAACGCCAACGTGTTAATTTTGAATTGGGTTCCTTTAGTTGCATAAGCCATACTAAAGGCCTGTGGTCAGTATATATATAGAACTTACGACCATAAAGATAGGGGCGGAAGTATTTGGTGGCCCAAACAATAGAAAGAAGTTCCCGTTCAATGGTGGAGTATCTCTGCTCTGTTTCATTGAGGGTACGAGAAGCATAACTAATAGGTTTATCATTACCTACTGACCCTTGAGAAAGGACAGCTCCAAGGGCTACATTGGAAGCATCCGTAGTGAGTATAAAGGGTTTTGTGAAATCAGGGTATTGTAATACGGGGTCATTCATTAATATATTTTTGCATGTTTCGAAAGCTTCTATAAAACTACTATCATGAACTATAGTTGCATTTTTTTTAAGCATCGAGTCAATGGTTTTGTTAATTTACCGAAGTCTTTAATAAATTTTCGGTAGTACCCTACAAGACCTAGAAATCCCTTGATCTCTTTTCTTGTTTTAGGTATGGGGAATTCTCTTACAGCCTTTACTTTATCCGGATTTGGTTTTACGCCTTCGGACGTGATAATGTGCCCGAGGTAGGCTACTTCCTTTTTTAAAAATTCACTCTTGTCAAGCTGTATTTTTAAATTAGCCTTTCTTAACCTTTCGAATACATTTGTCAACCTTTCTATGTGTTCTTGCAAAGAAGTACTGAAAATTATGATGTCATCAAGGTAGGTAAAACATTTTTCATTTTGAATACCCCTAAGGATATTATCCATAGCCCTTTGAAAGGTACTAGGCGCTCCCTTCAACCCGAATGGCATACGCCTGTACATATAGTGCCCCCCTTCAGAGCTGAAGGCAGTTTTTTCCATATCTTCAGGATTCATTTCAATTTGATGATATCCTGAGGCTAAGTCTAAAGTGGTATAATACTGGCTACGACCTAATTTATCCAATATTTCCGAAATATTGGGTAAGGGATACTTATCACCAATAGTTTGTTCATTAAGACGTCTATAGTCTATGACCATGCGAAATTTTTGTTTGCCACTGGCATCTGATTTTTTGTTAACAATCAGGACAGGGCTATTCCACGGGCTGGAAGATGGCTGAATAATTTTTTGTCTTAACAAGTCGTCAATTTGTCTTTTGACTTCTTGCTTTTGAGCTTCAGGTAATCGATATGGCTTAACAAATACTGGGTTAGGATTAGATAACCTAATACTATGTTTAACTTGATTAGAAAATGATAATGGGACACCTTTGCAATAAAATATGTCTCTGTACTCGTAACATAAGTTTTCTATCATGTCTCGTTCTTCGTCATTAGTGTGATCAAGTCTTAATCTGTTTAAATTTTGAATTTGTAATTTGTCAATTTCATTAGCAGTACCATCTATGTTTCCTAAGTCGATATCTTTGTTATGATGAATGGAATTTAATTCGTTAGTTGAAACAGGTTCTGCATAAATAGCTTTATGTATAATCAGCTGTACGGGATTTTCATTACTATTCACTATAGAGGTTATAGCCTGGCCATTTGAAACTGTCACGATAGATGCAGGAATAATTACACCTGACTCGAGTTTTATATTATTTATTATGCCTATGTTGGAACTACAGTCTATAGGAAGTTTGACTATTGTTTCACATCTCGCAGGCAGTATTATGTTATTTAATTCTTGTGGTTTCGAGTTACATTCGCGATGTATGTCGTCGTCACATGGTAAATACAAGGGAATGCATGTATGCTTCGTTACCAATTTCCTATTATAAAAATCTATTTTAGCTCCCAGTTGTTTGAGAAGGTCAGTACCAATTAACCCATGATATTGATTATTAATGTTAAATACATAGAATTTAAATTTAGCTCTGCCTGTTTTAAATATACTTGGTAGAGGAATTTTTAGAATTTCATTATGAAAACTGGTTTGGTGAACAGATTTAATTTGAAATTTTTCATGCTCTATAAATTTGGAATAAAAATTATGGGCAATATTTTCACATAACAGCGATTTCATCGAACCGGTGTCAAGCATAAGTCGCATTTGAAATGAGGGGTTGATTTCGACCAGTATATAAGGCAATTTAGGGTGGTTTACAGAATTTATCTGTACTATATTTTTTTGTTTAGTTCGATAACCTGAATAAAATTTTGTTCGATGTTATCTGTTTGTTCAAAAGCTGCTTCAGGTCTAGTTTCTTCTTCGTACGTTTCATGATTCGTTTCGTCAAAGTAACGAGCGTCATCTTCAGGAATTGTATAAGAGTGTGTTTCTGAAGGATAATTTTCATAAGATTCGTCATAAACAGGGTTGTCTGATTTAAATTCATGTTGAACCTCTTGATGGTATAATTGGGTAGGTGATGACTGTGCGTTAGGCCCGTTAGGACCTCTCGGATGAGTATTGAAATTTCTAGATGACGTTTCCATAGGTTCGGGCTGGAAATGTTGTCTAAAATTTGGATTGGGACGTGTATGTATCGAGGAATTTTTTGCAGATACCTCCATAGGTGTTGGCCTATAGTTTGGTCTGAAATTTGGATTTGGTCTGAATACGTTTTGTGTCAGCTGTTGTGGGGGCTGATTACGTAAATTTAAGGGCTTTCTGTATGTGGGTTGGTTATGGAATTGTCGGGGGTGCGTAAAATGCGGAACGTTATTTCTATTATTTTGCTGATTCTGTATGTATTGAGGTTGTTTATTTGGTACATTTGAGTTTTTAAAATTTGTGGATTGATTGTGGAGATATTTCATTTGTTTTTCTCCATATTGAAAATTCTCTTCTTCCAGAACAAGCGACATAGCGTGTTCTAGATTAGTCGGGTTTTGTAGCCTAACTGCTAACCCTAGTTGACCACTCAAACCATGTAAATAGGTTTTCAGTGCCACTTTATCGTAAAATTCATTTTTAATTAAACGAAATGCTTCGTTTGCAGTTGTTAGTCTTACTTTTGAAGCTAAAAGACTACGTGAGTCTTGTATTCTCATACCGAATTGGTATGGGGTTTCTCTAGGGTCTGGCTTTAAGAGCAAGAGGTCCCTAGCTAAACAGTCTTCGTCTCTCTGGTCGCCGAAGTATTGTTGCAATAATTGTTTAATACGAGGCCAATTTGTGGCATCTTCCCTACTACCTATCAATGTTCTAGCTCTACCTTCTAATTTACTTATTACTATTCTAAGCATCCATTGGTTATTTGGATTGTCATCATTTGTTCTATCAACAAATGAAGTGAGAAAATTTTCACACGCTGAAATAAATAAAGCTAAAGTATGCTGGTCCCCATCGTATGCGGGAATAGCATTAATGTGATAATTTTGTAATTGATTTGCCATAATTTGATTGTTATTTGAGCTTATTGTATTTTTCTCTGTTATTATAAGTTTGGGAGGTGCTAAATTTATTTTTACTTTATTATTAAAATTGTCAACTGTCTCTGTTTCAGAGTCTGACATTAATTTATTAATCAATAATTTAAATTTGGGTAAAATTTTAATTAATATTTCCCGTAATATTTGCTTCTAACTTTAATCGATTTTAGATTAAGGTAGGACAAGGAAATTCAAAGGAACAATGAAAGCACTTACGCCAATGTGAAGATGAAGACGATTTCTGTTCTTCTTTGCTTCAGCATCATAAGATACAGCGAATAAGGCAGACAACTTCGTAGGCAGAAGTTCCGTATCAAACCTTATTTTCTCTTATGATCGCTCGCGCACTCACTGTATTTTTAATTGAAAGTTACTTAAATTATTTTTATCAACTTGGACGATGCTGTTCTTTGTTGACTTTGAAGCTGGTTCTGAGTTTTTAACGATAAAAATCGAAGTGCGGACTTTTGCGATTTTTGTCAAAAGGGCACTAAACTCATACTACCGACTGCGCCACTTAGAGTTGTACTTCAATTGAACTTCATAAAGTTAAATTTATTTACTTGAAGTTACAGTACAACGATATATATATTAAAATTTAAATAATATAAAAATTACAATAAAATACATATGAGTAATCTAATACCATTAAGGCTGGATGGCAAAGACTAACTGTTGAATATTAATGTTCGACATATATTTATAGACTATTAATTGCTGATCAATTTCCCCTCGGTAATGTCGCTGCACTTCAACCGGACGCTGAGTCGACGGAAAAGCCGGTGTAGCGCAACGTACCCATATGTGCTGACAGTAGCCTTGGTGTGTGTAGCATACCGGGTGGTGCAACCATAACTCGCGGTCTCCTCATTAAAGAATTTTTTCTACGAAAATTAGCTAAAAATTATAGACCGTTAAACCATAAACTTAACTGAAACTACTGCCAAAGCATCAGTGAAGGTGTCTATTAGAAATGAATTTTCTGGAAATATTTTATTAAAATGAAGGGCAATGATGGTTGAAGCTGAAACTTACGGGTTTGCAGAACACTATTTACATAATCCGTATGTCTTTCAGGTTCTTTGCCTAAAAATTGCCAATTTTGACGTTTCAAATCGCGACTTTTTACGTTTTGAGGGAAACACCTTTTTTTTTCTTTGAATGCCTCTAACTTTTTTGTCTTTAAACTTAAAACTGACAGACCTAAATTTTGGTAAATGGTTCACTCTTTATATAAATAAAATGTAAACTGACCCTGGATATGGGTTCTAGGGGGCCTATTTCGCGCTCATTTCAAGAGATTTTTCTAAATTTAAAAGTCGGGATCTCCTCATTAGTGATTTTTTCCTAAGAAAATTCACTAAAACCTGGAGTTGTGAAGCCACGGAAAAAGTCTACGACTGTATTAAATATGGAACGATTTCACTAAGTTAGGGCAAGAACAAACAACCAGATATGCTATTCAAATTGAATAAGTCTTAAAACTTTCATCTTCTCTTTGTCAGATTATTTTTTTATACAAAAACTCGCTAAAAAATTGATCGGAATAACAACAATCTGATTAGATAACGCTAAAGTGAAATGAGATTTTTTCAAATTGATAAAAAGTTAAGTCACTACTGATGGTAACGTTATCCCACCTGGTTATGCATTTCTTAGAGTCCGCTTTAAGGAGGTGTTTCTAACGGGAGCACCAGAAGGAAGTATAGGACTTTCATCACCCAGTGGTTGGATGACAAACGCTTGATTTATTGAAGTTGTCAAGCATATAAAGAAGTACATGCACGCTTCCAATGAAAATCCCGTTTTAATTCTATTGGATAATGATGACACTCATGCCTCTCTAGGTTTGATAATATATTGTAGAGACAATGGCATAATTCTTCTGACGTTCCCCCCGCATACAACACATCGTCTCCAACCGCTGGACGTATGTGTATTTGGACGTTTTAAAGCTCGATGTCGTGCAGGTTTTAATACTTGGCTGTCGAATCATCCTGGCAAAGCAATAACAATATATGATATCGCTAGTTTAAGTGTTTCGCCGTTTAATGAAGCTTTTAGTAGGCAGAATATTATTTCAGGTTTTCTTAAAACTGGGTGTTATCCTATAAACCCAAATGTGTTCTCGGATGAAGATTTTATAGCTTCTCATGTAACTGATATTGAGGATCCAAATGCTCGAGCCTAATACCCAACAGCTTTCCACGACTTCTGTAGATCACGCGAACACAAATATGCAATCCACATATGAAACAAAAATTGTAATAATTTCTGACATAAAATTAATTCCAGAGCAAATAAGACCCTATCCAAAGGCAGACAGAAAAAAATCTTCCAAAGGAAGACAGAATAAATACTCTGACATACTTACAGCAACACCGGAGAAGACACGGATAGAAAATGAACATAGAGAAAGGGGAAAAAGAAAACAGATGCAAGAAGAAAAAAGGCTCAGGCAACGATCATAAAAAAAGCAAAAGTCAAACATGTCAGACAAGTATTTGAGGAGGAAACGTCAGAGAGTGACATTGAAAATATATGTCAAGAGTCTGATGATAGTTCAATAGAGTTTGCTAAAGAAGAATTCGAGGATACCAACGATATTGAAGTAAATGATTTCGTCCTTGTTAGATTTGCTACGAAGAAAACCGTAAAATATTTCGTAGGACAAATAGTGGAAGTAACAGATACCGACTTTTTGATTAACTTTTTAAAGATAACCGAGCGTCGCACATTTATATTTCCACAGGTGAAAGACGTATCGTATATCCCAAAGGAGGATATTGTTTTTAAACTTTCTATGCCAAAAAACACAGGTTCGTGCAGCCTCAACTTACAAATTTAATGTAAGCTTCACTGGATACAATGTAGGTTAAATAATGACTAGATTTGTTGGTATTTTTTTATGACTTGTACCTACATATAAGATATTTATTTAGTTTTAATTTTAAGTTCTTAAGTACAAATAAACAGTTCTACGTTTTAATTGCATTATTGGAGTATTTCATGTGTAAAAACCCAATCATTTTACAACTGCTTAATGTGTCCACAAGTGCCCCTTCCAAATTAGCACCGTGTCCGAAAGTGCCTCAACGTGGGGCACTTATGGACAATTGAGATACTATCAGATTTATTAAAATAAACAAAATTATAAGTTATTTTTTTCAAATATCAGTGTGCATTGAACTGTGATATGGTATTATGTTTTAATTAGCGAAAGGGGTTTTTATTCACCTCTAAATTGTCAGGAAAAATTATACAAAACCAAAAATTGTCCACATGTGCCCCCCTTTCCCGTACCATTAAAAAAAGTGAAGTTTGGTTTGTATCTAATATATGCAACACCCTGTATATGCAAAAATAATTTGAGTTTGTAGCTAACGTTAGTGCCTGCACCTTTGTTATAACTTTTTTTTTAATTATTGAATAATAAAGGAGATATAGTTCCAAATATATTTTAGTAGCAATAATTCAGCAGTTTCTGATTGATATATTCATGTACTCTCTCTATATTTTTTCTTGTTTCGGCTCATTTAGTCCCTGCCCGTATCAATCATAGAAATTTTCTGGTGCGGCAGAAGAGAATTGCAATAAATTATTCGTTGGTATCTATGTTAGAGAGTTATGAAGACATTTTAATGTTGGGGCGAGGAGCCCCGTGGACGACGGCGGAAAACTGCGGAGAGAGATGACGCACTTCCGATATCTCCTCTGTTTTATGTGACATGATTATTATCCTACGAGCGCAGGTGGCCTGGACCGCAACCAGGAATAAATGTGAGCTGCTGAGGGGGATATCTCTCTCTGCACAGGAAATATGTGAAAAACGGGAAATGTTTCCCCGTTGGGATAACGTTCAGATATTCCGCAAAACCCTTATAAAATTATTACAATTCAATATGGGCACTGGAAATTCTGAAATCCAGATGAATTATGAAACAGATAACTGAGTTTTCTTGCGGTCGTCTTATTGCAGGTATGTGCACTTACAGGAATTAATTTTTTTTTCAACAACACACCACGAGGGCTTACAGCCTAAATACTATCGTACTGTGGGTGTTGACAAGGAGGAAAGAGGCAACTTGCTAATTCCGGACTTGAAACTTTGGAGGTTCGGAGGCGAAAGAAAAACATGTGCGGGCAAGGAATTACAAAACTTGAAAGTCCTCGGGACAAAAGAGCAGGCATAACAAAATGTTCTATGTCTGGTGACCTGGACAGTAAAAGGGTGCATTCGCTCTATTCCCTTGGTAGATCTGTTGGGGGCAGCAGGTGGAGGAACTATGGAAGAAAGCTCCTCTAAGCAGTGCCCGTGCAGATATCTATAAAGGAGAGAAAGGTCACCAACGGCACGTCGGTTGGCAACGGATGGCAGCCTTTGGATGAGGGTAGGGTCACCGATAAGCCGTATAGCTCTCTTCTAAATGGAGTCCAGGATAGCGAGTGTAGAAGCGGCAGCAGCACCCCAGATGTGGGAGCAGTATTGGAGGTTTGGCCTTATTTGTGAAGTATATAAAGTATAGAGATTAGCTGGTGAAAAGTATTTGCGAGCCGAGAAGGGGAAACATAATTTCTTAGCAGCCGCTTCTGCAATTGATGTAACATGTTGGTGCCAATTGAGATTTCGATCCACAGAAATGCCAACAAGTGAAAAGGACTCATTACTTTGAATAACCTGGTTGTTCATTGTGATGGGTCTAGGGCTGGTGTATCTCTTATGAGAAAGAAAGCAAGACTGAGATTTGGTGGGGTTGAATTGTACAAGATTTCTACTTCCCAAGTCTAATAATTTTTGGAGATCCACGGAGACAGAACCCTCCATGAGTCTGCGATCCTCATCTAATTGGGCAAAAGAGACAGGCTTAGAATATTGTATATTTGAGTGGAGGGTGCTGTCGTCCGCGTAACTGTGAACTGCGTTGGATGTGCTAGAGAGGAGGTCATTAATGTTGAGAAGAAACAAAGTAGGGGCTAAAGCTGAACCTTGAGGAACTCCTGAATTAATTGGATATAGTTTAGAGGAATGGCCATCGGCGACAACACAAATGCTCCGGTTGGAGAGGAAATATGCTGTCCAGGTACAAAGTTTTGGTGGTAGGCCATAGGCCAAAAGTTTATTAAGCAGTGGTGCGTGCCAGACCTGGTTGAATGCTTTGGATATGTCTAGAGCAACAATCTGGAATTCACCGTGTAGTTCCATAGACTTGTTCCAAGAATAGGTGACAAAGTAAAGGAGATCTGCAGTTGATCTGCGCTGACGGAATCCATACTGCCTGTCGTAGATTAGACTGTGTTTTTCAAGAAATTTCAGTAATTCTGCGTTTATGTGCTTCTCCATGACTTTCGAGACGACTGAAAGGAGAGAAATAGGCCTGTGGTTGTTAGGAGGACGTTTGGATTCTTTCTTGGGTATGGGTTGTACTCGAGCAGTTTTCGAGCTACTAGGGAATATGCCTCTATTGTAAGATGTCGGAAACAGACGAGTCAGGACAGGAGCAAGTTCTGGTGCGCATTTTTTGAGAACAATTGCTGCGATTTCATCAAGATCAGAGGCTTTCATGGTATTAAGAGAAAAGAGCATATTTCCTACTTTTTTAGTTTTGAAAATGATATCCGTAATTTTATGCCCGATATTGGGGACTGTTGGTGGTTTAACATATGGAGATGGGTTGAGAATAGAATTGCCGGCGAACAACGAGCCAAAAAGTTCAGCCCTGCCCAGGGCGGTAGAAACAATTTCATCCCCTGAGACAAAAGAGGTGGGAACGTGCTCTTGCAGAATTTATTCCCAATAGATTTAGCAAGAGTCCTGAAGGGTTTGCTGCCCTTCGAGCTTAAGATGACTTTTTTTGATGTGGTTATTAAACGAGGTTTTTTTGCCTTATATAGAATGCGGACATGGCGGTTTCTTGCGTCGTTAAATGCTTGATGGTTTTCTTGACTAGAATTGTGTAGAAGCATTTTGTGAGCTTTGACCTTTTCAAATCTGGCCTTGTCACAGGGTTTAGAGAACCAAGGCTTTTGAGTGGCTGAAGAGGTTTTTGTGTTCCATGCCAGCTTGGATAATTTCGGTGACGTTTTGTGAGATATCAGCGGGGTCAGGAAGAGAGAACCAGACAGAGGCCCATGGAAATGAGGAAAAGTAATCTCGCATTTTGTCCCAGTTAGCGGAGTTGTAGTGCCAAACGATACGTGGGTATGATGACTATGTGACCTCGGGTTGCATTGCACAGGAAGCGGTGACCATGCCATGGTCTGAGCGACCGAGGGGGGCGGTGACTGATATCTTATAGCATTCAAGGAGATCCAAGGGATTTGAGCTATGTGTTGGGATGCGAGGAAAGTAAGTAGGTTGCTGAACCATATTGGCTAAAGAATTGCTGACTGCAAAGTCCTCCGCTGCTCTCCCTTGTGGATCGGTTTTTGAAGATCCTAGCCATTCCTTATTATGGACATTGAAGTCACCAAGAATAGTGACCTCGGAGGAAGGATATTCAGAAATCAGATGGTCGGTTTTTTTATAAAGGTAGTCAAAGAGCTGGACAAAGTTTTTGTCAGAAGGTGACCGGTAAATGCAACAGATGAGTTTAGTTGCAACCCTGAAAGTGAGTCTTATCCATAGTATGTCTTTTCTTCTAGCTTATAAATTAGGGAGTCTGGTGCAGGGTTGATTGCTACGGACGCATGCGCACACGCCTTCATGCAATATAAAGGAAGTAAGGAGCTCATACCCCGGAAAATTAAGGTGATTAGTGGCTGTTTTGGCACTGATTTGGGTTTCGGTGAGGAAGAGGAGTTGGTGTCTATTAGCCTGGAGGAAATGGTGGACGGAGTTCAGGTTAGAATTTAGCCCACATAAATTCGAGAAGGATATGTTAAATCTTGATGCTGGCGCCTCCTGTACACTCTTCTCTTGGAGACTCGAATGGAGGGATATTTTACCCCCGGAATCTTTTGTACAGGGAGGAGCCATTATCATTTTTGCTTATAAGTGAAACCGACGCATACACCAGACCCGGAAACGTCCGTTGGGACTTCACCGGCCCCTTCCACTACCACCTGCTTGACTCTGATTAGTCGCCTCGTACGACAGGCAGGAGTTACCATGGGCCTATTATTTTAGTTAGTCCCCGGACCACAGGGGATTTCAATAACCCAATTTGCGATTAACCTAAGATGTGTTGGCTAGGAAATCAGTTTACTCGGAAACTTTTTAAGTTTATTTACACAACATCTTTGTACATTTTCAAACAATAAAGTTGATGAAATATGGTACATTGTTTCTACTATATAGGTTAAACCGGTAGCCAAATTGATGCCTGCTTACATTAAATGGTCTTATTTGCTATTAAAAACATTTTTATGAAAATTCATTTCCATAACGCACTTGCTGCGTCCAGACTTTTTGAACTTTTATTAGTTATTTAACCAACAATTTTTTATGAAAACCATTTTTATGAGAATTCTCTACCAAAACGTATATACTGCGTCCGTACTTTTATATTTTGCAATGTTACTTTGAAGTGCCACGATCATAAATATACCAATAAATTAAAGTTATCGATAGAGTTGGGCAAAGACGGGGAGAGAGTGATGTAAAAGAGATTCAAACTCTTGGTGAAACGTAGCAGATATCTAAGGCTTAACCCAGTAGAGAGGTTTATCTCACCAGACCGAGAACAATTTATCTAGAAAAGACCCTTCGAATTTCAAATGGCGGACACACACACACATGGACAAACAGCCAATGGAAATTATCCTGGAATTTATCTGGTTTTTACATCCTCCAAAGTCCCAAAAGAATTACCTACCTGGCTCTCTCATTTACATCTATGTTATTTCCTTGGTCCTCTTTCCTTTTTCCTAAGTTATTAGTGAAACTTGCATGAACTTTAATTCTGTTTTAGACGGAAAAACTACAAGGTGGTTATCTAACGAATTAAAGTCTGGGCACAGCAAGTGCGTTATAGAAGTGAATTTTCATTAAAATGTTTCTAATAACAAATGTCTCTCCAATGCAAGCAGGCATCAATCTGGTTACCGGTATAGCCTAGATAGTAAAAACAATCTACCATATTTTATTTAAATTACTTACTATTTGAAAATGTACAAAAAACTTAAGATGTTTCCGAGAAAACTGGTTTCTTAGCCAACAAGCCTTAGGTTAATAGCAAATTGAGTTATTGAAATTTTAAGGAATTAGCGAAAATTCGCTACCAAAACGGACTCACTGCGACTCCAGTTTTTTTTTTCTTACAAACATGCATCATATTTCGATAAAAAATGCAAAATGCAGTAATATAAGGGTGTACGAAAAAACAATTGTAGGGATCACCAACGAATACAATTTTTTCTCGTATCTTCTATAGTAACAATTATATTGAGCTTTACCGTAGAAATGTGCGACCCTGTATATATGTAAACAGATAAAATATTAAAGTAAACCCGAATATACGATAGGGATACGAAAATTAGCTAAAAATTATAGACCGTTAAACTATGTGAAAAACTGGAACATGTGATGAGCGCTGATAAGTACACTTATATGATGTAATGATGTCTCCAAGATCCAATGTTTTGCCAGCGTCTTCTATTTTTAAATGAAGCAACACTTCGCTTAAACGGAACGGTTAATAGACAGAATAACACATATTTCGAAGAAATGATGAAATATGTGTTGTGGTGATTTGGGTTCTCCAAGTGTACTTAATAGACCGTTAAACCATAAACATAACTAAACCTACAGCCAAAGCATCAGAGAAAGGGTCTACTTGAAATGAGTTTTGTGTAAACATTTTAGTAAAACGAAGGACAATGACGGTTGAAGCTGAAACTTAAAGGTTTGCAGAACACTCTTCTTGCGACATTTTCTTTACATAGTCCGTGTTTGTTTCAAGTTCTTTGCCAAAATGCTGCGAATTTTGACGTTTCAAATCGCGACTTTGACGTTTTGAGGAAAACCTTTAAATGGCTATAACTTTGTTGTCTTCTAACTTACACAGCTAAATTTTGGTTACTATTTATTATACAAATTTGGTTGCTCTTACTTTGTTATTTCCGGAGACATAAATTTTTTCCTAAAGAAAACACAACATTTTCTGGGAAAGCCTGCGCCGATTTTCCTGGCTAACAAACTTATCCAAGCCTCTTGCAAAGTGAAGGTACTCAGAAAATTTTATCAAACTCGGCGCATTATTTTTTGAGTTATCGGGTTGATAAAAATTGAATTGATACTGGATATCGGTTCTAGAGGGCCCAGTTCAAGGTCATTTGAAGACATTTTTTGAAAATTCAAAAGTCGGGATCTCCCCATTAGTGAATTTTTTTAAAGAAAATTTACTAAAATCACAAATGTATAATATTATGTTTTTGAAAATTCACTAAAATTCGAACGTAACATTCAACTACTTCATTAAATTTGTAGTTACTTTGTTAGTAACTGAAAAACTGAAGTTTAATATTCAGTATGAACGTATAAACGCATCCATTCAGTATGAACGTATAGACGCATCCATTCAGTATGAACGTATGAACGCATCCATATACATCTGTTCGACCATAAAGTAATATGTGTTTTACATTGACATAATAATATATTAACCGTCGGCTCAAACCTGGCCGAGCGTCTCGCGACAGTAAAGCAGGGTTGGTTTTTCCTTCTTTTAGCTTTTAATTAGGCAAACTGATGTCAGTGCAGGTCAGGAAGGTCATGTGGGAGGATTGTGTGTAAACAATACCTCAGGAGATATTTTATTTCGTTAAGATGGCAAAAAACTCACCAAGTTTTTACTGTCGCGAGACGCTCGTAAACTCGGCACTGGGTATCCTATGGTCTAATTACAGTGCTATCGGGGCGGCAAAGTCGCAGACGTGCCCTGGGGGGAAAATGGTCTAGTTAGGACCAAGCATTGTTTAATCTATTTGTAACACATATTATACATACATTTTATCTTTTTGCTCTCCTTCTTTATATGAACTTTAATTATGCCAAATCACACATTGCTCCATGCTTTCAATATGCTTAAAAAGGGATACAATTTTTCTTTCTTCGTGTATTATAACCCTATAATTGAAACCTCTACCAAAGCATTAGAGAAGGGGTATATTTGAAATAAATTTTCTACAAATATTTAATTAAAATGAAGGACAAAGTCGGCCTAAGCTGAAACTTAAACCTTTATAGAACACACTGCATACGCTATTTCTTTTCACATAAGCCTTACTAGTTTCAAGTTATTTATCTAGAACATGTCAATTTTGACGTTTAGAAACTGGACTGAAGTTTTACAAAGAAAAACTATCATGCTTATAACTTTTTTTCCGTTCAACGTGGAGATCCACATTTCGTTGCGTGGTTTTCTTTTTATGATATAAGCCGGCGTACCAAATTCGGCTGCCATAGCTTTGTTACTTCTGGAGATATACAAATTTTCCGAAAGAAAACATAGAATTTTCCAGGAGAAACTCACCAAGTTAAGATTGGTCCGATTTCCCTGGCTAACGAAATTATCCAAGCGACTTCGAAAGGCAGGACTCTCCAAATTGTATCACAATCGGCCCATTCTTTTTTGAGTTATCGGTGTGACGCACATATATATATATATATATATATATATATATATATATATATATATATATATATATATATATATATATATATATATATAAATATATATATATATATATATATATATATATATATATATATATATATATATATATATATATATATATATATATATATATATATATAACAAACATGGAAAGTCTGAAACAGACCTCGGATTTGGGTTCCAGGGGTCCTCGTTTGCGCTCATTTGAAGAAATTTTTTCAAAATTCAAAAGTCATGATGTCCTCATTAGTGTATTTTTTAGGAAAATTGACTTAAATTGACTATAACGTCACCCTAAAAACGGTTAGTTACACAGGGTGATTAAAAGTAGCATGTCGTTTAAAGTGTATTTTTTTTAAAGAGTAGTATAGTTGTTGGCAACGTCAAAGGGGGTTCGGGGAAAACTTTTGGCATATATTTATATATACAGTGTGGAAATAAAGTAAGGGATCAATTCAATAACTTCGTTAAAAGTTATTTTCTGGATAAAATCTGGAAGGGCTATAACGATTTTAAGAATTTGATGTTATACTACGTTATTTTCATCTTGTTACATCATTTGTTTTTCAAATTATGACATCATCGATATTTTTTTTAAACGACAACCTATTTTTTTACTATTCATTTTGATAGTACCGTTTATTCTTTTTAGCGGTATAAATTTTTTAATATGTTACGATTGCAAACACAATGAGAAAAGGGACCTTAAAAATTAAATATTGAAAATTTGCTTTATTTTGAAGAATTAATCTATTTACCATATAAACCAGAAAACCATGGTGACAGCTTTTAAAAGTCGACAATATATGTATATATATATATATATATATATATATATATATATATATATATATATACATATATATATATATATATATATATATATATATATATATATATATATATATATATATATATATATATCAGAGAAGATAACCAAAATAGAAGACAAACAAGATAAAATTATAGCTGAGATGAAAGTGATTAAAGAAGAAAATAAAAACATGAAAATGGAAAATGATCAATTAAGAAAAGAGGTAAAGGATATTAAAAAGAAATTAAATATTCTAGAAGAGGAGAAGAAAAGAAAGAATATAGTTATACAGGGGCTAAAAATGAATACAAACGATGCAAAGAGTTTAAAAGAGAACATGGGTATTTTTTTGAAACAGAATTTAGAAGTAAATGTTGAAATAAAACAAGCTAGGAGACTCAGTGAAAAGGTTTGTCTTGTTGAACTTTATAAAATAGAGGAGAAAATAGAAATTATGAGAAATAAATATAAATTAAAAAATTACAAGAATGAGATTGTGTATATAAATGAAGATATGTCGAGGGAAGAGAGAAAAATTCAAAATGAATTGAGAAACGTAGCAAAAGATGAAAGAGCCAAAGGCAGAACTGTCAAGATTGGGTTTAAGAAGTTAATAGTCGAGGGACAGTTTTGGAAATGGGATGAAGAAAATGGCCTGGTTAAACAGGTAGAATATAATAGTGGTACGCATGAGACAAAAAATTAGGCAAGAATGAGTGGAAAAAGAGAACTGAACAGGCGAAGAAAAGGGCTACGAATACGGAAAAAGATGTTGGCATGTCAATAAGGGCTAGGGAGTTGTATAAGGACACGAGAGGAGCAAACGCAAATACCAATAAAGATAAAGAACACAGTAACCAAACAAGAAAATACCAGGTGAAACCGAAAACCGAGTATCTAAATCTGGGTACGTGGAACGTAAGGGGTTTGTATGAAGAGGGTGCTTTAAATAATCTAATTATGGAGGTCAATAAATATAGTATGCAAGTAGTGGCGTTACAGGAAACACACTTGAAAGGAAATGATATACAAAGGGTTGGAAACTATATCCTATTTACAAGTGGTAGTGATATGAGAAGGTATGGAGTCGCATTCTTAATAAGCGAAAAGCTACAAGATAAAGTTAAATGTTTCAAACCAAAGTCAGACAGATTATGTTCCATAAGAATTAAGGCAGAAGATAAGATGATTAGTATAGTAAATATGCATGCTCCAACAGAAGAAAAAGAAGAAGAAGTGAAAGATCAGTACTACGAAGAGCTGGAAAAAACGCTAGAAGATATACCAAAAAATGACGTGATAATTTTGATGGGAGACGCAAATGCAAAGATAGGCAATGAAGACATATATAAGTCAATAACAGGAGGTGAAAGTAAACATACGGCGAGTAATGACAATGGAGTAAGGTTGATATCTTTAGCAATAGAACAGAATATGAAAATAATGAGTACACACTTTAGAAGAAGAGATATACATAAGGGAACATGGACGATACCGGGACAAAATAAAACAAATCAAATAGATCACTTGTTAATAAAGGAAGAACATGCTTGGCTAATCACCAATGTGAAAACACGTAGGGGTGCGGAAGCTGATTCAGATCACTTCTTGGTAAAGGCTGTTTTAAGATTCCCAGATACGATTAAACAGACACAAAAAAGGAGGGCAGAAACTAGATACAATGTTAATGAACTACGAAAAGAAGAAATAGCCCTCAACTACAAGAAAAGAATAGACAAAGCTTATAGTAGTGATATGTTCCTGAATACAGACGGCATTGAAGAAAAATGGGAAAAGATAGAAAAGACGGTGACTGAGGCAACGAAAGCAACCCTGGAAAAGAGACGAAAACAAATAAAAAAGTACTGGATGAATGAAGAATGTAAAGCCGCACTAAAAAAAAGAGCAGTATTAAGACATCAAATGCTTCAGGCGCAAACGGAGGAAAACCTAGAAAAATATAACGAACAAAGAAAGAGAACAAAAAATATGTGTAGAACCCAGAAACGAAAATTTCTGGAAGACAAAATAAAAAATATTGAATATAAATATCAAAAAAATGAAATACGTAACTTCTACAAAGACGTGAAAGATATAAAAAGAGGCCACCAAAGCAAAGCAGTGTTCTTTAAGGATAAGGAAGGCAATTTGCTTGGAAACGATAAAGACATATGCAGAAGATGGAAAGAACATTTCGAAGAACTGCATAATGATGGAGATGAAGAAGAACTGAAAGAGTGTCATCAAGAGTTTTATGAAGAGGAAGAAGTTACAGAAGATCCAACGAAGCAAGAAATAGAAGAAATTATACAAGCAATGAAAAACAACAAGAGTCCAGGTGAAAATGGCATTATGGCCGAAAATTTTAAATACGGAGGGACTGCTTTAGTTGCCATGATGTATGAGCTAATAAAAGAAATTTGGAAAACAAAAGAAATGCCAAAAAAATGGAATAAGACCATCATGGTAACTTTATTTAAGAAAGGAGATATAACAGAATGCACCAACTATAGGGGGATAGCGTTACCAGATGTGGCCTACAAAATTTTAGCAACACTAATAAAGAAACGGCTAGAAAAATATATAGAGCCTTTGCTAGGGGAATATCAGGCTGGTTTTCGGAAGGGTAGGTCGACAGTTGACCAGATATGTCTGCTAAAGCAGGTTTTGACAGGCTGTTACGAGTACGAGATTCCAGTACACATGATCTTTGTCGACTTTAAGACCGCCTACGATTCAGTGAAAAGAAGTAAAGTAGTTGATATACTTAGAGAGTTCAGAGTACCCGAGTATATTGTGAAACTGGTAATAATGACACTATGTAACACCACGTGCGCAGTAAGGGTAAACGGAAATCTGACAGAAGAGTTTGATGTGAGAAGAGGAGTGAGGCAGGGAGATCCGCTGTCAACGTTACTATTCAATATAGTTCTGGAGAAAGTGATAAGAGAGAGTGGTATAAACAGAACTGGGAGCTTGTTTGACAGGAGTCATCAGTGCCTTGCTTATGCGGATGATATATTGTTACTGGCCAGAAATAGAAAAGAGCTGGAAAATATCACTAGAAGTTTGGTGGAAGTAGCAGACAGTGTGGGACTTCAAATAAATAAGGACAAGAGCAAGTATATGGCAATTAAAAAGACTAAAGTGACTAATAGTGAACCTTTTACAGTGAAAATGCGAGGGGAGAGAGTCATAGAGTTCGAAGAGGTTAATAATTACATGTACTTAGGTGTATTAGTAGACAATAGATGTGATGAGGAGGTAGAAATTAACCTAAGGATAGCAAAAGCCAACAGATGTGCAGGAGGGCTTAACAGCTTCCTTAGATCAAAGAACATCTCGCGTGCTGCGAAACTCAGAGTATATAGGACTGTGATAAGACCAACCTTGACATATGGTTGTGAAGCATGGACAATGAACCGAAGACTGGAGGACAGAATAGCGATATGGGAGAGAAAGGTACTACGCAGAATCTTCGGAGGCAAGAAAGTAGATGGCATGTGGGAAAGACGTCCAAATGTGGAAGTGTATGAAATGTATGGAGAACCGCCGGTGTCTCAACTGGTTAAGGCACGCAGACTACAGTGGCTGGGACATATAGAACGAATGGGTGTGGAGAGAATGGTGAAGAAGTGTGTCTGGTCAAATCCAGAGGGTAGAAGGAAGAGGGGAAGACCAAGAAAAAGATGGCTTGATGCAGCACAACAAGACTTGCTAGAAAAAGGAGTCCAAAACTGGAAGACGATTGCACTGGATAGGAAGCAATGGAAATGTATTACCAAGCTATGGGCCTAAATGGCCTGTGAATGCTTCATATATAAATATATATATTTATTTGTAGCGTAGGTTTGATAGTTGAAACGTATGCACCAAATTTGGTTGTCACAGCGTTGTTATTTTCGGAGATACAACAATTTTCCGAAAGGAAACCCTAATTTTTCCCGGAAACAGTAGTCCAATTTTCCTGGCTAACCAATTTGTCCAAGCCACTTACCAAAGGAAGGTATCTACCAAATTTCTTAAAAATCGGCCTATTATTTTTGAGTTATCGGTGTGATATATATATATATATATATATATATATATATATATATATATATATATATATATATATATATATATATATATATATATATAAACACAGATCGCCTCATTAGGGAATTTTTCGTTTTACGAAAAATCGCTAAGAAGCAAATTTGTTGTTAAAAACATTTTTAGGAAAATTCACTACCATAACGCACTTGCTGCGTTGAGACTTTTTCTCAATGTAGCCATATATACACGTGTTCCTCCACACCAGGGAGGTATGCATAAAATAATATTTAACTTAAATAGTATATAATTAAAGAGGAATTCCATTTCCATTCAATAACAAAATAACAAACACATGTCAAGTTATTTACTTTTCCCTGCGGTAAAATCAATAGAATTACAAGAGAAAGACTTATAAAGGGCTTCTTCGTCCTTCTACATACTTCTAAATCGGCTAGCATCATCCAGCAGCAAATTCTCAAACAGCAGCATCCGATAAGGATATTTAAAATAACATTGGGTCGTTTTCTTTATCAAAAGACCGCCCGGAGCTCCCAGGAGACCGGTAGAGGAGAGCTGACCTAAGAATATTCCAGATAAAAAACTGCTACATGCAAAAGCAAACACTGGGGAAATGCTGAATATCCAAACGTTACAGCAAGATAAAGACAAGAAAATATTTTTATATGGCATAAGGGTTTTTACTGCACTTTCTAAACAGTATGACGATAATTTCCTTCGGTGAGAACAATAACCCTGTTGATTAAATAAAAAGTTCGAGACGCAGCAAGTGCGTTATGGTAGTAATTTTTATTAAATGCTTCAAATTTGAATAACTCAATTTTCTATAAACTTAGAAAGTTGAATTTTGGTACGTAGTAGGGTCTTCCCTAAAGCAACGCATTAACCCAATTTCATTAAAATAACTTTGTAGTTTTCGGAGAAAAAAAATTTTTCTAAACAAAACTCGAAATTTGATTAACTCAATTTTTTTATAAACTTAGAAAGTTGAATTTTGGTGCGTAATAAGGTCTTTTACAAGGCAACATATCCATAAAATTTCATTAAAATAACTTTGTAATTTTTTTTCGAAAGAAAACTCAAAATGTTCTGGGAAAACCTTGGCGGATTTTCCTGGCTAACGAACTCATCCAATGTGTGATTTTTTTAAAATAAAAATTCACTAAATCTATAACTAAAAAAGTATGGACGCAGCAAGTGCGTTATGGAAGTGAATTTTCATTAAAATGTTTTTATAAGCAAATATATATCTAAGAAGACAGGCATCAACTTGGTTACCGGTATAACCCATATAGTAGAAACAGTGTACCATATTTTATCAAAATAACTTATTGTTTGAAAATGTACAAAAATTTTCCGAAAATAAACTTTAAATATCTCTGGTTATTAAAATTTGAAGCATTAAATGAAGATTCACTACCAAAACGCACTTACTGCGCCTTGATTTTTTTCAATAAAAAATATATATCATATTTCGATGAAAAATGCAAAAATGCATTAATATAAGGAATGTTCGAAAAACAATTGTAGGTATCACCAACGACTTATGGGCGATCCTGTGATTGTCAAAATAATTTTATAAGATGCAGCTCAAGACGCCCTATAATTAAAGTATACAATTTTTTCTCGTATCTTGTATAGCAACAATTATATTGAGCTTTACCGTAGAAATGCATCACTCTGTATATATGTAAACAGATAAAGTGGAACTAAACCCAAATATTGATTCTAGGGGGCCTAGTTTGCAATCAATTTGCGGTATCCCCAATAACGAATGTTTTCTCCGAAAATTAAAAGAACATAGACAGACGTGGTTGTGTACGAATTTTCAATTCGTTTGATCAAAGGAAAATAAAGTTATTCGAAATTAATAATAAAATAATCCTCGGTAGCTTCTGTACCTTTAATAAAATTTGTAACACAATTTTTTAAAGGCACTTGCAATACTTACAGTTTATATCTAAGACCAAATT
Source organism: Tillus elongatus (assembly GCA_964006375.1). Lineage (NCBI taxonomy): Eukaryota > Metazoa > Arthropoda > Insecta > Coleoptera > Cleridae > Tillus > Tillus elongatus. The sequence continues at coordinate 132,323,443 of OZ023267.1, forward strand.
TTAATTTGTTAGCTCCATATAAAATATGTTTTTCAAAAAATCGCTAACTGGGACTCTAAAACGGATCTCCAAGGTCCATTTAAATTTAAAGAATTAGTTTTAATAATATATCTTACTAATAGTGTACAATTCTTATAAAAATTCACTACTATAACGCACTTGCTGCGTCCCGAAATTTGTTATTTATAGTATACATTCGCATGCTAAAATTTATCGCTTTTAGATGCAAACTTTGTACCAGTATTACGAAAGAACTGGTCCCAGGCTGACAGTTTATACAATTATTGTTAGTTGATTGTACTTTATTGTACACAGTTCTATCTATAAAATTTTGTGTAAACTAGAACTATCATACTACCTTGTCCTGCACCGAGGTGGCGTCTCTGTCGTATCTCTCAGAACGTTTATCCGGCTGACATCTTCCGACAACTTTCATTGTTTAGATCTTTATCTACGATTTATTTAAGTGGTATAGCAGTACAGATAACGTCATCTGTCTTTGTCCAACATTTTAGATATTGCATTACAGAATCTGAAGTGATGTCGAAGATTATTTTATTATTAATTTCAAATAACTTTACTTTCCTTTAATTAAACGACTTGAAAATTGGTACACAACCACGTCTGTCTATGTTGTTTTAAGTTGTAAATATTCTTGTCAATCACTTAGACAGTTTGAGATATTGCGTTTGAAAAAATAGTTTTCAATTTTTTATTAAGAAAAATTGATGAACGAACTCATCCAAGCCAATAGCAAAATAAGGGTAATTCTCAAATTTGGTCCAAATCAGTGAAGAATTTTTTGAGTTATCGGTTGGATATATATATATATATATATATATATATATATATATATATATATATATATATATATATATATATAAACGTTTTATCTGACCATGGAAATGGGTTCCAGAGGCCCTAATTGGCGCTCATTTGAAGAAATTTTCCGAAATTCACCATCAATACCTCTCTATTACTCTATTAGTGAATTTTCTTAATGAAAATTCACTAATATAGAACTCGCGTAACACCCGACACACTTAATAAATTAAAATAAATAATTCCAAGCTTTTAAAAACCGCTCTATTGTATCTACTAATACCAGTTAACTCGACAGCGACAGATAACTACCATATTGAATATTTCAAACTGAAAAAGTTTTATATTATATACTTTCTGTTCCAACATTTAGAAAATGTATCTACTTATTTCGTACTCCTATGCCAAATTATTTGGACAATTGTATTTTTATTTCTAGGAGGGTTAATTACCCGCTCTACCCCCCCTTATCTACGCCCTTGCACAGGCTATGAAATTTCTATTTAAGGTTTAAGGCCATAGCTGCTTTGTCGTGGTCAATTTTGTTTACTTGTTTTATTGCCAGGGAGGGTCTTACAATAAAATATAAACCAAAAAACGATATTTACAATAAACATTGAACCAAAAAACAATCAATAACAATAACAACGAAGACCGACCCCGGCATGCAAAAAATTTTACATGATCAAATGTATTCTTGTTATGGGCCTGATATATATAGTCGACTATCTACCGCCAATATTAACTGACTGAACGCCGTATAACTGCTTTCAATGAAGTGTAATAAGTGGATTAAAGATTGAGTTGCCATCTACCGAAGAAGCGTGTCATTAATATATTTTATTTAACTGCGAGACGTTGTTGAAAATGTATCGACTTGCTAAACTCGTAGAAGGAAACAAAAATTGATATTCGAAATATTGTATTAGTCAACTAGACAGCTTTACCATTGTAACAGCATATACTTTGCCATTGTCACACATTTACCAACAGATAAATTCTTACAAGGATACACTTGACAAATTTGACATTATAATGCCGCTGAATTGGCGGAATTCTTAATTTATTTTTAGTGAATTTTCTTTTTTTTTTTTTAATTCGCTGATGTGGAGGTCGTGACTTTTGTATTTTGAAAAAAATTCTTCAAATGAGTGCAAACTAGACCCACTATAATACATATCAGTGTTTTAGTTTTTATATGTTTATATATATATATATATATATATATATATATATATATATATATATATATATATATATATATATATATATATATATATATATAAACTTTTTAACTGACCTTGGATTTGGGTTCTAGGGGCCATAATTCGCGCACATTTGAACAAATTTTCCAGAAATGTCACCATATACAGTGTGGAACAGCCAAATGGAATAAATTCGATAACGGATAAATGAGGGCGTGTTGGGAAAAACGCTTGGACACGTCGATTTGTATTTTTAACTGCGCATCTTTTTCAAGAAAAAAAAATTATATAGGGTGCGTCATGTGACAGTGGCCAATACCAACTTTCTTATTTTAAATACAAGCCCCTGTATATTATTAATTTTTTGGATTCTTCAGAAAATTCTAGACATAATTCATGTACAATGTCCTATACCTATCTTCAACTGTTTCGGAAATATTAAGTATTTTCAGATTTATTACAAAAATTAACATTAAAAATAGAAAATTATTTTATTTCACAAATTCTAATAAGAAATACTGATTATTTCTTAATAATTTAAAAAAACAAAAAAAAATTAATGTCAATGTAGTAAATGTTCAAAATGCTCGCCACGAACATCTTGGCAACATGCTAATCTGGTATAGAAATGTCTTCTAACATTACTCAACATCTCAGGCGTGACTGATCTAATCGCAAGCGTGATTCGTCTTTTTAAGTCATCTAAGTTGAGGGGCTTACTTTTGTATACAATACTTTTGACATATCCCCACAAAAAGTAGTCTAATAGCGACAGATCAGGAGATCGTGCTGGCCATTCTATCGATCCGCGCCTCCCTATCCACCGATTTGGAAAAATTTGGTTCAGGTACTGCCGGACATTGATTTGGTAATGGGGCGGTGCTCCATCTTGCTGAAACCATATTTTATTGGCAGGAACTTGTGGGTTTGCTGGATCTGGATATAAGTTTGTCAAAGTTGGCACGACATTATTTTGGAGCAGTTCTAAATATTTATCCCCATTCAAGTTGCCATCAATGAAAAAGGGACCTACGATATGATTTCCAACAATTCCTGCCCAAACATTAACTTTTTCAGGATATTGCGTATGTTCCTCTCTCATCCAATGAGGATTCTCATTAGACCAATAGCGGCAATTTTGACGATTAACATGACCGTGAAGTGTAAATGTGCTCTCATCAGAAAACAAAACATCTTCTAATTGGATCACATTGTTATCTAACATTGCCATCATTTGTTCACAAAAATACGTTCTCCTATCGAAATCGTCCTCCATGAGCTCCTGAGTTGGTATCATTTTATAGGGATGCATTTTACTTTCCTTTAATGTTCGAAAAATTGCTGTGTGGCTAACGTTGAATAGTTGGGCTGCTTGTCGACCAGAAGTATGTGGGTTTTCTTGAAACTCAAGCGTAATATCCAATTTCGTATCATCACTTACTGCATTGGCAGCTACTTTTTTTATCTGTCTCACATGACCAAGCTCGCGAAACTGCTTTTCTATTTTGCTAATTGTTCCTTGGGATACAGGCGGCAAATTTGGAAATTTTTCGTGAAATAAGCGAGACACTTCCATCTGTGTCCGTGTGTTATCTCCATAACCAATCATTTGTAGAATGGTTATTTTGTGCATTTCTGTTAAATGAACCATTTTTCTAATATTATTACGTACAGTTAACGAAATTCAAACGACAATAGCACTGACACTAATCACTACTGTCATGCAGGCAGACAACAAGTTGCTAAGGCTACGAGTTTTATACGAACAGAAAGAAAACTGTTTTTGTTTTTGTTTCATTTCATATCAGTAAAAAGAAACGCAGGAATGGTTTTTGTTTACTTTCTCATTATCAAGAGCTGAATGGGAAATAAGTATTGAATGCAATGTAGCGAATTTGTGAAATAAAATAATTTTCTATTTTTAATGTTAATTTTTGTAATAAATCTGAAAATACTTAATATTTCCGAAACAGTTGAAGATAGGTATAGAACATTGTACATGAATTATGTCTAGAATTTTCTGAAGAATCCAAAAAATTAATAATATACAGGGGCTTGTATTTAAAATAAGAAAGTTGGTATTGGCCACTGTCACATGACGCACCCTATATAATTTTTTTTTCTTGAAAAAGATGCGCAGTTAAAAATACAAATCGACGTGTCCAAGCGTTTTTCCCAACACGCCCTCATTTATCCGTTATCGAATTTATTCCATTTGGCTGTTCCACACTGTATACTATTATATTATATGTATACTATAGTGAATTTGGTTAATGAAAATTCACTAATATCGGGACAACATATAATATAACATAGTTTGTTGACGCACATTCAAAGTAATATTTATTTACTTTTTTATTAATTTCAACAACACACTACGAGGGCATACAGCCTAAATACTATCGTACCGTGGGTGTCGAAAAGGAGGAAAGAGGCAACTTGTTAATTCTGGACTTGAAGGTTTGGAGGTTGGGAGGAGAAGGAAAAACATGTGCCGGCAAGGAATTCTACAACTTGGAAGTCCTCGGGACAAAAGAACGGGCATAACAAGATGTTCTATGTCTGGTGACCTGGCCAGTAAAAGGGTGCATTCGCTCTGTTCCCCTGGTAGATCTGTTGGGGGCAGCAGGTGGGGGAACTATAGAGGAAAGCTCCTCTGAGCAGTGCCCGTGCAGATATCTATAAAATAGAGAGAGGTCACCAACGGCACGTCGGTGGGCAAGGGATGGCAACCTTTAAATGGGAGTAGGGTCACCGATCAGACGTATAGCTCTCTTTTGAATGGAGTCCAGGATAGCGCGTGTAGAAGTGGCAGCTGCACCCCAGATGTGGGACCAGTATTCGAGGTTTGGCCTTATTTGTGAAGTATATAAGGTATAGATATTAGCTGGTGAAAAGTATTTGCGAGCCCGGAAGAGAAAACATAATATCTTAGCAGCCGCTTCTGCAATTGATGTGACATGTTGGTGCCAATTAAGATTTCGATCCACAGAAATGCCAACAAGAGAAAAGGACTCATTACTTTGAATAACTTGGTTGTTCATTGTGATGGGTCTAGGGATGATGTATCTCTTATGAGAAAGAAAGCAAGACTGAGATTTGGTGGGGTTGAATTGTACAAGATTTCTACTTCGCCCAGTCTAATATTTTTTGGAGATCCACGGAGACAGAACCCTCCATGAGTCTGCGATCCTCATCTAAAGAGACAGGCTTGGAATATTGTATATTTGAGTGGAGGGTGCTGTCGTCCGCGTAACTGTGAACTGGATTGGATGTGCTAGAGAGGAGGTCATTGATGTAGAGAAGAAACAAAGTAGGGGCTAAAGCTGAACCTTGAGGAACTCCTGCATTAATTGGATACAGTTTAGAGGAATGTCCATCCACAACAACAGAAATGCTCCTGTTGGAGAGGAAATTTGCTGTCCGGGTACAAAGTTTTGGTGGTAGGCCATAGGCCGGGAGTTTATTAAGCAGCGCTGCATGCCAGACCTGGTCGAATGCTTTGGATATGTCTACAGCGACAATCTGGGATTCACCGTGTAGTTCCATAGACTTGTTCCAAGAATGGGTGACAAAAGAAAGAAGGTCGGCAGTCGATCTGCGCTGACGGAATCCATACTACCTGTCGTGGATTAGACTGTGTTTTTCAAGAAATTTGAGTAATTCGCTGTTTATATACTTTTCTATCACTTTAGAGATGACTGAAAGGAGAGAAATAGGCCTGTAGTTGATAGGAAGCGCTTTGGATCCTTTCTTGGGGATGGGTTGTACTCGAGCAGTTTTCCAGTTACTAGGGAATATGCCTTTATTGTATAATATCTGAAATAGACGAGTCAGGGCAGGAGCAACAATTGCTTGGATCTCGTCAAGGCCAGAGGCTTTCCTGGTATTAAGAGAAGAGAGCATCTTCGTACCTTTTTAATTTTGAAAATGATATCCGTCATTTTATGCGCGACATTGGGGACTGTTGGTGGTTGAACATTTGGAGGTGGGTTCAGAGTAGAATTGCTGGCGAACAACGAAGCAAAAAGTTCAGCCTTGCCCAGGGCGGTAGAAACAATTTCATCCCCTGAGAATGCGGACATAGCAGTTTCTGCTAAAGAAAGAATGCGGACATAGCAGTTTCTGCTATGTCCGCATTCTTTCTGAGGCAAAAAACTCGTTTAATAACCACATCAAAAACAAAGTCCTCGTAAGCTCCAACGGCGGCAAACCCTTCTGGACTTTTGCTAAATCTATTGGGAATAACTTCTGCAAAAGTACATTCCCACCTCTTGTCTCAGGGGATGAAATTGTTTCTACCGCCCTGGGCAAGGCTGAACTTTTTGCTTCGTTGTTCGCCAGCAATTCTACTCTCAACCCACCTCGAAATGTTCAACCACCAACAGTCCCCAATGTCGCGCATAAAATGACGGATGCTTGACGGTTTTCTTGACTGGGATTGTGTAGAAGCGTTTTGTGAGCTTTGACTTTTTCAAGTCTGGCCCTGTCAGAGGATTTAGAGAACCAGGGCTTTTGAGTGGCTGAAGAGGTTTTCTGTGTACGTTGAATAAATAACTCCATGCCAGCTTGGATGATTTCGGTGACGTTTTGTGAGATATCAGAGGGGTCAGCATAAGAGAAGCAGGCAGACGCCCATGGAAATTAGGAAAAGTAATCCCGCATTTCGTCCCAGTGTGTGGAGTTGTAGTGCCAAACGATACGTGGGTGTGATGACTGTGTGACCTCGGGTTGCATTGCGCAGAAGCAATGACCATGCCGTGATCTGAAAGGCCAGGGGGGGCGGTGACTGATATCTTATAGCATTCAGGTTTTGTAGTAAGTTTTGAGATCCAAGAGATTTGAACTGTGTGTTGGGATACGAGGAAAGTAAATAGGTTGCTGAACCATATTGGCAAAGGAATTGCTGACTGCAAAGGCCTCCGCTGCTCTCCCTCCTGGATCGGTTTTTGAAGATCCTAGCCATTCCTTATTATGGACATTGAAGTCACCAAGAATAGTGACCTCGGAGGAAGGATATTCAGAAATCAGATAGTCGGTTTTTTCAGAAAGGTAGTCAAAGAGCTGGACAAAGTTGTTGTTAGAAGGTGACCGGTAAATGCAACAGATGAATTTAGTTGCAGCCCTGAGAGAGAGTTTTATCCATAGTATGTATTTTCTTCCAGCTTCTAAATTGGGAAGTCTGGTGCAGGGTAGATTGCTACGGACGTATGCGCACACGCCTCCATGCAATCTAAAGGAAGTAAGGAGCTCATACCCCAGGAAATTAAGGTGATTAGTGGCTGTTTTGGCACTGAGTTGGGTTTCGGTGAGGAAGAGGAGTTGGGGCCTGTTAGCCTGGAGGAAATGGTGGACGGAGTTCAGGTTAGAATTTAGGCCACATATATTCGAAAAGGATATGTTAAATCTTGACGTTGGCGCCCCCTGTACACCCCTCTCCCGGAGATCCGAATGGAGGGGTATTTTGCCTCCGGAATCTTTTGTACAAGTAGGAGCCATCATCATTTTTGCTTATAAGGGAAACCGACTCATACACCAGAACCGGAAACGTCTGTTGGGACTTCACCGGCCTCTTAATGTATGTGGTGGTACCTCCTCGGGCGTGAAAAAAATCCTTTACTATTACGTAAAGGAAAATTCCACTACCACCTGCTATGGATTGGATTGGATCAATGTCTACCCCTTTAAAAATAAGATTAGTAAAGGGACTATCAATTGTTCAATAGTTATGCTTTTCGACATAGTAGAAGGATACAAAACATTATCATTTTGCATCCATGCCTATTGTCGGTCGATTATTGTTGTATGTGCAAATTTTTTTCTTATCTCACGGGTAGAGTTCTAAAATTGGGCTAGCATTTTTGTTTTGATATACCTTATGTGTATTTTTTTATTTATGTTACTCCAGAGTGTTAGAAATTCTGAAAAACTTTTGTCACTTAATGAAATTTGTAACACAATTTTTTTAAAGACACTTTCAGTACTTAGATATTATATCTAAGACCAACTTTTATTTTTTTAGCTCCATATAAAATATAAATGTTTTCAAATAATCGCTAACTGGGACTCTAAAACCGATCTCCAAGGTCCATTTTAATTTAAAGAATTAGTTTTAATAATATATCTTACTAATAGTGTACAATTGTTATGTTAATTCACTACTAGCGAATTTTTTTTAATTCGCTAATGAGGAGATATATATATATATATATATATATATATATATATATATATATATATATATATATATATATATATATATATATCCGACCGATAACTCAAAAAATAAAGGACCGATCTTGATCAAATTTGGTGAGTACCTTCCTTTTGCAAGTAGCTTGGATAGGTTCGTTAGCCAGGAAAATCGGACCAGGTTATCCTGGAAATTTTTGTGTTTTCTTTCTAAAAAAAATTCATATCTCCGCATATAACAAAGTAAGAGCAACCAACATGGTACGCATGTTTGTACTATAAAGAGTGAACTCTGTACAAATTTAGGTCTTTAGCTTTAAAGACAAAGAAGTTATGGGCAGTTAAAGAAACAAATTTTGGAGTTTTCCTCAAAACATCAAACTCGCAGTTATAAACATCAAAATTGGCAATGTTTAGGCAAAGAACGTGAAACAAATACGGATTATGAAAAGAAAATGTTGCGAGAAGAGTGTTCTGCAAACCCTTAAGTTTTAGATTCAACCGTCATTGCCCTTCATTTTACTAAAATATTTACAGAAAATTCATGTCAAATAGACCCTTCCTCTGATGCTTCGGCTGTCGGTTTAGTTAAGTTGTGCTTTTGCTGTAGGTTTAGTGAAGGTTATGGTTTAACGGTCTATAATTTTTGTTTAGCTAATTTTCGTAGAACAAATTCGTTAATGCAATTTTGCATTTTGGTAGCGAGTTTTCGGTAAATTTGCAGTTTAGCTCCGGAACGCTTTTCAAAAACTGTTCCCAGAAACCTGCGTAGAGCCCTCCTGTATCCACAAACTCCAAGAAAAATTTCTTGTTCACACCCCCCAAGGAAGTTACGGGACCAGGAGTGAGTAGGGGTGCTGGGCGGGGTTTGTAGTAAAAAGAAAATATGAGCAGAAAATTTGAATAAAACGGGCTTGAAAGCTGTCTTTTTCACATCTTGAAGCCATATCCCCCTTAAACCCTGCCTACCCCGCACAGCACCCCTATCCCCCCAGGTGCCGTAACTTCCTTGACGGGTAGGAACAAGACATTTTTCTTGTGGTTTATGCAGCGAGGGTGGTTGTATGCACGCAAGGGCGAAGGAAAATCCCCACGACAAAGCAGCCCCCCCCCCCCACCTCGCCGCAAGTCGAACGGGGGGGTCTGCCTCGTCGTAAGAATTTTCCTCCCCCCGAGTGTGCATACAACCACCCTCGTTGCATAAACCACAAGAAAAACTTCTTGTTCATACCCCCCAAGGAAGTTACGTAACCTGGGGCAAATAGAGGTGCTGTCCGGGGTAGGCAGGGTTTAATGGGAATATGGCTTCAAATAGACAGCTTTCAAGCAATTTTCTTTGCATTTTCTGCTCATATTTCCATTTTACTACCTACCCCGCCCAGCACCCCTATTCACTCCCAGTCCCGTAACTTACTTGAAGGATGTGAACAAGAAATTTTTCTTGTGGTTTCTGCATCTAGGTGGGGTGCTAGTAATGTTTCTGAAAACAAATTTTTTGAAAAGCGTTCGGGAGCTCTCTAAATTTACCGAATTTTTATTAAATCCTTCAAATTTCAATAACTTCATTTGCTATTAACGTAAGCTTGGTTGGTTAGGAAACCAACATTTAAGTTCATTTTCGGCAAATTTTTGTATATTTTCAAACCATAAGTAATTTTGATAAAATATAGTACATTGTTTCTACTACATAGGCTATACCGATAATCAGATTGATGCCTGCTCGCATGTGCTATTAAAAACATATTTATGAAAATTCACTTCCATAACACACTTGCAGCATCCAGACTTTTGAAAAATGTTTATATATTTCCAAACAATAAAGTTATTTCGATGAAATATGGTACATTGTTTCTACTATATAGGCAACCAAGTTTGATGCTTGCTTTCATCAAAGAAAGACATTTGCTATTAAAAATATTAAAAAAATAATTCGCTACCATAACGCACTTGCTGCGTCCAGACTTTTTATTAATAACCCGATAACTAATGAATGTTTGTCCACTTTTAACTTTCGATTTGTTTTAGTCCCCTGGATAAAGTCCCAAAAGCACAAGCCTCAATTTTGGGACATCTGTATTTATTGTTTTACCCAACAGTGCATACTAAAGGACCTTTATATATTTCGATAAGTTTATTGCATTGAACGCTTAAAAAAATAAAAAATAATGCTATTGAATAAAGTGGCAAGCCTATCATCATATCAGAGACACAATATATTTTGAGGGAGAATATGCAATGGTAAGAGAACTTACTTAACCTATGACCTGTCTTCATCTCCTGTAACAACTTGGTCCTAGGCCTCGAGGGCCGGAAAATTGCAACATAAAAATCTACCCCACGTCCCCTCACAGAGAGAACAGTGCCCCGAGCTATCTTATATTGCCTGTCCTATCAATGTATTCATTCCCTTGAATAGATTGATATCGTGTGCTGATTCCCCGCTCGCCTCGCCAACTTCCACCATCCTTATATCCATTCTCTCTTCTCCAGAGAAGAATAGTTACTCTGCAAACAAAAAACTACCACACTCTGCAAATTACGTGTCTTACAGGTTAATAAGGTTCCGTTCTTAAAGAAAAAGACGTGATAAGTCTCCATATGCCCACCTATAATACACACTAGGCTAATGTAGATTGCACTCTTACTACTATTTGAAAAGAAAACGTTTTCTAAGTCTGATCTTTAGAACAAAATTATGTTAACCTTCTACAAAATTTTGCATTTTCACCTGTATTTAAGCTTGATCATAGAGTGCGCGCCAAATGTATGGACCAGATTAATAAGGTTCCGTTCTTAAAGAAAAAGACGTGATAAGTCTCCATATGCCCACCTATAATACACACTAGGCTAATGTAGATTGCACTCTTACTACTATTTCAAAAGAAAACGTTTTCTAAGTCTGATATTTAGAACAAAATTATGTTAACCTTCTATAAAATTTGCATTTCCACTTGTATTTAAGCTTGATCATAGAGTGCGCGCCAAATGTATGGACCAGGTTAATAAGGTTCCGTTCTTAAAGAAAAAGACGTGATAAGTCTCCATATGCCCACCTATAATACACACTAGGCTAATGTAGATTGCACTCTTACTACTATTTAAAAAGAAAACGTTTTCTAAGTCTGATATTTAGAACAAAATGATGTTAACCTTCTACAAAATTTGCATTTCCACTTGTATTTAAGCTTGATCATAGAGTGCGCGCCAAATGTATAGACCGGGACTTAAAAAATCTAAAGTAAGCAGCCAAAAAAATTGAAATTTGATATCCGCATATGGGATGTATTTTCGCATATTATGACGTGATTTCCAAGTATTTACCCCTTTTATTACAGAATATACAGGGTGAAGGTCTTTTTTTTTAATGGTAACAGAGTCAGTAATTGTTAATTTCTGAAAGCACAATATTTTCTGCTTCTAACAATGTATCACAGGATAAAATTACAGAAAAAATAAAATAAAATGTGAAGTAAGACACGAATAGGAACTGCTCGACTCGTCTTAATAAATTCCAAACTTATCAACTTGTACTTTTTTGTCCATTGTGCCGTTTTTTTGTCTTTTAGACCAGAAAAGAAACGAAATGTAAAGTAACACACAAATACGAACTAGTCGACTGGTCTTAATAAATTACAAGCTTATCAGCTTGTACAATGTTCCGTTTTTTTGTCTTACTGAGGATGGTTTATAAATGATATTTTTTTACCTGAATAAGATAATAAAAATATTAATTTACTGTCACAGTCAGGTTGACAACGAGTGCTTCCGCCTTTATTGGTCAAGTAATATTTGAGTAAAGTAACACACGAATACGAACTGGTCGAATGGTATATTAATAAATTAATAAATTGCAAGCATATCTGCCTGTGCATTGTCCCGTTTTTTGTCTTACGGAGGATGGTTTATAAATTATAAATTTTTCACCTTAATAAGATAATAACAATTCTAAGTTACTGTCACAGTCAAGCTGACAGCGTGTGCTTCCGCCTTTATTGGTCAAGTAATATTTGAGTGTTTCTGAAGTAATTTTTCAATTTGTCGTATAAGATATGGATCAATTAAGTGAAAAGCAGAGAATACAAACTTTAATTATACGAGGATATGGAGACAAAGATCTCACGAGGTGGTTTGTCGGATATCTAATGAATTGTATCCCGAAAGACTCCCTATTAGTAGGAGAACTTTGGGCAAAACTATCCAGAGATTTGAATAGACGGGAATTGTTAAAAATAAACCAAAATTAGGTAGACCAAAATCTGCAACAACTGAAGAGAAACAGATAGTTACACTATAGGCTATTGCCGAATCTCCCCATGTCTCAACTAGGCAAGTTGCCCGAGATCTTGAGATCTCGCATACGTCGGTTCGTAAGGTGTTGAAAAAAGGAAAATACCATCCCTATAAAATTCAACTTGTGCAGGAATTATCTGATGATGATTTTGATAGAAAGTTAGAATTTTGTCATAATGGATAGGTGTATAAATGATTGCCAGTTTATTTATAAAATTTGTTTCTCCGATGAGGCAACGTTCTGTTTAAATGGAACTGTCAATTGCCAAAACTGTAGGTATTGGTCCGATAATAATCCCCACTAGGTGAGTGAAAGTCATACTCAACACCTTCAAAAGGTTATTGTTTGGTGTGGCATTATTGAGAGACATATTGTTGGGCCTTTCTTAATAGATGGAAATTTAAATGGCGACAAATATTTAGCACTACTAAATAACTCCATATTACCATTTCTTGCAAGATTATATCCAGGAAACAATGGAAACTTTCACGAAAGAATTTGGTTCCAACAAAACGGTGCACCACCACATTATGCAAGCAATGTGCGTGAATTATTTAATGGTATCTTTCCTGGACGATGGATTGGTAGCAGAGGTCCATTGGAGTGGTCGGCTAGATCGCCAGATCTAACTCCGTTAGATTTTTTCTTGTGGGGATACCTCAAGACCAAGGTTTACAAGAGTAAGCCAAATGATCTTGATAATTTGAAAAATCGAATTTCCGAGGAAATACATGATATTAATACCAATATGCAAATTTTTTAAAAAATTCATTGCATTCTTTTATGGACAGATTAGGGCATTGTGTTGCAGCAGAAGGCCAACATTTCAAATATTTGGTATAACAATTATCTGATGCGATTGTTTCAAACTAACTAGAGATGATTTAGTTTTTTTACATTTATGTATGTTTCGATGAAAATAAAAATTTGGGAACTTAGTTTTTTGTTTTTATACCCCAACAATTAATGTTTGTAGACAACAACAAAAAATTTAGAAGTTAAAATATTAGAGGAAAATACGGATAATTATTCCGTATTAGTGTCTTACTTCGCATTTAATTTTTTTTTCTGTAATTTTTTCTTATGCAACCCCCATCTTGTGATACACTCTTAGAAGCAGAAAATATTTTACTTTCAGATATTGACAAATACTGGCCATGTTACCATTAAAAAAAGACCTACACCCTGTATGTTCTGTAATAAAAGGAGTAAATACTTGGAAATCACGTCATAATATGCGAAAACACGTCACATATGCGCATATCAAATTTCAATTTTTTTGGCCGCTTACCTTAGATTTTATAAATCCCAGTCCATACATTTGGCGCGCGCTGTATAAGAGTCTTAAGATTTTTGGAAATTTTCAAACAAAACTAGCATAGATTTGTACCAACGCAAAGTACAAGAACTCACTTATTTTTCAAAGGACTTTATATATTTTCTAAGGCTACGACTGTATTTTAGTGAAGTTTCATTAAGAAAATTCACTAATAGAGTAAATAGAAAGTAAATAGACATTTTTGGTTTTCATTGGAAAAGTAGGTTTATTTTGAAAACAGCCAACTTTTTCGACTTCAAAGAAGTATACATTTTTTGTGTGAAACTCAATAGGCTTTCTTTGTTTTTGTTCGAAAATGTACATACAGGGTGGACAAAAATTATGACCATGTTAATGAACCAATGTTGCTGTCGGTGGCGCCACCTAGCGGCAGTGGTGAAATTGATACAGTCATAGTATTACGCATTATGCCTAATAATACCATGCCACATTTAATAATAATATGTTGAACCACTTTCAAGATATTTGAAAAAATTGTTATAAGAAAAATTATTTAAACACCCTGTAAAACGAAAACGAGCAACATTTTACTATGGCATTTTGAGCCCAATTGCTATATTTTTGTGCCAGCTAACACCCATTAGCAAGTGTCCAATTAATCATGGGCCACCCTGTATATATATATATATATATATATATATATATATATATATATATATATATATATATATATATATATTACGATATCACAATTGTTTAATTGTTTACTGTGTTTGACAGACGTCGAAGTTTTAAGATTCATTGGCTATTTTCCACTTTATATTTATATGAGAACAAGTTAAGATGGAGCGAAATAATTACTCAAATGAAGTTTTGATGACGCTATTTATTCTTCATGGACAATGCGACAAAATTGTAGCAACAACATGTAGGAAATTCAATGAAATGTATCCTGAATTGCAACCAATGAACGAAAGAAAGGTTATGCGAATACAAGATAATTTTATCAATTATGGTTCAAAACTTAGGGCAACTCGAAGTTTGTCAAGGCCTGTAACGTCGAATGAAGAAAATATAGTGAACGTTTTAGCCTATTTCCACGCATATCCACAAACTTCCATCCAAAGTACAGCATATGATTTAGGCGTAAAAAATTAAATAAGTATTATCTCGAAAACCGGTGTAGATAGGTATAAGAAGCTATTAAGAAAAAATAATAACAAAGAAATTGAAATTCTAAAAATAAAATAATATACAATGTCCCATTAAAAATAAGAAAGTTGTTACTACTTTTGGGTAGAAGCGGCAACACCTCCAAAATGAGAATACTTTAGAAAGACAGGTCGTGCCTATTTATGGCAGTATCCAAATTTTCAGATTAATCCTATGTTCCGTTTTCCATAAACGTCTAACCTACCATCGACCATCAATGACCCTGTATATATATATATATATATATATATATATATATATATATATATATATATATATATACACGATGTCAAATTTTAATAACCAGAAACACTTAAACTTCATTTTCGGACAGTTTTTGTAAATTTTCAAACAATAAGTTATTTTGATAAAATATAGTACATTGTTCCTACTATATAGGTTATACCGGTAACCAGATTGATGATTAGAATGACACATTCGCTATTAAAAACATTTAAATATTAATTTTTATATTTCTTTTATTTAGAGGGTATATTATCTGTGCTTATGACAATGTTTGCATCAGAGAGACATATTTGCTATTAAAAAAACATTTTTTTGAAAATTCACTTCCATGACGCACTTGCTGCGTCCAAACTCTTTTCTTTCCTCGTGCTGATATTGAGATTGTTTACTTCCGTCCTAGTCCATTTTATCACACCAAAAGTACAAGTGAGAACCGATGTAGCATACGTATTTACAGCTTCAAACATATTTCTAGCTGACAGTTTGGTTTTTTAAATTTATTTTGATTATTATTATTATTATTATTATTATTATTATTATTATTATTATTATTATTATTATTATTACTATTATTATTATTATAAACTGTAATGTTATCAGTCGAAATCGTATGCAAAAGTATCAATGTCTATATCCAAAATTAAGGCGCATGTGTCCTATGGCAAATATAAGAAGGGTGGTGCCGTTTTTTAATGCAGCGGAAGGGTAATGTTAGAGTTATATTTTTTAGAAGGGTTGTTTTCCGAGAGGGTTGCAGACAATAGAAGCGTGCCAGGCGCATGTAAGTAACGTGTTCTGATACAGATGAAGATCCAAGTGAGTACAGAAATTTTTTACTTTAAAATATTAGTTTGAATATTAGGTTGTTTTAGTAAATTTTCGTAGAAAAAATTCACTATTAAGGAGAAATTTCTTCAAATGAGCGAGAACTAGGCGCTCTAGAACACATATTCGAGGTCAGTTTCAATTTTTATATGTTTATATATATTGTGTTAAAAATTGTTTTGTTTGAGAAGCTTTTGGTAACAAAGGAGCAATGAATTTTCTATTTCAGTAAAGATAAGTATTCAAAACTTTAGTAGAAACATCGGTGGACGTTGGTAGAAAAACAGTTTCTGACAGCTGAGCTTTTGGAACAGGATATTTAGCAAAAGTCTGGACGCAGCAAGCGCGTTATGGTAGTGAATTTTCATAAAAATATTTTTAATAGCAAATATGTGTGCTTTTTTAAGAAAGCAGCCATCAAATTTGGTTACCAGTATAAGCTATATAGTAAAAACAATGTGCCATGTTTCATCAAAATTACTGTATTGTTTGAAAATGTACAAAAATTTCCAAAAGTAAACTTAAGGTGTTGCCGAAAAAACTGGTTTCTTGGTCAACCTTATAGGTTAATAGCAAATTGAGCTATTCAAATTTGAAGCATTTAATGAAAATTCGCTACCATAACGCACTTGCTACGTCCCGAATTTCTTTTTCTTTACAAACATGCATTATATTTCGATGGAAAATGAAAAAATGCAATAACATAAGGCGTGTTCTATTAAAAAAAAATTGTATCACCAGCGACTTATGTGATTGTAGAAATGTTTTATAAGATGTAGCTCAAGACACCGTGTAATTCATGTATACATTTTTTTGTATAATAACGGATATATTGAGCTTTATTGATTTTTTTTGAAAATTCGATATACCATTAAACGATAAACTCTATAGCTAAGACACTGTCAAAGCATCAGAGAATGGGTCTATTTGACATGAATTTTCTGGAAACATTTTAGTAAAATGAAGGAGAATGACGGTTGGAGCTAACACTTCCGGCTTTGTGAAACATTCTTCTTAGGACATTTTTTTACATAGCTCGTATTAATTTCAGGTTCTTTCCCTAAATGTTGCCAATTTTGACGCTTTAAATCGCGACTTTGACGTTTTGAGGAAAACCCCAGTTTATTTTTCTTCAAATGCCTCTAACTTTTTGTCTTTTAACCTACAGAGCTAAATAATGATGTAAACCCACGAACCAAATTTGGTTTCCCTTACTTTGTTATTTCCGGAGATATAATAAGAGAGATATCTCTGAGGCCTAGGGGTGAACACACTGAGACCTCACAGACGATCTCCGGCGAGATTTGGGGAGTAGGCAGATTGAGGCCCCGTTATCGAGCTACAACAATCCAACCCACATTTGTCCACCGCTCTAAGGAGTAGGCAGATTGAGGCCTTAGAGTGTCCTTACATATTTCCTTTACCCACCTTTGTCCACCACTCTAAGGAGTATGCAGATTGAAGCCTTAGAGTATCCTTACATATTTCCTTTACCCACCTTTGTCCACCACTCTGAGGAGTAGGCAGATTGAGGCCCTAGAGTGTCCTTACATATTTCGTTTACCCACCTTTGTCCACCACTCTAAGGAGTAGGCAGATTGAGGCCTTAGAGTATCCTTACATATTTCCTTTACCCACCTTTGTCCATCACTCTAAGGAGTAGCTTATTGAGGCCTTAGAGTGTCCTTACATATTTCCTTTACCTACCTTTGTCCACCACTCTAAGGAGTAGGCAGATTGAGGCCTTAGTGTGTCCTTACATATTTTCTTTGCCCACCTTTGTCCACCACTCTAAGGAGTAGAGAGATTGAGGCCTTAGAGTGTCCTTACATATTTCCTTTACCTATTGAAAATGGCTCCAAAACAGGAACCGAAACGTCACGTTTTCATAAATTTTGGACGCGGTTCAACCCGAGAACCAAGTATGTCTCACAAGAAAGACCGCGGAAATCTTTGTGAACATATATATATATATATATATATATATATATATATATATATATATATATATATATATATATATATATATATATATATATATATATATATATATATATATATATATATATATATATATATATATATATATATATATATATATATATATATATATATATATATATATATATATATATATATATATTTGTGTGTGTGTGTGTGTGTTTGTGTGTAAAAATTTAAACTGACCCCGGATATGGGTTCTAGGGGCTCTAGCTCGCGCTCATTTGAAAATTTTTTTGCAAAGTTTCACCATCGATACCTCTCTATTAGTGAATTTTTTTTCAAAAAATTCACTAAAAGGACTTATTTATTATAATTCTTGTTGTTCTTATTATTTATATTGTAGTGATAGTATGACAAGCTAAACAAACTAGTCAATGTAGGTTTATGAAAAGATTTGGACGATCTACTTATATAGCTATCAAAATTTGTAGTGACTTAAACACCTTTATTTGTGATATAAATAATTTCAACACTTAAAATAAAATAAATATGTAGTTATAAACTTATGACTACCCTAGAGTTGTATTTCGTGATGTATTACCACAGCGTCCATAAGACGGCGGAGAAATAATCGCTTAATCGATACTAACGTATAGGCAACTCAAAATACGCGTGAACATCACCTTTTGCAGTTTTTATTCGAAAAAATAAGGAAAATTGTATTTCTTGCATAATTACTTGTTTTATTTATTTGAATTTGTTCAAGTAAAGGAAATTCACAGGGTATTACACAAAGAAACAGTAACTTGTACTTGCCATAATACAAAATAGAAATTAGAGGGAATATTCCCTAAACCACTTGACCATCCGAAATTTGACTTCTTGCTGACAGCTTCCAATTTTGATAGGTTAATATAATCAATTATGAGCTAATACAAATTAAAAATAAGTTAGAAAACAGCATATAAATGACAAATATTATTATTATGTTCCAAACTTAATCAAAAGAATCCAATAACCGTAAGACAGAAAGGCAACAAGGTAGGTAGGTATAGACCACTGACGTAGATACGTCAGTGGTATAGACCAACCTTGGGTATAGGCCATATTAATTTTATAAATGAGCATTTACAACCATAGATATAATACCCCCTTCATAAGTAAAAGCTCAGTAGGTACCTACAGCTCAACCAATTTTACAGGAGGGAAGCAATTAGTTTGAAAACCTCCTGTTTTATGCTGACAAAGCATATACTGATATATTTTCATAGGAAATTTAGCAATCTTTAAAACAAAGATAATTATTAGTAAAAAATAAATTACTTCCGTGAAAAAACAAATAGGTACTCTTCATTTAGTCGTGAGAAGAAAACATTATTAAACAGAAATAGAGCAACTGTCTTTTTAGCGAATTTTTTTTTTTAATTCGCTAATGAGGAGATCTGTGTTTATATATATATATATATATATATATATATATATATATATATATATATATATATATATATATATATATATATATATATATATATATATATATATATATATATATATATATATATATATATATATATATACGACCGATAACTCAAAAAATAATGAACCGATCTTAATCAAATTTGGTGAGTACCTTCCTTTTGAAAGTGGCTTGGATAGGTTCGTTAGCCAGGAAAATCGGACCAGGTTTTCCCGGAAAATTTTGTGTTTTCTTTCTAAAAAAATTCATATGTCCGTAAATAACAAAGTAAGGGCAACCAAATTTGGTAAGTATATTTGTATTATAAAGAGTGAACTCTGTACCTAAATTTAGTTCTCTAGCTTTAAAGACAAAGAAGTTAGGGCAGTTAAAGAAACAAATTTTGGAGTTTTCTTCAAAACGTCAAACTCGCAATTTTAAACGTCAAAATGGGCAATGTTTAGGCAAAGAACGTGAAACAAATACCGATTGTGAAGAAAACATGTTGCAAGAAGAGTGTTCTGCAAACCCTTAAGTTTCAGATTCAACCATCATTGCCCTTCATTTTACCAATATATTTACAGAATATTCATTTCAAATTCATTTCTCTAATGCTTTGGCTGTCAGTTTAGTTAAGTTGATGCTTTTTTGAATATTTATTTGTAGGTTTAGTGAAGTTTGTGGTTTAACGGTCTATATTTTTTTAGCTAATTTTTGTAGAACAAATTCGTTATGTATCTTTGCATTTTTTATCGAAATATGATGCGTTTGTAAGAAAAAATCTGGACGCAGTAAGTGCGTTTTGGTAGCAAATTTTCGGTAAATTTTCAGTTTAGGTCCCGAACGCTTTTCAAAAAACTGTTTTCAGAAACCTACCTAGAGCCCCCTCCTGGATCCACAAACCCCAAGAGACATTTCTTGTTCACACCCCCCAAAGAAGTTACATTTTTCGTAAAATGAAAAATTCACTAATGAGGAGATCTGTGTTTATATATATATATATATATATATATATATATATATATATATATATATATATATATATATATATACATATATGAGACATACTTGGTTCTCGGGTTGAACCGCATCCAGAATTTATGAAAACTCGACGTTTCGGCTTCTGTTTTGGAGCCATTTTCAAGAGGTAAAGGAAATATGTAAGGACACTCTAAGGCCTCAATCTGCCTACTCCTTAGAGTGGTGGACAAAGGTGGGTAACGGAAATATGTAAGGAGAGACCTCTCTGAGGCCTAGGGTTAAACACACTGAGACCTCACAGACGATCTACGGCGAGATTTCGGGAGTAGGCAGATTGAGGCCCCGTACTCGAGCTACAACAACCCAACCCACCTTTGTCCACCGCTCTAAGGAGTGGGTAGATTGAGACCTTAGTGTCCTTACATATTTCCTTTACCCACCTTTGTCCACCACTTTAAGGAGTAGGCAGATTGAGTTTTCATACATTCTGGAAGCGGTTCAATCCGAGAACCAAGTACGTCTCACATTAAAGACTGCGGAAATCTTTCTGAACATATATATATATATATATATATATATATATATATATATATATATATATATATATATATATATACGCTTTATTTTATTAATAGAACACCCCTTATGTTGTTGCGTTTTTGTGTTTTCCATCAAATTATAATGCATGTTTGTAAGGAAAACTCTGGGAACACTCAGAAATAGAGGGTTACCTGGAGCAAAATCAGATGGGCCATTAACAGCTTTAAGCCATACAAATCGCCGGGATTTGATGGAATAATGCCCATCATGCTCCAACAGGGGATAGATATACTGGCGCCGGTGCTTACCCTCATTATGAGGGCCAGCCTGGCTCTGGGGTACATTCCGAGGGCATGGAGACTGGCCAGGGTTGTATTTATTCCTAAACCTGGGCGTCCAACAGACCAGGCAAAGTCCCTGAGGCCAATAAGTCTCATGTCCTTCTTGCTGAAAACAGTGGAAAAACTGCTCGACCGGCACATTAGGGGCGGTGTACTGGAAGCATATCCTCTACACTGCGGACAATATGCATACAGAGCAGGATTCTCAACAGAAACAGCACTGCACCAACTGGTGCTGAAACTGGAGAATACGCTGGAGAACAAGGAGGTGGCGCTGGGGGCCTTCCTAGACATAGAGGGGGCCTTTAGCAACACCTCGTTCGGATCGGTTCTGGCAGCTGCCCGGGAGCGTGGAATAGAGGAGACCTGCTGCAGGTGGATCGGTTCCATGCTCAGGGACAGGGCGGTGTTCACCTCACTCGCGGGAGGGACTCTGCTGGCGGGGGTCGCGGCGGGGTGTCCGCAGGGGAGCGTTCTGTCTCCCTTGCTCTGGTGTCTAGTCGTGGACGGCCTGCTGGGGAGGCTCTCGGGAGGGGGGTATGAGGTACAGGGCTATGCGGACGACATTGTCATCATAGTCCGAGGAAAGGTCACACAGGCAGTGTGGGAGCGTATGCAGACTGCACTGAAAGTGGTGGAAGGGTGGACGGTTGATCAAGGGCTCGGGGTGAGCCCCGAGAAAGCAACCGTCGTGCCGTTTACGAGGAGGAGGAAGTGTGAAAGCCACAGAACTCTCACTCTATACGGTAGGAGCGTTCCAATGGCCAGGGAGGTAAAATATCTTGGGGTCGTATTGGACTCTAAGCTAACCTGGAATGGTCACATTGGAAAAATACTGCGTAAGGCAGTCATGACCTTAGCCGTCACTAGGCGGCTATATGGAAAAACGTGGGGACTAAGACCTAGTATGGCCCACTGGCTGTACACAAGGGTGGTCAGACCATCGTTAACATATGCGGCACTGGTCTGGTGGCCTAAGGTGACACAATCCAGTGCCAAACAAAAACTAGGCAAGATCCAAAGGATGGCTTGCCTAGGCATCACAGGGGCCATGTCTTCAACCCCAACAGCCGCCATGGAGGTGTTGCTGGATCTACCCCCCCTACACTTCGTTATTATGGGAGAGGCCAGGCTAGGACTATACAGACTAGCCTGCAATGGTAGACTGAAGATCAACCCAGGCTTCAGGGGCCACTGCAAAATTCAGGAGATCGTGAAGGAACCCATGCTTGAAATGAGGTCAGACTTCGCGAGCCCGCGAATGTGCAGGGAAAACAACTTCACAGTGGAAATCCCTGATCGCGGGGCATGGCGGGGGGAGACACCGGGCATACCACGGGACGCGCTCGTCTGGTTCACGGACGGATCTGGCGGGGAGCGTGGGACGGGGGCAGGTGTTTACTCGGAAGGACCGAGGGTAAGTCACAGTATTTCCCTCGGAGCCCATGCAACGGTGTTTCAGGCCGAGATGTACGCCATCCTGCACTGTGTGCGGGAGAACAAGAGGAGGGGCTACACCAACAAGCGGATCCTCATAGCCACAGACAGCCAGGCAGCCCTTAAGGCACTAAGTAGCCCACGGGTAAATTCCTGGCTGGTGAGTGAGTGCCGAGACGAGACGAGCGACCTGGCTGGGCAGAATGAGGTGACCCTCATCTGGGTGCCGGGTCACTCGGGGGTCAAAGGCAATGAAGAAGCTGACAGTCTCGCAAAGAGGGGGTCAGCAGAACCATTTATGGGACCAGAACCGGCTCTGGGCGTGTCAAAGAGCACTGCCAGGGGAGCCATTAAGTCCTGGGTCAGAAACCAACACAAGGTGTACTGGGCGGACTGTCCAGGGCTCAGACATGGGAAGTCAATAATTGACGGACCCAGTTCAAAGAGAGCTGTGGAGCTGCTAAACCTTAGCAGAGGACAGCTCAGAAACACAACAGGTCTCTTGACGGGACACATGGCCGTCAAGAAACACCTACATAAAATGGGGCGGTTCGAAGGGGACCTCGCATGCAGACTCTGCGGCGAGGGGGAGGAATCAGCCCAGCACATCTTGTGCGAGTGTATAGCTCTGGACCGGAAAAGACAACTGATCTACGGTCACTCTAGACCGGAGACAGAGCAATATAAAACTTCACCCTACCAATCGCTGTGCAGACTAGTTCAAGGCACAGTGATTTTGGAATGGGTGGAGTAAGACTAGGGGTATGCACAATCAACCAAGGGTTGCGGTGCTATCGGGGCGGCAAGGCCGCGGACGAGCCCTGAGGGAAAAAAAAAAAAAAAAGGAAAAAACATCGTTTTTGAGCTTTTTCAATTGTTCTGCAACTTTTCACGTTCTTGGCACATATTTCGAATGCATATCACAAACTGTGATATGGCGTTTTTATCAATAGATAGCGGAGCCCCATGGAAATGACGCATTCGGCGACCTTATTCTTTGTTTTACTCGTCGAAAAAATCAAGCTGCCGTATACAGCCACTCTCAAATAGTGGCTGAATTTGGAAAGTTTTCGCTGAAATGTTTTTAGTGTTTCCGTAGCAATATTTTTTTGTAAGTTTTTTGTGATATGTTGATAATGAATAATAAATGTTTAGTTATTGTAAAAAAAAAAGATAATCCGAAATTAATGAAAAATGTTAGACATCCAGGACAGCTGAACTCCTTTGAAAGCATATATATTGCGAAATATAGTTACAACAAAAATTGTATTAACGTGGCACCACCGCCGATTACGAGTCACCTGATCGATTGCTTCGCTAAATAAAAATTCCCACGTTTTTACACGTCCTAGAGATAACATAATAATACAGATAGTTCTGACAAAGCAAACTATGTTAATTTAGGTTTCGTTGAACCTTACCAAAATTACTAGAGATGGACACATTTTAGATAAGTTAGTAGGGACAGTGCAGACCTCGTCTCGCGATAAAAATACAATACACTACAGAATTTGCCTGCTTTTATTTTCCCATCTCAGTTCGGTCCCTTTACCTAAGATCCGGTGTATAAGGTGATGTTAGTTTTTAAAATAGTTAGAATTTTTCATCGTCTGATGACGCTAACTTGGTTAGTGAAACGATCGTCAGGTCTTTTTTAAAATGTGTTGTTGTGATTTGGGTCCTACAAGTGTAGTTGTCAGTGCTGATCACAGGTTCCAATCTTCACTTAGTGGGCAATTTATGTAAAAGAAATTATCATATATTTTTTTCAATTTTGGTCCTAAAGCTGTTTGTGAATAATTATATCTTGGCAGGTGTGTAAATGGTTTAAAGAGGTTCGTTGGCCAGGAAAATCGGACCTGTTTTTCTGGAACTTTTAAAGTTATTTTCGGAAAAATTTCCTATTTTATTAAAAATATAGTACATTGTTAGTACTATATCGGTTATACTATCAACCAAATGTCATTTTTGTAAACACAAGACATTTTCCATTAAAAACATTTTTACGAAAATTCACTACCATAACGCCTTTGCTGCGCCCCGAACGTTTTTTTTAATAAAATGCTTATAACTTTTTTTTCTCGTAAGATGGAGATCTAAATGTCGGTGTTTAGTTTACTTATTATAACAGAGACCTACCTACTAAATTTTATTAGCATAGCTTTATTTTCTGAAATACAATACAGAAAAAGCCTGGACGCAGCAAGTGCGTTATGGTAGTGAATTTTCATAGAAATGATCTGGCACACAATATTTTATTATAACTTTTTTTTCTTGTAACATAGACATCTACATCATTTTGGTGTATAGTTTACTTTTTATATCGTAAACCTACCTACCAAATTTGGTCATCATAGCTTTTTTATTTTTTGAGATAAAATTTTTTTTCGAATGAAAACTCAAATATTTCCCGGAAAACCTCGTCCGATTTTGCTGACTAACGAACTTATCCACGCCATTTACAAAAGGAAGGTACATGCCAAATTTTATCAAACTCGGCCCATTATTTTTTGAGTTATCGGTGTGATATATATATATATATATATATATATATATATATATATATATATATATATATATATATATATATATATATATATATATATATATATATATATATATATATATATATATATATATATATATATCGAAAAATTGTGGGAAAGCCGTCAGTTGCAAAATAAAACTCTTTATTATAGGCCGAGCTTTCGGAAAAATTTATTCCTTTCTCAAGGATATAACATGAGTTTTACTAAACTAATTATTCAATAAAAAAGCCTGGACGCAGCAAGTGCGTTATGGTAGTGAATTTTCATAGAAATGATCTGACACAAAATATTTTCTTATAACTTTTTTTTATTGTAACATATAAACCTAAATTTTGGTGTATAGTTTACTTTTTATATCGTAAACCTACCTACCAAATTTGGTTATGATAGATTTTTTATTTTTTAAGATAAAAATTTTTTTCAAATGAAAACTCAAAATTTTTTCGGAAAACCTCGTCCCATTTTTCTGATTAACGAACTTATCAAAGCCATTTATAAAATGAAGGTACATGCCAAATTTTATCAAAATCGGCCCATTATTCTTTGAGATAAACATTTTTTTCGAATGAAAACTCAACATTTTCCCGGAAAACCTCGGCCGATTTTCTTGACTAACAAACTTGTCAAAGCCATTTACAAAGGGAAGGTACATGCCAAATTTTATTAAAATTGGCTTATTACTTTTTGAGATAAGAATTTTTTTCGAATGAAAACTCAAAATTTTCCCGGAAAACCTCGTCCGATTTTCCTGACTAACGAACTTATCCAAGCCATTTGCAAAAGAAAGGTACATGGCAAATTTTATCAACATCAGCCCATTATTTTTTAAGTTATCGGTGTGATACATATATATATATATATATATATATATATATATATATATATATATATATATATATATATATATATATATATATATATATATATATATATATATATATATATATATAAACATATAAAAATTGAAACTGACCCCGGATATGGGTTCTAGGGGTCCTAGTTCGCGCTCATTTGAAAAAAATTTTTCAAAATTCAAAAGTCGGGATCTCCCCATTAGTGAATTTTTTCTACGAAAATTCACTAAAAACATAAAAAAACCTTTTTATAAATTTGACAAGTCGAAAAATGCCCTTCAGTCAAATTTATAAAAAGGTTTTTTTATATTTTTCATTGAATAATTAGTTTAGTAGAACTCACGTTATATCTTTGAGAAAGGAATACATTTTTCCGAAAGCTCGGCCTATAATAAAGAGTTTTATTTTGCAACTGACGGCTTTCCCACAATTTTTTGATAAATAACACTATTACCGTCACAAAAACTTAATACTATATATATATATATATATATATATATATATATATATATATATATATATATATATATATATATATATATATATATATATATATATATATATATATATATATATATATATATATATATATATATATATATATATAAATTGTAACTGACCCCGGATATGGATTCTAGGGGTCCTCTTTTGCGCTCATTTGCAAAAATTTTTTGAAAATTCAAAAGTCGAGATCTGTCCATTAGTGAATTTTTTCTATGAAAATTCACTAAAAAAAATTAAATTTGTCAATAAAACCTGGTCCGATTTTTCCTGGCTAACGAACTTATCGAACCCATTAACCATTCAACTACCTGGCTAGAAAAATTCAGCAGTTGATTTCCCATGCAATATTTTCTGCACAAATGTATATTTACTACAAAAACAGAACTTACAGATAAATATTTTCATTATTTCAAGAAGTATCCAATGCAAAATGGAGAAAATCCACTTCCATCACATATACTAAGAAACCAATGTCCACTGCATGAAATTTTTATATATTCAAAATAATGCACAATTTTCTTACAACATTCCTCATTATCAACACTTAAAATAACCACATAACCACTTTATAGTAACAAGAACAAACTCCGTAAGAAACCTTACAAAGAGTAAAATTGGCCATAAATAAGCTCTACCATCTGGCATGAAGGTTCTCGAGTGACTGAAATATTCACTTCACTCCGTTATATCAAAGGGTAGGTTCTACGAGATCACTTTAAAATGGGTGGAGCATATGTAAAGCTCTGTCAGATCCTTTCGCAGGACTGAAAATTGCATTCGAGTCCTTCGAATGCCATATCGAGTAGTGGGGAGCATAGCTTCCGAAACATCGATAGTCTAGCGAGCATGCACATTGGTGTTCCCAACCCTTATTTTTTACATGTGCAAATAATGCAACCCCTTTTTTAACAGAGGGTATAACCCTTTATGGAAATACAAGCATCATCAATCTTTACGAGTAGCTTTTAAATGGATTTATATCAATGCAAACTGAATACTGTATTTTTTGATGTTTATAAAACAGTATTGAGTTTTCTTGGTTTGGGAATTTTCAACTTAATATAAAATTGTTATGTTGTCATACAGAAACTAATTTTTTAGAGTTATAATCTTTTTAAATTATAGATACTTTAAGGTTTCTGTAAATATGTGTATACACTTACCTACATGCTTTTAGTAGTGTATTTATTGCAGTACCATTCAACTATATTTTAACATAGATTTAAGATTTTAAATTAGTTCAGATAAAATCAATATATTTATGAATCTACCACATCAATGCAATAAAGGAAGGGTTGTTTACCCCTTTTTTAACAGCTGCATCAAAAGGGGTGGGCTCTGATTTTTTAGGGTGTAAACATAACTACTCATTGTAGGTCTTGTGGGGACTGCATGCTGTTAATGTGTTGACTTTTAACTTTAAGAAATAGCTTATTGTGCAATAATAATTAATTAAACAAATAAAAATGTTTAAATCAAATAAACCAAAGTTTCAGAACAGCCCAACTTACCAACGAAACAAAAATCTCATTAACATTTTTAGGAGGATCAGGTGAAACTTAAAATTTTACCCAAAATAAAATACCTACATTCCTCAAATAATAATTCATGGTAACCCACATCAAGAATTAAGTAAAATTAAAATATAACCTTATTATTTATAATCATAATCATACATCATTCATCATACAAATGTTTATGATTTTGACAGTTGACATTAATAGGAAATAGATAATGTGTCTTCTTTTTTCTTCTAACGTTCATATCCTTTTAATCATAGGTTAAAACTAAGCTACACCGTACTACAACAAATAAATACAATGTATTACTGTGACGTCACAAACCAGGACAAAAATTGCGGCTGTTTCCAAACATAATTTACGAGCAGTTTTAAACAAATTGGGTTGTCATAACCGGATTATTACTCCTAATTTCTGCGTAGAATTTAAACAAAAAATTTTACTTATCTTATGTAGAATCTATGTCATATAGATACAATTATCCTGGTAACGGTAAAGCTACATATTCGTCTTACGTCGTCAATAATATAATAATAATAATAATAATAATAATAATAATAATAATAATAATAATAATAATAATAATAATAATAATAATAATAATAATAATAATAATAATAATAAATTTATTGTTCAATCGATATAGAAAACATGAACAAAGGTGTGGTGTTTTCCAACAATAATTTAAACTTAAATATAAAATACATACAATAACTAAACTAAATGTAAACTCAGTCACATATAGGTAACTCTAATAAAACTAGATATTAACACGCTTGCGAATGTAGAGATGTCTCTCAGAACTCAATGGCCAGCAAAAACAGCAGGAGTGTTACTATACAACACCTTGATGCAACCCCCCAGACTACTTACATTACACAGTCTATATGATTCAGTTAAGATGTTTCTAAAAGATTGGGCCTTACTATGGTCCCATCTAACGACTGTCTCGAAGTTATCTCTGAGTCTTTTGTATTGCAGTGGTTGTCTGCAAGGTACATCCAAGCACGTCGAGACAGGCAAATGGTCAGAGACAAACACCTCATCGACGACTTCAAAGCTTCTCACTAAATGACTATAGAAACAGCGTACCCATACCAAATCTACTGTGCTCTTACCAGAAGCCTTCATGTATGTAAACTGTTCCACATAATCTTCCAATCTACCATTCAAAACCATGAAGCCATAACTCTCCATAAGTTCCGCTAAAAGACTGCCTCTTTGATTTATAGTTCTATCTAAAGAGCGCCTCTCTGTGCCGACGTGGCCATCCAGTACATGGAAAAATCCATCAAGTTGGTTAAGAGGTCCAAATCGAGCGTTAAAGTCTCCACCTGTCACGATCGCGTCATCCTCATCCTGCGTGAAGACATCTCTTATGATTTCCTCAAGCATAAAAATACAATAGTGATTATCTAGGCATGGATTCACACGTTCCCAACAACTATATTTATATACAAATTTAACTTTACAAACAGAGTATACTCATTGTTTTCAATTATGCTAAATTGTAAACCTTGGCGGACCAACGCAAGCAAGCCACCACTAGCCCTACCCCTGTCTCTGTGTTTGATTGCGGCAAAATGTACGAAACTAAATTTGTTCAGGTAGGCGGGCAGCTCATACTCATCATTGGTCAACCAAGTCACACACAAACAGATAACATCATGGTTACTTAAAAAATGCTCTTCTTCATTGTTTAATTCATAAAGTCTGGAGTAACCATGTATATTCCAAAAAACAATTCTAAGACCGTGTATGTCTCTCGTCACATAGTTATTTGTAAGCCTATCACCACAAACTAAACTTCCCTGCTCGCCATGCACTTGACAATTCAGTTTTTTGGCACTTCATCGGTAATTTGACGAGATTCCTCATTCCAATAGAACCACTTACCATCTACCTTAATCTTGCCGTATCCCACGCTTACATTGCAACCTGCTTTCTTTTTATCGCTGGCCACTCTCCTAAGCTCAAACTGAATTTGGGATTCTTTCTGTGTAAGGTTGTCTTCTATGTATATTGATCGTCCCTTCAGTTGTCTTTTTGTTCTCATCACTGTCTGCTTGGCTTCCCAGTTTCTCATCTTAACAACCAACATGTTTTTCTTACCCCTAATATTATACGCTGAATCCACTTCGGGGTCAATATTCAACTCTTTTCTGAAAAACTCTTGGACCATCTTCTTTATATCATCGTATGTCTCACCCACCTCACCCTTAATTAGTAAATCGTTCCTACGTGCTCTCCTTTCCTGTTGTTCAAACCTTCTTTCTAGTAACTGTATCTTGGTGTGCAATATGCTTGTTTTCTTTCGGTGTTCCTCTGCTCTCGTTTTTATTTGTCCTCTAATTTCTTCGACGCTTCTCCTTAGTTCCGAGTTTTCCTTTATTTCTCGAGTATCTGTTGCCATGTTTCGTCACTAATATCACGCAGGTTACGTTTCTTATTTAAAGATTTCGATTTAACTAGTGACTAACCAGATAACAGTTTTTCTTTTAGTCGTTTACGAAAATTGAACCGTAATGTATCTACCGTTTACAGAATTGTGCACAGCTGGTTGTACGGTACATGGATCCGGTTCAGTAATTGTAAAGCGTTTTAAAAGCACTCTGAATGGTATATAAGTCAATTTAAAAATTCAAGCTCAGGAAATTTAAATATTCTGTTTCTTGGTTTATTTTGTTCACATTTACAATCTACAGAGTGTTTCAAAAATGATGGTGTATCTTACAGGTTCACATTCAGCACAAAAAATAAGACTATTTTTTCATATAAACATGGGTGCGCAAATGCTTAGTTTTTTAAATACAGCGTGTTAAAATTATTTGTTTTTGTCAGTTTTTCATTAATAAATCCGAGTCAAATTAAAATTTAGACGTGAAAATTGGCATGTGAGGGTTTTCGAGGGCAAACAATTTCAATATGTTATTGTTAATAACACTGCTGGCAGAGGGCGCCACCTGTAGGAGATGGCTTGCATTCAATTGGCTCTAATTTTTTGACACACAGTAATATCGACTTACCGTATAGCTACATTGAAGCCCTTATCAATTGTAAGCAAAAAATGTATACTTGATTTAAACCTCTCAGACACACCATTTTCGAGATATTTCAATTTTTGTGTGTCGATGTCGCTCAAAAATTAATTCTGCGACAAATCATAGGAATACATTTTTTACCTTTTAATTGCTATCAGTATGTATAAACTTAATTTTCTTATTCTCCGGTTGAAAATTAAAATCTTACCAGAAAAAAGAACTGACAAGACACAATCATGAAGATAAAATAAAAAGCCATGATAACAAACTTTGAACAAACCATTTAACAAAGTGGTTTCCATCGTTACGGGACTTGACTTTTGCGTTTTCGTCTTGATATATACTACGTTTGACTTTTACGTTTGAGACTACTCATTATTTTTAAGCAATTAATTGTATTGTCCGTAATTTTTCTAATTAAATATGGAAGTCTTTGCCAACAATGAACTAACAGACATGCATGTCATGTATTCACGGGCTTTTGGTAACTGTTTTGAGGGGAAACGACTGTATGAAGAAGCCTTCCCGAATCGGAGATTTCCAGACAGAAGGATGCTTCAACGGATTGACATCCGTCTGCGAGAAACAGGTACATACTTACATTATCTAATACATCGATCTGTCTCTTTCGAATATATTTTTTTTTACCAGGTACCCTTAATAAAGTTACTGCTGATCGAGGCAGACCACGAAGTGCACGAAATCCTGATTTTGAAGAGGATGAAATTGAAGAAAATCCACAAATAAGTACTATCATCTGGGAGCATCCAATGCAACAATATGGCGAGTTCTTCACGAGTAACAATTGCGTCCATATCACATCCAACGTGTGCAGGCACTATCGCCCGAAAGAGATTTTATACCTCGCCTACAATTTTGCCAATAGTTTCTTCAACATAATAATGTAGAGTACTTGTCGAATTGTGTATTGTTCACTGACTGGATTTACGCACGGCGGGATCGTCAATTTTCGTAACAGCCATATTTGGGCTGACGAAAATCCCCACGCAGTTTTTGAAAGGCATCATCGACAGCAATTTTCCTTAAATGTATGGGCTGGACTTGTAGGGTGTAATTTGATAGGACCAATTTTTTTACCTCACTTAATGCTACAACGTATCTTGAATTCCTGCAAAACCAACTAAATGGGTTATTAGAAAATGTACCTCTTGACATAAGACATAACCTGTGGTTTATGCATGACCGAACCCCCCACATTTCGCCCTAAATGTCAGAAATTACCTAAGCAAAACTTTTGGACGCCGATGGATCGGATGCGGTGAACCTCAGCCATGGCCGGCTAAATTATCTGATTTAAATCCTATGGACTTTTATTTATAGGGGCATCTCAAAAGTATTGTTTATGAAGCAAATGTTGAAAATGTTGATGATCTGCAGCAAAGAATTGTACTTGAATGCGAACAAATTAGAAATACACCAGAAATATTTCACAGAGTACGACGTTGTATGCTCCGCAGAATACAAAAGTGTATTGAAGTGGATGGTGGCCATTTTTAACATTTATTCTAGTCAGGTATAATAAAATGTTATACACTTTTTTATTTGATGTTTTATTTGTTGTTAAAATTTGCAGACAATACAATTAATTACTTGAGAAAAATTAATTTTTGAGCGACATCGACATACAAAAATTGAAATATCTCGAAAATGGTGTGTCTGAGAGATTTGGATCAAATCTAGATTTTTTGCTTACAATTGATAACGGCTGCAATGTAGCTATACGGTAGGTTGATATTACTGGGTGTCAAAAAATTATAACCAATTGAATGCAAGCATAGTCTTACAGGTGGCGCCCTCTACCAGCAGTGTTAGTAACAATAATATATTTAAATTTCTTGCCCTCAAAAATCCCCGCATGTCAACTTTCACCCAAAATTTTAATTTGACTCAGACTTATTCGTAAAAAACTGGCAAAAACAAATAACTTTAACACACTGTATTTAAAAAACTAAGCATTTGCGGACCCATGTTTATATGAAAAAATAGTCTTATTTTTTTGTACTGAATGTGCATCTGTAACATAGACCATCATTTTTGAAACACCTGTATAGTTTTATGAAATATTG
This sequence comes from Tillus elongatus, assembly GCA_964006375.1. Taxonomy (NCBI): domain Eukaryota; kingdom Metazoa; phylum Arthropoda; class Insecta; order Coleoptera; family Cleridae; genus Tillus; species Tillus elongatus. The sequence goes on from OZ023267.1 coordinate 132,356,769, forward strand.
AAAATATAAAAATAAATAACAAGTAATTAAAAGTAAACAGATAAATATAATAACTGATAAAAAGCCAACGGTCGCCGGCACTACTTTTCGTTTATGTGATTTCCATTACAACAATTTATCTGCTAATTTCAAGCTTTCTTTGGGTAATATATGAATTTGGATCTTCAAAAAATCGTTTTGGTTTATATTTTAGTAACCAATATATTAAACGATGATATTAACCAAGGTTTGCAGACTAATCTATCAACCTTGGATATCAACAATGTTATTGACAGTAATTGTAGCTCATTGCTACAGAATAGATCCTTATACAAATTTACTTAAATGAAGCGGCTTGAGCATTTATTGTGCTCTAACTGAACATCGTAACAATAGAGGTCACCAGCAGCACCATTCCACAAAACAGGAGGTCTACTGTGCGCCATTTTTATTCTTATACAGTCAAATATTTTAAACGTAAATTGTAATTATTGTTCACTTTCCATTATTTGACTATAATACAAGTTTGCTGGATGTTATTAAGTATTGATAAGAAGTTGTGACGTTTACATAAAGTTTCTTTGGGTTAAATGTTTTATTGCTTTCAGTGATAGTGTCTTAATTTGTAAAGCAGGATGCATAATCCGGTTTCGTCCTTATTAGAACTCCTCAATACGCCATACCTGCGCTTCAACAAATCGGGCTTAATGTAGGCATTGCCATAATATGCTATGGAAAATAGCGCAAAGCGTCATGTCTGGTCTGATGCAATTAAATGCCCGTCGCGGTATTAGCCAAAGCAGTGGTTGTTTTCGCAATATAGTTTTTCCACCAGATTCGCTCCTGCTGTACTGTATGTACGTGGAAGTTGCTGTGAAAGCCTAGAACTGTCACAACACCAGAGGTGGCGCTTTGCGCTATTTTCCATTGCAGTGTTTTAATTGTTTGTCGATTTTTGGTTTAAAGGTGGGTGTTTTGTGAATCAATGTTATCATAAGCTTTGTATTTAAACAAAAATATAATTCTCAATTTACTTTCAGTTTTTCCAAAAAAAAAAAAACATCGTGCTATAAAGCTGTTTTCTGTTAAAACACAATAAGTGTATATTATATATGTTTGATCTTCCATTAATCATATCAGCATGCAAATATAACTGCAATATTATGGCAATTAATTTTATTTTATTTATCATTTATTTTTCTTATAATTGCATTGTAGAAAACAGATCTTTGTATATTACTGAAATATATCTTTTTTTGATTTCACTATTAACATCATTAAAAAATTCATATGCCTAATTTTACTTCTTTACTCGCATCGATATAAAATTAAATAAAACAAACTCACTTGAATTTGACAAGTGAAAACCAAATCAAATTTCCTGCGGGTGATTTAGCAATAATTCCATACATAAGAGGTGGCTGCAATAATGTTTAATAATCAAACCGTCTTAATGCAATTTGTAGACGTGTTGCCTAAATAGAAACATATATAATCACCAACATTGAAGTTTATATGATGATATAAAATTCAAGTATTGGAATTTGAAACAAGATGCTTACAACGCACATATATATGTTTATATATATATATATATAAGTAGATAGGGCGCCACCTGGGCGCATCCCCTCCACTTTTTACTGCGCATGCGCGTGACGTCATGCGCATGCGCTGACCTGCGCAGACCTGTGACAGTTGACAGCTGACCTGTCAGATTTGACAGGTGTCAAATGTCACTGACCTGACAGCTGTCAACGTCAGCTGTCACCTGACCTGACATGTGTCAACGTCAAATGTCACCTGACCTGTCAGATGACGTCACAAGCATTCCAAGATGGCTGACCTGTCATAGACAGTCGCAAGCCGGGTTCTCTCTATGGAACTAACCTGAGATGACGTCACAAGCATTCCAAGATGGCTGACCTGTAAGAGACATCTGCAACTCCGGGGTTCTCTCTATGGAACTAACCTGAGATGACGTCACAAGCGTTCCAAGATGTCTGACCTGTGTGTCCATAGATATCTACAAGTCAGGTTAGCTCTCCATGTGTGTTTGTCTGATTGTTTATTAAGGTTATGTATTTGTTTATTAAGGTTATGTTCGCTCACGTGTCATCTGTTTGTTTATTAAGGTTATGTTTGTATTTGTTTATTAAGGTTATGTCATGTGTGTGTTGATTACCATGCATCTGTTTGTTTATTAAGGTTATGTATTTTGTTTATTAAGGTTAGGTGTTCGTAAACACAGCTGTTTGGTTTGTTTATTGTGTTGTTGTTGTTAAGGTGTATTGAAGTTTGTTAGGGTATTTCGTTTTTGGCGGGAAATTTGAATTTGTTTGAAAATTTCTGTCTGTTGTGTCCAGAGATCTTACTCCTCAAGCTAGAGAACATTCTATTTGTAAAGTTGTAGAGTGTAGAGAATATTCTCTAGCTCGAGGGGAGACATCTGTTGGACACAGTCATTCGGTTTAGTCACACACATACATATATGAGGAAGATATATTGAGCGGGTAATTTGAAATTTTGATTTTAATTTGAAATATGATTTTTGAAAGAAAAGCATTCGCCAGAAATTAGATTTGAACCCCCAACCATACAACTTACTAAGATATGCAAACGCCCCTAAACCGATCATGCTATTCAGACATACGATGAAAGTTTGTTATCAGTGGGTATATATAAAACAGAAACCTGTTACATAAAACGAGTTTATGAGGCTGCTGAGTTTGTGTGTGTGGGCAGGGGTGGTATCTCTATTACATTCCAATTGAATAATAGGAACTGTAATGTTAAAAACAATTGTTTATTTATAGTAAAAAGAAATTTAAAACACGTACCAATTTACCTATCTAATATCATTTAATAACAAAAACGTTTCAAGTAAACTATATCAATAAGAAAAACGTATTTACATCTAGATATGTTAATGAGTTTATTTTAATAGCCTAATAAAACTCGGGGACTTGGTTTTATTGCCGGCGTGTTTGTTTATGTTAGTGTTTGTATTTTGAATGAATGAATCTAAATTTATATAGGGAGTGATCAAAAACACACAAGTAACAAAACTCAATTTAAAACAACTAAATTAAACTTTGATATACGAGGATTGTTTGATAAGTATTGTTTGTATGTAAACATAAATAATATAATAGTATACTTACATACAGCAAGAGACGTCATACTTGTTTCACGGCTTAACACACACTAACGTATGTTGAGGTCTTGAATGGGGCCCCGTTATAGAAATAACACAGTTGTTTAATGACATCCACTTGAACCAAACAAAACATATAGACGCTGTTGTTGATTGTTAACACACACACACAAGCACTCTATGACTAGAGAGTTATAGATGTACAACGGTCGTCGTACACAAGCCAGTCTTGTGTTTGATTCCGCAAAAACAAGAAACATTTTAGTTCCATACTATGGCGTTCTCAATTGTTGGAGAGTCGACTACAAGAAACAGTCGTTTTAATATTATACAGAACATGGTGCATTTCAAGTTGAATCCACTCAATAGCAGTGGCGTCAATAATCCTGAACAATGGCTTAAGAACGGTATGCAGGAAATTTATAATCGAGTTATTAGAGACTTGAACACCGACACCAAAGTAAGCTTTACATTCTCCGGCTTGGATAGAGACTATCATATGCCGTTTAGGAAGCTGTCGTTGCTGACGTTTGAAGAAGTGTGGTCTGAGCTGTACAAGATGTATCAGAGCAATAAGGGGGCCATTGAAGGTGATGCCTTTACTATAACAGCTACAAGTCTAGGATCATCACAGCACCAGCAAGCAACCACTTCACAAGGTTCTGGTTTGTCGACGCAGCAGCAGCAGCACCAACAGCAGTTTAACGAAATCAATCTACAAGAGAGTGAAGAAGAACATACAGCCGCGAGACCAACAACAACAACACAACCACTAACACAGGATGACAAGCAAGAACTGAATGATGATGGTCTCCGTTGCTGTGTCATTTGTTTTAAACGCTGTCCACCAACAGAGAGAAGCTGTTGTGACAAATGTTTCATTAAAAATGGTCAAAACTTGGGAAAATGGCTACCATACAACGCACACTCATGGGAAAGTTATGAAAATTTCGTAAAATGGCAATACACGTACGACAGGAGGAAGGTTACATGTTTACACTGTAATAAACAAATGTTGAGAACGTCCATTTATAGACACAAACAAATATGTCTAAAGAGAGCTGACGTCGATCCTAGGCCTGTAAACGAGTAAAAAGTATGTCGCTCTGTACACATGTCCATATCAGAATACATAACACAATAAAACAGAGAACAAACAACATGGTTATGACTCATATCCTGTAGGATGACATCATACCATTATTCGTGTTTGAGCTTGTCTGTGCATCTGTTTAATATACGCAAGAGAGAGGCCCTCTTAGGGGTAAATAACATGTCTGTTGATGACCTTGGTCTGATAAACCTGTTTGACGTTGTCTTTACAGTTATGATCTAGGGGTTAGTTCTGTTAGGTGGTATCCAGCCATCAGTTGTGTTTGAGCTTGTCTAGAAGCTAGTTTTGTTGGTGTACGTTGAACAAGGTGTAACTAAAACTAATATGGTGCAGAATACGCGAAAACGAAAATCTCTCAACACAGAAAATACAGGTAGAGGTGCTGGTGGAGGTAAAAAGCTTAAAGTGTTACAAGATGTCTTGCTGGCTAACGCAGTTGAAAGTATTATAACAAAAGAAGAACCAAAGACGTGGGATAATATCATAGGTGAGCTGTACACAAGCTATCCAACAACAACAAACACAAGTGAACCGAATAATCTCTCTGATATTAGTATGAATGCTGCAGATCCTACAAACATACAAACAGTCGAATATCAGCCTACACACGATGAGCTATTCAATGAGAAGTTGGTGCAGATCAATCAGAAAAGTATGGAGAAAAAACTAAAAACACAAGACTGTGAGCTCGTTGGTCAGACAACGTTTGCGCTGTTGGCAAACGGTGAGAAAATACTTACGATCGGAGCTGACCCCATGCTTAACTTTATGCCTCTGGTTAAGGTTTCACAGAAAAATTGTAATATACCTGTGTTTTTCGACATGTGGACATTTGAAGAATTTTTAAACGTGTTACCCACCATAATTTTCAACCTGGAAAACCAATCACAAGGTACAGACAAAAACACCGATTCGTATACACTTACTAAATACTTGGTTCAAACACAACGAAAATCAGTGTTTTTTAAGTTTAGGTTGTGCAGTGATGAATATGTCACTAATTTCAACCTAAGCTTGGAATCATTGAAAATACTAGAAGATGTTGGCTCTGTGGTCAAAGACTTATTATTGGAATTACGTTTTAGGAGTTTCTTTGACCTAAACATGTTTATGGCTGACATTAGATCGGAACTGTCCAAGTTCAGAGACAGGGCAGTTATACCTTGTGCCTTCTTCATTGCCCGCTTAAAATACTCTGAGAATCTGTGTATAGTGTGTGAATTTATTACTAAATATCAACTTGTACTGAAAGATATGCTAACATGTAACAGATTTACCTATAACACTAGTTGATAATAAAATATATGTGTAAAAATCTCTGTGTTTTATTAGCTGTATTTTCTGACAATCATTCTGTTGGCGTGAATGCATAAAGGAAGATTTGAAATAAAAAAATACTTTTAACATGTTTCCTTTATTCATAACATAATACAAGTTATTTAATGTCTTTAGTGTTGACCCAGGAATTATGAGTACGATCAAAACCAAGCCATTTCACGTAAGACTTGGGGCCTTTTTTTCTCAACACTCGTTCGATTAAATACAGGTCAGAAGATAACTGTCATACAGGTGTCTAACACAGGTGTCTAACACAGCTGTCTAACACAGCTGTCTAACACAGCTGTCTAACACAGCTGTCTAAGACAGCTGTCTAACACAGCTGTCTAACACAGCTGTCTAACACAGCTGTCTAAGACAGCTGTCTAAGACAGCTGTCTAAGACAGCTGTCTAACACAGCTGTCTAACACAGCTGTCTAACACAGCTGTCTAACACAGCTGTCTAACACAGCTGTCTAACACAGCTGTCTAACACAGCTGTCTAACACAGCTGTCTAACACAGCTGTCTAAGACAGCTGTCTAACACACAGCTGTCTAACACACAGCTGTCTAACACACAGCTGTCTAACATACAGCTGTCTAACAGACAGCTGTCTAACACACAGCTGTCTAACAGACAGCTGTCTAACAGACAGCTGTCTAACAGACAGCTGTCTAACACACAGCTGTCTAACAGACAGCTGTCTAACAGACAGCTGTCTAACAGACAGCTGTCTAACACAGGTGTCTAACACAGCTGTCTAAGACAGCTGTCTAACACACAGCTGTCTAAGACAGCTGTCTAACACACAGCTGTCTAACACACAGCTGTCTAACACACAGCTGTCTAACACACAGCTGTCTAACACACAGCTGTCTAACAGACAGCTGTCTAACAGACAGCTGTCTAACAGACAGCTGTCTAACACAGGTGTCTAACACAGCTGTCTAACACAGCTGTCTAACACACAGCTGTCTAACAGCTGTCTAACAGACAGCTGTCTAACAGACAGCTGTCTAACAGACAGCTGTCTAACAGACAGCTGTCTAACAGACAGCTGTCTAACAGACAGCTGTCTAACAGACAGCTGTCTAACACACAGCTGTCTAACAGCTGTCTAACAGACAGCTGTCGAACAGACAGCTGTCTAACAGACAGCTGTCTAACAGACAGCTGTCTAACAGACAGCTGTCTAACACACAGCTGTCTAACACACAGCTGTCTAACAGACAGCTGTCTAACACAGCTGTCTAACAAGACAGCCGGATATCGTGATAAATAAGAAGGCATGTACCGTGACAGAGTCAGTATATGTTAAACCACCACACAACCTGTATCGCTCAAACAAATGATTAGACCGACTGGTAACACCAAAAACAGTTGTAGCACAATGGAAGTGTTGGGTAAGGAAGAGCAAAAAGTTAAGAAAAGGATTTTACAACTTGCTGACAATATTCGAAAAAAACATTTAATGCTTAAACTTACCAGAGCTGAGAATGATGATGCTCTGCAACGTTTATATAAACCACTTGTTGAGCCCCTAAGTGAAATATCTAAAAACACAGCAGCACTGCAGCAGCAACAGCCATCGCAACCACCAAAGGTTGAACAAATCAAAGACGAAGTCGATATACCAGAAACGAAACCCCAAGTACAGTTCCTTAAAGACCATGAAGTTTTTGAAGCTGAACCAAGGGAAGAGGCTGAGGCGACAAGTTCCGATGAGGACATCCCAACATTTGAAGAGCTTGAGGCAGACCTACAAACTGTCACAACCAACCCTGCATATCAAGAATTTTTGGAGCAATATCCTGACCGAGTTCGATATTATGTAGACAAGTATTTTACTGAACCACCGAGGCTTGCTACTATTGATCAAACGTATGGTGCTCGCTACGCTAAAGATACTGGTAGCTGGAGTCTTGGCAACAAACACTTGGACTTTACTGATGCTGAGATTCAACTGGGCCAAAGGAGATACCCGCAAACACAAGGTTTGCTAGAATTGATATTTATGAAAACACCTAGAGGGTATACCTATGATGATCTTCAACACTATAGAGATATTCTAGAAGCAACTAGTGTTCATAAAATGAACTATGATCCTAACGCACGAACCAAGGGTTGTTCCTCTGAAAAGTATCTGACTCTAATAAAACCAGTGATAAATCCACGAGGTCGTAGATCCTCAACACCTCAAGGTTTTGGTTACACCTACGAGGAAGACGATGACGACAGCACCGACAGACATCTTAACAAAAAACAAAAGACTGAACTTAAAACTCAGAGTGATAAGAGCAGCGATAGCAACGGCATGAGCCCAAACAACATCAGCACCAACAACTATATGATACAAAATAACAAACAAATAGCCTATGTGTATTGGAATGACATAAACGAGTTGGTTGACAGACTTAGACTTTTAGTGGCTTCCCAAGTTGCAGGTAATACTGCTCATAACAACGAAATTCAGTCAATCTTGGAAGAACTAAAAGAAGCTAGTGTTATCACCTAGTAAGCCCACAGCCATGAAGAGACACCGACGACAACAACAACAACAGCACCAACGCAACACTGAACCATCTAATGTTAATAATTCTATAAATGTATTCCAACAAAGAGTTTACATACTTGTACTTAGAATCAAATAAAAGTCTTTGTTAAAATTACTGTGTTTTTATTTTGTAATACAATTAAAAAGTATGTCTTAAAGCAATAATATCCTGAACAAACTTATCTTGTGGTACATCTGCTATGTCTGTATTCTAGACAAGCTCAAACACGAATAATGGGGGTGATTCAACAGATATAACACAAGGTCATCAACTGACACGTTGTTTACCTTTAAGAGGGCCTCTCTCTTGCGTATATTAAACAGATACACAGACAAGCTCAAACAGGATCAAGGTTAACAACTGTAAAACGTTGTTTATCCTTTTGTAAGGCCTCTCTCTCTCTCTCTCTTACATCAGTTTGTTTCCTCAATACAAGAGACAGAGACACTTGTTCAGTATGTGTTAAGTCGTGAAACAAGGATGACGTCTCTTGCTGTATGTAAGTACACTCTTATTATTATGTGTGTTTGCATTCAAATAACAAATACAAACATAACCTTACTAAACAATCAGATGATTGGTAATCAACATGTATACAAACACCTAACCTCATATGTCAACAACAACTGGCTTTGTTTTATATATACAACAGCGAACAAACTTTTAACGTGTGTGTCTGTGGAGCTATTGGTTTAGGGACAGTGTATATATGTAAAGCAAACAACGGCTGATTCGAGGTTCGTGGGTTCAAATCTAAGTTCAGGCGAATGCTTTTCTTTCAAATACACATGCATCTGTCAGTTTAAGCAAAGACTTTGAACTGTCATGACGTGTTTGTTAAACAGCATGTATAAGCTTCAACAATGGCAATCAGTTGTCTGTCTGTCTGTATCCTCAACACAGAAGACACCTGTTCAGTAGTGTGTGTATTAAGCTGTGAAAGAAGGCTGACGTCTCTTGTTGTATGTAAGTACAATCTTGTATTATCTCTGTTTGCATTCAAATAACAAATACATAACCTTAACAAACAATCATATGACTGGTAATCAACACGTGTGTGAACATAACCTTAATAAACAAATACAGACAGTAGTGTGTGTGTGTGTGTGTGTGTGTGTGCGAACATAACCTTAATCAACAAATACAAACATAACCTTAATAAACAATCAAAATGGCTTGGTAATCAGTCTGTATACGAACACCTAACCTTAATAAACAAAATACATAACCTTAATAAACAAACAGATGCATGGTAATCAACACACATGACATAACCTTAATAAACAATCAGACAAACACACATGGAGAGCTAACCTGACTTGTAGATATCTATGGACACACAGGTCAGACATCTTGGAACGCTTGTGACGTCATCTCAGGTTAGTTCCATAGAGAGAACCCCGGAGTTGCAGCTGTCTCTTACAGGTCAGCCATCTTGGAATGCTTGTGACGTCATCTCAGGTTAGTTCCATAGAGAGAACCCCGGAGTTGCAGCTGTCTCTTACAGGTCAGCCATCTTGGAATGCTTGTGACGTCATCTCAGGTTAGTTCCATAGAGAGAACCCGGGTTGCAACTGTCTATGACAGGTCAGCCATCTTGGAATGCTTGTGACGTCATCTGACAGGTCAGGTGACATTTGACGTTGACACATGTCAGGTCAGGTGACAGCTGACGTTGACAGCTGTCAGGTCAGTGACATTTGACACCTGTCAAATCTGACAGGTCAGCTGTCAACTGTCACAGGTCTGCGCAGGTCAGCGCATGCGCATGACGTCACGCGCATGCGCAGTAAAAAGTGGAGGGGATGAGCCCAGGTGGCGCCCTATCTACTTATATATATATATATATATATATATATATATATATATATATATATATATATATATATATATATATATATATATATATATATATATATATGTATGTATGTATGTATGTATGGATGTGTGTATGTATCCGAGCGATAACTCAAAAACTACTAAACTGATTTCAATTAAACTTGGCAAAAATCTTGTTTGGGCGAAAACGCTATATTTTTGTAAGTATCAGAGTAACTGGAATGAGACTTTATGTTATGCTGTCGCATAATATAGCAGAAATTTAAACAAAATCAAGCCAAGTCTCTATAAAAATGATTCTAAAATAGTTTCTTTTATCTTTAAACTTAAACATAAGACATCATATAAGACCGAAACAATCGTGGGATGTGTTTCAATGGTAATTTTCTAATTCTGTAATTAATTAGTTCTATATACTTTGAATATAATATCCCGGGCATGAAGACGATCTGAAGTATCACGCTAATAAAACGTTACTTCACATGTGCCTAGATGACGCAGGGGCACCGCGCTTGCTTCGCTAAGCAGATGGTTACGCCATCGAATCCAGCTCGATGAATGTATGTTTTTTTTGACATTTGGATAAACAATAGTGCACAGATTTCATACGTTTTGAATAAGATCCCTTTTTGTTTAAAACGCCTAAATAATTTTGTCACCTTTGAGTCTGAAATTATAATTTTGTTATTGTTGATATTGAAAAAACCGGTTTGATTTGGTTGACTAAAACGAAATCATACTGGCGACTAATAAGCAAAAATAACTGCTACGTTTATAATTTGGCAGATACTGGAAATCTTCTGTATCACTTTTATGAAACTTGTAATACAAGTTTCCTTTAAAGAGACTTACACTATCTACACATATAGCAACATTTAGTTCTTTAGCTTCATAGAAAATTGAGTTTTGTAAATTTTTCTCAAAAGGAGTTGGAACGCAAGATTTTTTTGATAATAGAGAGATATCGATGGTAACACTTTCGAAAGAATTCTTCAAATGTGCGTGTACTAGGACCTCTAAAGTCGATCTTCAAGTGCTGTGCAAGTTTAAAGTATTCACTTTACTAATATGGCGTAGGAGCTCATGCTTGAAATGAGGTCAGACTTCGCGAGCCCGCGAATCTGCAGGGAAGACAACTTTACAGTGGAAATCCCCGACCGCGAGGCATGGCGGGAGGAAACGCCGGGCATACCAAGGGACGCGCTCTTTTTGTTCGCGGACAGATCCGGCGGGTAGCCTGGGACGCGGCCGGTGTTTATTCAGAAGGACCGAGGGTAAGTCATAGTATTTCCCTCGGAGCCTATGTAACGGTCTTACAGGCCGAAGTGTACGCCATCCTGGACTGTATTCGGGTGAACAACAGGAGGGGCTACAGCAACAAGCGGATCCCCACAGCCACAGACAGCCAGGCAGCCCTTAAAGCCCTAAGTAGCCCACGGATAAATATCTGGCTGACGAGTGAGTGCCGAGACGAGACGAGCGACCTGGCTGGGCAGAATGAAGTTACCCTCATCTGGGTGCCGGATCACTCGGGGGTCAAAGGCAATGAGGAGGCTGACAGTCTCGCGAAGTTAGGGTCAGCAGAAACATTTATGGGACCAGAACCGGTTCTGGGCGTGACAAAAAGCACGGCCAGGGGAGCCATTAACTCCTGGGTCAGGAACGAACACAAGGTGTACTGGGCAGACTGTCCAGGGCTCAGACATGGGAAGTTAGTAATTGACGAACCGAGTTCAAAGAGAGCTATAGAGTTGCTAAATCTTAGCAGAGGACAGCTCAAAAACATAACAGGTCTCTTGACGGGCCACTAGGCCGTCAAGGAACACCTGCATAAAATGAGGCGGTTCGAGGGGGATCTCGCATGCAGACTCTGCGGGAGGGGGAGGAATCAGCCCAGCAATTCTTGTGCGAGTGTAAAGTTCTGGACCGCAAAAGACAACTGATATACGGTCAGTCTAGACCGGAGACAGAGCAATATAAAACTTCACCCTACCTATCGCTGTGCAGACTAATTCAAGGCACAGTGATTTTGGAATGGGTGGAGTAAAAACGACTAAGGGCATGCACAATAATCCAAGGGCTGCAGTCTTTTCGAGGCGGCGAAGTCGCGGACGAGCCCTGAGGGTAAAAAATATGCCCGTATAATAATAGTGTACAATTCTTATGAAAATTCGCTACGATAACGCACTTGCTGCGTCCCGAAATTTTTAAGAATTTTATTAATAATGTTTGATACCAAATAATTATAGAAGTGTTTAAAATACATAAGGCTGATTACATTTTCAAATTCGGTGTTCTATGTGAGAAAATCCTTATGGTGGTCCATATATAGCGCACTTACTCTAAGTCATATATATATATATATATATATATATATATATATATATATATATATATATATATATATATATATATATATCTTTTCTCTGGGTATCGAATCGATTTAAAACATTTACAATCTTACAATCATAATTTCATCGTAACTTTAGTAGATGTTGCTTTCTTCCATAATTACGTTATATAACCTCAGGCCATAACTTGCAGACATCAGCGCATTAAGAAATATCTGATACACAGTTACCAGGGTATCTCAAAAGGATTCCCATAGCTCCTTCCAGAAGTTTAGGGCGGTAAATATGATCCCTGTTTTATTGGCAGGGTTAATTGTTTGAAAGCTCACCTCTCCCTCTCTTCATCTAGTAGATGGCCCGAGGCAGCCAATCAATAATAGAATAATGAAATAAAAGACAGTCTACAGTGAGAAAATTAGTCGCTAATCACTTCTGACGGCAACTGCTCCAGCTTTTCCAAAGAGTTACATAACTGTGTCTGGCCAGTTTAGTATTTAAGATTTATTAAAGTTTGAACTCCTACTGAAGTTTTATTTAATACACTGATGGGAGTTCTTATAGATGGTTCAACTTTGTCGATAATTCTTGCTTTTTTGTTAAAGTTTTTCTTGAATGCGAAGTTCCACTATGTTGCCGGAATAGTTATAATGAAACAACATTGTTTTTTAGTGAATTTTCTTTTAAAAAAATCGGTAATGAGGATATTGCGACTTTTGAATTTTGAAAAAATTCTTCTTCAAATGAGCGGGATTTAGGACGCCCAAAACCCAAATCCGAGGTTAGTTTCAGGCTTTATATATATATATATATATATATATATATATATATATATATATATATATATATATATATATATATATATATATATGTGTGTGTGTGTGTGTGTGTGTGTGTGTCACACCGATAACTCAAAAAATATATAGAGCCGTTTTTGTTAAAACTTGGTGGGTACCTTCCTTTTGCAAGTGGCTTGGATAAGTTCGTTATCCAGGAAAATCGAAACATCTAACCAGCTTTTCCCGGAACTGTTTGTGGTTTTTTTTGGGGGGAAATCTTTATATCCCCGGATGTAACAAAGCTATGGTAACCAAATTTGGTAGGTTGGTTTATATCATAAAAAGAAAATAATTCACCAACATTTGGATCTCTACGTTAAAAGAAAAAAGATTACGTTACTATTTAGCGTTTTTTTTTCCTTCAGTTGGGCAAAATGGGAGTTTTTCATGAAGAAAATGTGTAGTCGGTTGATGGCCGGAACGGTTGATAAGGAGTTCCAACTTTCTATGGACTTCTGTAAGGTGAGTTTTTTACAGTTTGCATTTCCAGCTCCTTTGCACCATGTTCACCGTGCACAGCACCTCAAATTTGCTTTAGGTCTCTTAACTGTATTGTGGAGTGGAGATAACAGCATTTGTCTGATGCTTAATGCATAAAGGGGTTTCTCTAAGAATGTTTCTGAAATTCTTTTTCAAAAAACTAACACTGCGCTAATCTGCAAGTTTACATATAAACGTTATTAAGGGGTAGGTTCAATAAAATGTTAAAAATACACTATATTTGTAGCTTGGTTATTTGTCTCAATTAAATCTTTAGACTAAAAATATAGTATATAGTAGAAAGATCAACATTTAAGCAAGGCAATAAAGAAATATTTACATAAACTTGGCTTCTATATAGAAAATTCAACGTTTTTGCCAAACCATGATTTTACAATGTTTTGTCGCAGAATTTGCTCAAAATCACTCCTTGTCTAGACTAGGCAACCAAGAATGCGGGTCTTAAATTTCAGGTATCTTGAATTTCAAATAAGAACGTAAATCAAACTGAAATGTAATATATGACGTTCGTTAATTATTTAGTCAATCCGTAGATTAGCTATTTTATAAGAGATGGGGTAAATGCTATTGTCTGTGCTAGTGGCTCCAACACTATTGACAACAAGACAAAAAGTCTAAAAACAACCGACATGGAGAACTTGGACAAATCATTGTTTGATTGGTTCAATTTTTTATTCTTATTACAACAACACACCCAGAGGGCTTACAGCCTAACTACTATTGTACCGTGGGTGTCGACAAGGAGGAAAGAGGCAACTTGTTAATTCTGGACTTGAAGGTTTGGAGGTTCGGAGGAGAAGGAAACACATGTGCCGGCAAGGAATTCTACAACTTGGAAGTCCACGGGACAAAAGAGCGGGCATAACAAGATGTTCTATGTTTGGTGACCTGGGCAGTAAAAGGGTGCATTCGCTCTGTTCCCCTGGTAGATCTGTTGGATACTGCAGGTGGAGGAACTATGGAAGAAAGCTCCTCTGAGCAGTTCCCGTACAAGAGAGAAATAGGTCACCAACGGCACGTCGGTGGGCAAGGGATGGCAGCCTTTGGGTGATGGTAGGGTCACTGATGAGACGTAAAGCTCCCTTCTGAATGGAGTCCCGGATAGCGAGTGTAGAAGCGGCAGCGGCACCCTAGATGTGGGAGCAGTATTCGAGGTTTAGCCTTATTTGTGAAGTATATAAGGTATAGAGATTAGGTGGTGAAAAGTTTTTGCGATCCCGGAAGAGGAAACCTAATTTCTTAGCAGCCGGTTCTGCAATTGATGTCACATGTTGGTGCCAGTTGAGATTTCGATCCACAGAAATGCCAACAGGTGAAAAGGACTCATTACTTTGAATAACTTGGTTGTTAATTGTGATGGGTCTAGGGCTGGTGTATCTCTTATGAGATAGAAAGCAAGACTGGGATTTGGTGGAGTTGAATTGTACAAGATTTCTACTTCCCCAGTCTAATATTTTTTGGAGATCCACAAAGACAGAACCCTCCATGAGTCTGTGATCGTCATCTAATTGGGCTAAAGAGACAGGCTTAGAATATTGTATATTTGAGTGGAGGGTTCTGTCGTCCGCGTAGCTGTGAACTGGGTTGGATGTGCTAGAGAGGAGGTCATTGATGTGCTCTCCTAATTATTTCATTCAAAACTTCAGTTAATTCCTTTTTGATTATGCCCCAGTATGATGCATAAAACTCCAGAGTCAGACCGTCTATACCTGGTGATTTGTTCTTTGTGCACTGTTGTAATGTATTCCAAACTTCATCTTCCGTTATGTTTTAGTGAATTTTCTTAAAAAAAATTCACTAATGAGGAGATCCCGACTTTTGAATTTTGAAAAAATTTCTTCAAATGACCGCAAACTAGGCCCCCTAGAACACATATCCGGGGTCAGTTTCAATTTTTATATGTTTATATATATATATATATATATATATATATATATATATATATATATATATATATATATATATATATATATATATATATATATATATATATATATATATATATATATATATATATATGTATCACACCGATAACTCAAAAAATAATAGGCCGATTTTGACTAAATTTGGTGGAAAAATTCCTTTTGCAAATGGCTTGGATAAGTTCGTTAGCCAGGAAAATCTGACCAGGTTTTCCCGGAAAATTTTGTGTTTTCTTTCGAAAAAAATGTATATCTCCGGAATTAACAAAGTAAGGGCAACCAAATTTGGTACGCTAGTGAATATCCTTATAAGTAATCTACCTACCAAAATTCAGCTATGTAGGTCAAAAGACAAAAAAGTTATAGGCATTTAAAGAAAAATAAATTGGGGTTTTCCTCAAAACGTCAAAGTTGCGATTTAAAACGTCAAAATCGGCAACATTTAGGCAAAGAACTTGAATCTAATACGGGATATGGAAATCAAATGTCTCAAGAAGGATGTTTTACAAATTCTGAAGTCTTAGTTTCAACCGTCATTGTCCTTCATTTTACTAAAATGTTTCCAGAAAATTCATTTCAAATAGACCCTTACCCTGATGCTTGGCAATAGCCTTAGCTATAGAGTTTATCGTTTAATGGTATATAATTTTTGTCGAATTTTCGTCAAAAATCAATAATGCTCAATATATCCGTTATTATACAAGATATGAAGAAAATTTGTATATATTAATTATAGGGTGTCTTGAGCTACATCTTAAAAAAATATTTCTACAATCACAGGATGGCCCATAAGTCGTTGGTGATACAAATTTTCTTCTTTTTTTTTAATCAAACACACCTTATGTTATTGCATTTTTGAATTTTTCAGCGATGCATGTTTGTAAGAAAAGAAATTCGGGACGCAGCAAGTGCGTTATGGTAGCGAATTTTCATTAAATGCTTCAAATTTGAATAGCTCAATTTGCTATTAACCTATAAGGTTGACCAAGAAACGAGTTTTTCCGGGAACACTTTAAGTTTGCTTTTGGAAATTTTTGTACATTTTCACACAATAAAGTTATTTTTATGAAACATGGCACATTGTTTTTACTATATAGGTTATACTGGTAACCAAAATTGATGCCTGCTTTCTTAAAAAGGAAACACACATATTTGCAATTCAAAACATTTTTATGAAAATTCACTACCATAACGCACTTGCTGCGTCCAGAGTTTTTTCATTATTTGCTTGTTTGCTTTATCCGATAGCTGATTTTTGAAGTTTCCATTCATAGTCTGTTTATTTACCTGATTTTGTTGGCTTTCATAAAGTTTGGAAAAATATTTATCTTTTGTTGATCTTCATCATAACTGCTTCCTAGTCTAATTTTGTTTATATTTTTCTGTTGTATAGGTTTATTTTCTTTCATTATATGAAAAATCGAAATTGTCGATTGTGGATGTAATTGGTATTTTTCGTTACACTTTTGTATCTACGTAAAAGAGTATTTTGATGTTTTAGTAGCAGGGCTTTGTATTTCTTGATTTCTACATAAGTTACCTCTTCATTGGGATCTTTATCGGTGCAACATTTCAGTCAGGATTGATAAAATGCTATAGTTTTCTTCTCTCCACTTCTTTTCATTTTAGTTTCCCATTTAAAAAACGATTGTATTTTCACTTTTGCAAAATTTGTCCACCACCGATTGTAAAAGAATATATGTTTTTTGCCTTTTTCCAGGGATAACAGTTAGACTGAAACATGTCTTTTACGTTTCTGTCACCAATTACCTTTTTCACAACAAATATGTATAGGATGATTTTATTCTTCTGTCTGACATTTTAATCGATATTAGCACTGCAGTGTGGTCAGAGAATGGCAACGGAAGTGTTTTGCTTGATTTTAATTTCATGACAGCTCCCTGATTAATGTATAATCTGTCCAGCCGTGAAGCGCCTTTTTTATAAAAATATGTATAACCAGCTGTAGCATTCTTGTTTGTTCAGCAGTCTTTTAAACTGAAGCATTGTAGAAAGGAGTACAGTGTATTACAAAAGTTGTACAAACTTGGACTTGATGTTTCGTTTTTATTTATAATACAATTAAAATCTCCCCCAATTAATATATTTTCTGTTATCTGTCAGTAATGTTGGCAATTCATTTGCCAAAAAGTGTTGTCTCTCCCCTTTGTTTTGATTTCCGCTTGGTGCATATATATTAACTATTTTGAAGATTCCTACATTTAGACCAAGTCCTCTTGAATTTTCTAAATATTTCGCATGTGAAAGATAAATGTGTTTTTTTTTAAGAATTGCAGTGCCCCTCTTGTTTTCATCTATATTTATTAAAGCTATGTAGCCTTGAATAAAACTAAAATCTGAGATAGAGACTTCCTGTAACAGCATGATATCTATAATTTGCCTGTGTATAAACTGTTTTAGCATATGCAGTTTTACGGTGGAAGAAATTGTACATAAATTTAGTGTTCCTTTGACATAACTAATAGCTGGTAGTGACATTAATTTGGCCTTTTATTCGTCTTGTGACTCGGACGAAACCGTAGTTTCTTCCGTATCATGATGAGGTATCGCTTCCTTTTCAAAAACTATTGGATGACTTTCATTCTGGACGATCAGTCCACCCATTAGATCTAACCAGGATGTGGCTACTTTTTTCTTCGCAACTCGCACATTTTCACCTGTCTTACTCATTTATTCGCTAGATAACCTTACCAGGGATTTTCTCTTTTGATTTTCCTTCTCTTCTTGATATGATATTGCGGGTCAAGCGTTGCTTTTTGATTTGCTTACTTCTGCTTGTTCAGATTTGGTTCTTCTGTCATTGTTATTTTAACCAGTTTTGTTTTCCTTTCAAACAATTTCTCCAGAACCACAATTGACATCGTCTATTTTTATATTTTCTGAAATAAGCAACTTTTTGGACGTTTCTTCACTAGTTTGTTTTTGGAGGGGGTTCGCTACAATAGTTGTTTCTTTCCTTGGTGCTATGGGATCACTTTCTTGCCTGTCGCCTCTCAAGGCTCCAGCGTAATTTCGACCTAGCATTGAGCTTATTTGAAAAGTACAGTCTCGTGCCTCATGTTCAAGAGAGTTACACTTCCTGCATGTTTTGTGTTGACCTACATATGTTATCCAATACTGACGTGAGCCTATAATTATATGTGATGGGATAAGCCTTTTTATCTCCATTTTAACTGATTTGATCTCGTTGTAGCATTTTTAAGGTAGATTAGTCCACACATTATTCTTTATACTCTCTACAGCACCATACTGCAACAGTATTTTCTTTATATCAAATCTGACACTTCGATCGGAATTCTATGTATTCTTACAATTTGTTTATTGCTTTCATTTAGAAGTTTTACTTTGTAGGTTTTATCTTCCTCAGTATCAGTATACAGAAGCTTATCTTCAAAATTTTCAAAGATTCTTCCAAATAGCTCATTCGAATCGACTTTTATCAATATTTATTCGTTTTGTATACCTATCGATACAACATTTTAATAGACTCATAATATATTTATGATATTCCTCAGCTGATAGCTTTCTGTTTACTTCCAAAAATCGAGGTCAGATGTATTCACTCTCATTTTGATACTGCACTTTATACTGACAATAAAATATCGCACTTGTCACCTGCAAATACCGCACACGTCCGATGCGTGGTACGTCCCACGCCGGACTCCCAAATAAGTATTTCATCTTAATGTGAAAATTTACTCGTAGAAGCTAACAGCTACACACCGATATAATTTTTTTTCGCATAGCAGATTTTTTACATGTTTTAAGATATTTTAAGACATTTTAGCAAATAAAAAACTCGGTTTTGCGTTCTTGTTACCTTACATCCACATGCTTCAGGCCATGTGGAAGTCGCAGTATGACGCTTCTATTGGAAAACGAGCCGACGACCTTTTTCTAAGGCACACGTTCATGTCACTAGACCATCGAGGCTGCAATCAGTCTTGTTAATACCTGTCATTATGTCCTAATTGCAATAGTGCTTCATCATGTTATGCGACTTCTGTTAAGTACATGCTTTTACTGCGTATCTAAACATAATATAGGAAACTGGAAACTTCACGTGGATAATTTTACGTAATTCCACGAGGAACAATATGAATTTGTAACATAAGTACCTGTAGTAAAGGAGAAAAGAGGATAGCGTAACGTAACACAAGCCGTCTGTGACGCAGATGTGCCATAACCCAATTAGGATATTAGTCCTGCAATAAGCAAACAGAAGAAACGCGTTGTCCTGGCAACTTCTCTCCCCTTTCACGGCCAACCTAGACAAAGGAACGAACCTAACTCATCTTTAATAAGGCGATCAATTATGAACACAGCGAGCAGAAGTTCTTGCTCTCGCTATACTAGCGATGTTAGCTGGCTGCAAGTTTTAGACACCATAATTATATCGCTGTAATTGCGTTGGCTCCAACTTACCGCGCTGCTTCCAGATTTATAACAGATATGCCAAGAATAGCATAAGGGATGTTTCTGATAAAATTGATCAGAGTGTAATGTATCATAAAAGAGTTTAAAAAGTCTAGACGCAGCCAGTGCGAATTTTCATAGAAATGATCTACATTTTTTACGAAAATTATACATACATTTATGTGTATATATATATATATATATATATATATATATATATATATATATATATATATATATATATATATATATATATATATATATATATGTATGTATGTATGTATAATTTTTTGAAAAACACAGTCAAATCCACGACAGGCAGTATGGATTCCGTAAGCGCAGATCAACTGCCGACCTCCTTTCCTTTGTCACCCATTCTTGGAGCAAGTCGATGGAACTACACGGCGAATCCCAGATTGCCGCTCTAGACATATCCAAAGCATTCGACCAGGTCTGGCACGCAGCGCTGCTTAATAAATTTCCGGCCTATGGCTTACCACCAAAACTCTATACCTGGACAGCAAAATTCCTCTCCAACCGGATGTCGTGGATGGCCATTCCTCTAAACTGTATCCAATTAATGCAAGAGTCCCTCAAGGTTCCGCTTTAGCCCCTACTTTGTTTCTTCTCCACATCAATGACCTCCTCTCTAGCACATCCAACCTAGTTCACAGTTACGCGGACGACAGCACCATCCACTCAAATATACAATATTCTAAGCCTGTCAGTTTAGCCCAATTAGATGAGGATCGCAGATTCATGGAGGGTTCTGTCTCTGTGGATCTCTAAAAAATATTAGACTGGGGAAGTATAAATCTTCTACAATCCAACTCCACCAAATCTCACTCTTGCTTTATATCTCATAAGATGTACACCAGCCCTAGACGCATCACAATGAACAACCAAGTTATTTAAAGGAATGAGTCCTTTTCACTTGTTGGCATCTTTTGTGGATCCAAATCTCAATTGGCATCAACATGTCACATCAATTGCAGAAGCGGCTGCTAAGAAATTAGGGGCTCGCAAAAACCTTTCACCAGCTAATCTTTATAGCTTATATACTTCACAAATAAGGCCAAACCTCAAATACTGCTCCTACATCTGGGGTGCCGCTGCCGCTTCTACACTCGCTATCCTGGACTACATTTAGAAGAGAGCTATACGTCTCAACGGTGCCCCTACCCCCACCC
The DNA here is from genome assembly GCA_964006375.1 of Tillus elongatus. Taxonomy (NCBI): domain Eukaryota; kingdom Metazoa; phylum Arthropoda; class Insecta; order Coleoptera; family Cleridae; genus Tillus; species Tillus elongatus. The sequence continues at coordinate 132,377,967 of OZ023267.1, forward strand.
AAAGGCTGCCATCCCTTGCCCACCGACGTGCCGTTGGTGACCTCTCTCTCTTTTATAGATATCTGCACGGGCACTGCTCAGAGGAGCTTTCTTCCATAGTTCCTCCACCTGCTGCACCCAACAGATCTACCAGGGGAACAGAGCGAATGCAGCCTTTTACTTTCCAGGTCACCAGACATAGAACATCTTGTTATGTCCGCTCTTTTGTCCCGAGGACTTTTAAGTTGTGGAATTCCTTGCCGGCACATGTTTTTCCTTCTCCTCCGAACCTCCAAACCTTCAAGTCCAGAATTAACAAGTTTCCTCTTTCCTCCTTTTCGACACCCACGGTACGATAGTATTTAGGCTGTAAGCCCCCGTGTTGTGTTACAGGCATTCAAAGTGGAGTTTCAAATTTCGAAAAAAAGCAATATCTGCGTAAGACCTTTTAGTAAAATTAAATTTGGTACACATTCTGAGTATACCAAGAAGATTAGTCGATGTTAAGTAGAGTTCAATTGATGTATTTGAAAGGGTTGAATAGGTTGAACCCCACTTTAAATGCCTATAACTTTTCAGGGATGCAACTTGTAGTAAAGGGGTAAATTGGGTTAAATCACCATATTTTAGGTTCCCCAAATACATGCTCCTGTTCTGTATCGGTTCTTATGCAAGACACGCTGTATATCTTTAAAATAAAAGCAATGTTACTATGAGGACAAGTATGGACATTTTGAGAAGATTCATTGAATGGTTCGTGGGACATTTTCAGAACATACTGGGAACTCCTATGAATATTATAAGTAACATTCTAGGAACCTTATTAGTATGACAGAATCTGTCCAATTGTCATATTCATAGAATGTTCGATGAATATGTTTGTACCTTGTGATAATATTCTGGGGATGTTTGAATATTATTTCGAAACATTTCTCGTAAAGTCTCAGAATGTGTCTGTGCTGTCTCGATATTTAATGAATTTCTGTTAAATAAACCATGTTTCTAAATTGGAATTAACAGCTGACAACTCCTGTCATGCGATTACAATCACACATCAAGTTGCTAAGGCGTTTTAAACAAGACTAACATTGTCAACTACAAAGAAATGTTGATAATTTTTATGTCTTCTTCCCAACCAATACCATCCAAAACGGACACTGACACTGTTTTTGCTTGCTCTGAGCGAGCAGGAGTAGCACAAGAGCACAGGGTCTACTGTGTGGTGTCTGTTCTGTGGCTAGTAGTAGTTTAAGGACTGTCGAAGCTGGTGTCACGTTATATCGTCAAAGTCTATTCATGTTTGTTTACTCTTAGAGAATGTATTGTTGATATTTAACCTCTCCCAAAATAGAGACTAATTAATTATCAATTTTAGAACCAAGAAAATTAAATTGAAAATTTAATGGTCCTTCATGGTTTATGGAGGCTTTAATTTGTATTAAAATTTTAGGTTCTACCTTAATAGAAGAACTATTAGATTTGAACATTTTTTCTAAAAATTTGCTCTTAAGAAAATTCACTAATGAGGAGATCCCGACTTTTGAATTTTGCAGAAATTTCTTCAAATGTGTGCTAATTAGGCCCCATAGAACACATATCCAGGGTCAGTTCCAATTTTTATATGTTTATTTATATATATATATATATATATATATATATATATATATATATATATATATATATATATATATATATATATATATATATATGTGTGTGTGTGTGTGTGTGTGTGTGTATGCATGTATGTATCACATCGATAACTCAAAAAATAAAAGGACGATTTTGATTAAATTTGGTGAATACCTTGCTTTTGTAAGTGGCTTGAATAACTTTGTTAGGCAGGATAATCGACCTAGGTTTTCCCGGAAATTTTTGTATTTTATTTTGAAACAAATTTATATCTCCGGAAATAACAAAATAAGGGCCACTAAATCTGGAACACAGATTCATATCATTATAGTTAAATTACCTATCAAAATTTAGCTCTGTAAGTTAAAAGACAAAAAAGTTAGAGGCATTTAAAGAAAAATAAACTGGAGTTTTCCTCAAAACGACAAAGTCGCGATTTAAAACGACAAAATTGGCAACATTTAGGCAAAGAACTTGAAACCAATACGGGTATGAAAAGAAAATGTCCCAAGAAAAATGTTTTACAAACCCTGAAGTCTTAGCTTCAAACGTCGGTGTCCTTGATTTTACTAAAATATCTCCAGAAAATTCATTTCAAATAGACCCTTTCTCTGATGCTTTGGCAGTAGTCTTAGCTATAGAGTTTATCGTTTAATGGTATATCATTTTTGTCGAAATTTCGCAAAAAATCAATAAAGCCCAATATATCCGTTATTATACAAGATACGAAAAAAAATTGTATACATTATTTATGGGGTGTCTTGAGTTACATCTTAAACAATTATTTCTACAATCACAGCGTGGCCCATAAGTCGTTGGTGATACAAATTGTCTTTTTTTTTATCAAACACGCCTTATGTTATTGCATTTTTACATTTTCCATCGGAACATAATGCATGTTTGTAAGAAAAGAAATTCTGGACGCAGCAAGTACGTTATGGTAGCGAATTTTCATTAAATGCTTCAAAATTGAGTAGCTCAATTTGCTATTATCCTATAAGGTTGACCAAGAAGTCAGTTTTTTCGGGAACAATAAGTTTGCTTTCATAAATTTCTGTACATTTTCAAACAATAAAGTTACTTTGATGAAACATGGCACATTGTTTCTATTATATAGGTTATACTAGTAACCAAATTTGATGCCTGCTTTCTTTTAAAAAAACACGTATTTGCTATTAAAAAACACTTTTTTGAACATTCACTACCATAACGCACTTGCTGCGTCCAGACTTTTTATTGATTAGCAGCTTTAACAGCTGTCGCCATCAGCGAGATGACACAGTATTGATCATTTATATCTGAATTACTTCTTCAACAGAATAATATTATTTATCTGTCTGAGATGCGAACTCATATCGCACCAAACGTGTCAAAGTTAGCAACTCGACGTTAACATCTCTAGGTATCTATAATACTTGTATTAGTGGTCAGTTCTTTCTAATTGAGACCTGCTTCCTAATTTGTTAATACGGCGTTAAACGATTTGCTCACAGCACCACGTTGGCTCTAGATAATATCGAGCTATGTAATACTACATATTTTTTTAGAATTCTTCAGAGTTGCATTATTTGACGTTTTATCGTGCAGGCCACAAGACATCATAGCACCACGTAGTTTTGGCGAGGAGTTTTCTAATACATTACCCCGTCTGATGACTCTAATGAGCCCTTTCTTACAGTGTCGCCGGTTTATGTAATTTGTGTCAGTTCCAACGATATTTTTACCATTATTAAAATATATTTTGTTTGTGCTTATTTTTTACACATTATTATGAATTCCAATAGTCAGTGAGAGGCCGAAATTATGTAGAAATGAAAGAAACATTTGCCTAAAAATTTGCAAACGAATTTCCCAGAAAATTCGCTAACTTTTTACAAAGACTGGCTAAGTAATCCAACATAAAAATTATGCAAAAGTATTTTACGAAAATTTCTTAAAAGCTTTTTACACGAATAACAAAAAAAATTCACGAAAATTCGAAAACAGTTTTTTACATGAATTCGCAAAATATTTTTTACAATAAATGTATATCGAAAATTTGCTCAAAAAATACATAATATTCAAATTATATAAGTGTCTAATCTGTAAATCAAATTGAAAAGTTCGGGACGCAGCAAGTGCGTTATGGTAGTGAATTTTTATTAAATGCTTCAAACTTAAATAACTCAATTTTCTATACACTTAGAAAGTTTAATTTTTGTACGTAGTAAGGTCTTTCCTAAGGCAAGATATCTCCCAAATTTCATTAAAATAGCTTAGTAATATTCGGAGAAAAAAAAATTTTTCGAAAGAAAATTCAAAATTTGAAAACTCAATTTTCTATTAACTTAAAAAGTTAAATTTTGGTACGTGGTAAGGCCTCTCCCAAGGCAACATATCTAGTAAATTTCATTAAAACAGCTTTGTAATTTTCGGAGAAAAAATTTTTTTTGAAAGAAAACTCCATTTTTTTCCGGAAAACCCTGTCCGATTTTCCTGCCTAACGAACTCATCCAACCATTAATAAAAGAAAGGCGCTTGCCGAGTTTCATCGAAATCGGTTGATTATTTTTTGAGTTATCGGATGGATACACACACACACACACACACATATATATATATATATATATATATATATATATATATATATATATATATATATATATATATATATATATATATATATATATATATATATATATATATATATAACATATAAAAATTTAGACTGACCCCGGATATGGGTTCTAGGGGTCCTAGTTCCCGCTCATTTGAAAAAAAATTTGCAAAGTCTCACCATCGATACCTCTCTATTAGTTAATTTTTTTAATACAAATTCACTAAAAATAGGAAAAATTTGAACAAGTAGAAGTAAATAAAATTTCGGGACGCAGCAAGTGCGTTATAGTAGAGAATTTTCATAAGAAATGTACACTATTCTTATACGGCATATTAGTAAAGTTAATACTTTAAACATACCCAGACCTTGAAGATCGATTTAAGAAGTCCTAGTACGCGCACACTTGAAGAGTTCTTATAAGAAACTATATAAGAAAAGCCTGGTTGAATCGCATTGTTAATAAAACTTTCATCTAAAATTATTTATAATTAACTGTATTTGAACACGCGATCTTAGAGCCTCGGTGGTTCAGTGATAAGAACGTGTGCCTCTGAACCGAAGGGTGCTGGGTTCAATCCCAAGGTTTTTCTTTCACTTTTTCAGTACATACTGTACAATTAACATCAACCGAAATTGTGGCATTGTATTTGAGCAAGTTGAATGCCTGCACTTTCCGCCCTTCGGAGAGGGCGTAAAGCCGTCGGTTTCGTGTCCGCATGCAATGTTGGGCACGTTAAAGAATTTACTACCCTCCTTACAGAAATGCAAAGGTTCGGCAAAATTTCCAGGATAGTGAGGTGAAACTGCTCTCTTGCGTCGGTGATTGGCCATAGTTGCGGAAATACACTGACGTCAAAGAAGCAAAAAAACACACACAACACGCGATCTTTTATTACTATTTAGTTGCGTTTAAAGGTTTTGGAGCATTACCGTGGTAATACAATTTTGATTTTGGCTTGGTACCTAGCTAAAAGCTTGTTTTTAACTGACCTATCTTCTAGATTTGTAATCTGCAATCTTTCATTTTGACGTTAGGGTATTTGATTCTATACTTTTAGCGAATTTTTATTTTAAACAAATGTGTCAATAGAGAGGTATCGATGATGAGACTTTGCAAAAATGTCTTTAATTGATCGCGAATTTGGGCCCCTATAACCCGAAGCTAAGGTCCGTTTGAAGTTGTTTTATATGTTAAGACCGTACTATATACCTAAATTCAACTTTCTAGGTTTATAGAAAATCGAGTTATTTAAATTTTAAACATTTAATGAAAATTCGCTACCATAACGCACTTGCTACGTCCCGAATTTTTATAATTCCAGTCTTCTAGTAAGTTTTGTTGAACTGACATAAATTTATTGACTAATGCTTTTGTTAATAACTAGAATTTAGATTTACATCTTGTGTGTGTTTTGTTTCTTTAACGTCGGCCTATTTCCGCGACTATGGCCAATCTCCGACGCCAGGGAGCAGTTTCACCTCACTATCTTGGAAATGTTGCCGAACCCCTGTCTTTCTGTAAAGAGGGATCTGTAACGTGCCCAACATTGCATGGACACGGGACCGACGGCTTTACGCCCCACCTGAAGGGCGGAACGTGCAGGCATTCAACTTGCTCAAATGCAATACCAGAAACTCGGTTGATGTTAATATTACAGTTTGTACTGAAAAAGTGAAAGGAGAACTTTGGGATCGAACCCAGTACCCTTCAGTTCAGAGGCACACGTTCTTGCCCCTGAACCAATGAGGCTCTGATATACATCTTAGGATGTCTTTTTGCATGCCGCGTACCAAAGATATCGTTTCTAAATACTTTTGCACAATTTACTTGAAGATTACCTGTAAATAAGCTGGACACTATTAATGGTTTAAATAAATTTTTGTCTGGAATATAAGCTTCTTATTTGAAATTTGCGAAATAAGTCTTCTTCAAATATGTTGACTTGAAACTAATATCTGAAAAGAATTGTTAGCATATATGTACTTGGCAACCCTGATCTCTTCTTGTCTACAAACTACCCTCCCGCCACCCTTTCATTTCCTGGCGCGCTCTTTCTCTAAAATTCGCAGATTTCGTCAATTTATTGAACTCACTGGACCATACCGCCACTGATAAAAACTCTGGCAGTACGTTTTATATTCCACACTCGAGAGATTTCACATATTTATGTAATGTCTTCTATATTCCTTTGGATTCCTCTCACTGGAAATGTTCTAAAACTTATAAATTGCCTGTTCATGTTCAAATCTGGAGTTTGTATTAAGAAACAAGACTATGCGGAAATGTATCTGGAAAGAGGAAGGATTTTCCGCTTGTAATCATTTTGTGGTTTTTGTTCGAGATGACATAATAGACGAGGGGACAACAGTAACCTGTTTAACTCATAAATTAGCACAACGAACTACTTTTAGAGAGCCTCGGTGACCCAGATATAATAACCAGCATCTCTAAAGCCTATTGTGGGTTGTATTTCAGAAGAAGTGTCTTTTACTTTTTCAGGCACACTGTGAAATTAGCCTTAACCAAGGTTTTGACATTGTGTTTGAGGATATTGAATGTCTGCACCTTTGACTCTTCTGTGGGAGCGTAAAGCTGTCGGTCCTCTGAACCATTCAATGTTGAATAAGTTAAAGATCCCTGCCCTCCCTACAAAGCATTAGACAAAATTAACAAGGTCGCATTTGTGACTCTCCATAGTGGCAAAAAAATGTCGGGATACAGCAAGTGCGTTATAGTAGTGAATTTTCATAAGAATTGTATACGGCATATTATTAAAGTAATAGGCGCACATTCTTTTCTCGCTCAGGGCTCCTCCGCGTCTTTTCGCCCCGATAGCACCGCAGCCTTTGGCTTATTGTGCATGCCATTTGTCTTTTCTACTCCACCCATTCCAAAATCACTGTGCCTTGAACTAGTCTGCACAGCGATTGATAGGGTGAAGTTTTATATTGCTCTGTCTCCGGTGTAGACTGACCGTAGATCAGTTGTCTTTTACGGTCCAGAGCTTTACACTCGCACAAGATGTGCTGTGTTGACTTCTCCCCCTCGCCGCAGAGTCTGCATGCCAGGTCCCCCTAGAACCGCTCCATTTTATGCAGGTGTTTATTGGCGGCCATGTGTCCTGTTATGTTTCTGAGCTGTCCTCTGCTAAGATCTAGCAGCTCCACAGCTCTCTTTGAACTTGGTTCCTCAATTACTGACTTTCCATGTCTGAGCCCTGGACAGTTTGCCCAGTACACCTTGTGTTCGTTTCTGACCCAGGACTTAATGGCTCCCCTGGCAGTGCTCTTTGTCACCCCAGAACCGATTCTGGTCCCATAAATGGTTCTACCGATCCCCTCTTCGCGAGACTGTCAGCTCCTTCATTGCATTTGACCCCCGAGTGACCCGGCACCCAGCTGAGGGTGACCTCAATCTACCTAGACAGGTCGCTCGTCTCATCTCGGCATTCACTAACCAGCCTGGAATTTACCCGTGGGCTACTTAGGGCCTTAAGGGCTGCCTGGCAGTCTGTGGCTATGAGGATCCGCTTGTGTAGCCCATCCTCTTGTTCTCCCACACATAGTGCAAGATGGCGTACATTTCGGCCTGAAAGGCCGTTGCATGGGCTCCCGGAGAAATACTATGACTTACCCTCGGACCTTCCGAATAAACACCTGCCCTCGTCCCACGCTCCCCGCCGGATCCGCCCGTGAACCAGACGAGCGCGTCCCGTGGTACGCCCGGCGTCTCCTCCCGTCATGCCTCGCGGTCGGGGATTTTCACTGTAAATTTGTTTTCCCTGCAGATTTGCAGGCTGGCGACGTCTGACGTCATTTCAAGCATGGGCTCCATCACAATCTCCTGAATTTTGCAGAGGCCTCTGGAGCCTGGGTTGATCTTCAGTCTACCATTACAAGCTAGCCTGTATAGTCCTAGCCTGGCGTCCCCCATGATAACGAAGTGTAGAGGGGGCAAATCCAGCAACACTTCCATGGCGGCTGTTGGGGTTGAAGCCTCTGTGATGCTCAGGCAAGCCATCCTTTGGATCTTGCCTAGTTTTTGTTTGGCACTGGATTGTGTCGCCTTAGGCCACCAGACCAGTGCCATGTATGTTAACGACGGTCTGACCACCCTTGTGTACAGCCAGTGGGCCATATTTTTTCATATAGCCGCCTAGTGACGGCTAGGGTCATAACCGCCTTACGCAGTATTTTTTCAACGTGACCATTTCAGGTTAGCTTAGAGTCCATTACGACCCCAAGATACCTTACCTCCTTGGCCATTGGGATGTTTCTACCGTATAGAATAAGGGTTCTACCAGCAGCTATATCCCGTAATACATTTGTTCAATGTTTTAAAATTTACACAAAACGACTTCGATTTACAGTAAAATTTTTTGCTCAAATTTTAACGAAATCAAGGAAAATAACGACTTGGACACATATCCAGGAGCTTGTTAGTCATTTCTTGTAGTATTTTTCACTCCCATTCGTATTCAATCAATTTTGACGTTTTAAGTTTTTTGAATCAGATTTTATTAATTAAAAATTAATTTATTAATTTATCTCTAACTTCTTTGTCTTTTAAAATAGAAATATGAATTTTGGTACAAGGGATACACTTTATGATATAAAGTATTCTAAATTTGGTTGGCCTTACCTTCGTATTTACGAAGACAAAATTTTTTCCGAAAGGAAACACAAAATTTTCCGGGAAAGCCTCGACCGATTTTCCTGATTAACGAACTTATCCAAGCCACTTGCAAAAACAAGGTATGTGCCAAATTTGATCAAAATCGGAGCATTATTTTTTGAGTTATCAGTGTGATATATATATATATATATATATATATATATATATATATATATATATATATATATATATATATATATATATATATATATATATATATATATATATATATATAGATATATAATCATATAAAAATTGAAACTGACAGTGGATATGGGTTCTAGGGGGCCTAGTTCGCGCTCATTTGAAAAAAAAAATTCAAAATTCAAAAGTCGGGATCTTCTCATTAGTGAAGAAATTTCACTAATATTGCGTTTTCAAAAAGGTTTCCCTGGCTTTTCACCGGAAAAACTTGAGCATAAAGGCTAATTAACGAACTCGACCTCGGTTTTCACCCAAACAAGATTTTTGCCAAGTTTTATTGAAATCAGTTTAGTATTTTTTAAGTCATCGGACGGATACATATATATATATATATATATATATATATATATATATATATATATATATATATATATATATATATATATATATATATCCGTTCAATATAGACATAATAGATAAACGATAAGTCTACGACTGCAATTTTTACTTTCGTTCTCGTCGTCTACCTGATACTTATATAAGTACAGATGTAGTAATAATTTGGTTAGAATTTTCATCGTCTGACGCCACCATTTGCTGGAGAAACGATCGTTAGGTCTTAAAAAATGTGTTGTGGTGATTTTGGGGTTCTCCAAGTGTACTTAAAAAAGGCATATTTGCCATTAAAAATATTTTTATGAAAATTCACTTCCGTAACGCACTTTCTGCGTCCAGACTTTTTTTCGTTAGAACAAATGAATATAAAATGATAAGCTATTCTGTTTGGTTTGATTTCGAATTCCTCAACCACTCGCTTTGCAGGATCCCACCATTTGGCTCTTGCTACACGCCCCAGTCAATGCTAGGTACGCCACTGGGTTTTTTCCCTGAATGTCAAGCGTCAGTACACTGGCAAATAGATCGGTCTTTTCTTTTGACAATACAGAGAATACTCCGTCATTTGAAAACAAGTGATGATTGAAAAAGATGGTGGTGAAATTTCTACCTATATAATTTGTGCCTGATCAGAAATGTCGGGTTGTGTTTAGACATGAGATAAATTTGTCTCTTCTTAACAGGCCGAGTAGCTCAGTTTTCGAGGTGAGTAACCTCTCGAATTGGACTAAGAGGTCGCGGGTTCGAGTCCCGTATTCGGACAGTCGGTCATCTTTACTAGAATGTGGGAAGCCCGGCTTCTGATGAGTTATGGGCGGTATCCTTTATACAGGTGGCCAATTAGTGCGATAAAGCTCAATATCTCCTGTACCATTAAAGTTAGGGGAAACTTTTCTGGAGAAGTTACTAGGGGTTAAGATATGCAACTCCTAAAATTATTTTAGACTATACAGGGCGCTCCAAAGAGGCGGTGTGGGAACAAATTCATGTTTTTTTAAATAAGACAGCCTGTATATTTTTACATATTTCGATTCACCGTAAAAGTATGTACATATCACCACAATTTTCATGACACATTTTGGCAACGTTGCCGAACGGATTGGAAAATTCCCATAATTTGTGAAAAAATATGGTTCAATTAAACGTATAATATTTCTCAACTTATAATAATTAGAAACAAGATATTTTTATAATGGAAAAAGGAATGATGAAAGTTCTCTGATGTAGTACAGGTTGATGTTTTTGTACAGGAAGTTTTCTATGGCCATGCCAAAATACGAACTTTAAACCCATTTTTCGTAAGTTTTTTAAATGCAATGCCCTATATTTGATTACTTTATATTGTAGGGATTTTTATTCTCTTTAACTCTTGCTCAGGTCATTCTGTATCTATCTTTCCTACTTTTTGCGTTATTTCAATTCTAGCAAAAAACTAGACGTTTTTCACCATTGTCGTTTTTCTAGTCGCCTGTGACACATAAAATAGAAAATAACTATTGTCATTTTACATACGAGGACAGTTTGGTTGCAGTTCTATTAAATATCATAGATAATAATATCAAAATAATTTATTCATAATACAGGATACGTGACAAAAGAATCTCAGCGATTTAAGATTCCCTACAATTTCTAAATTGATTCATTACATAATTACCCGTTCAGTTCATAGAGGCTACTATTACCTTGAATTTACAACTCAATACGTTTCTCACAAATATAAGTCATGTTATTTACAATTTCTAAAGTAAATTACTACGCAATTAATTGTTCAAAGTGGCCACCATTCACTTGAGTGCATAACTCAATACCTTTTTCAAAAGAATGTGTCATGTTTATACACATTTTCCGGGTAATACTTTGGGGACAGTTCCTAATACGAATTTTCATATCATCTCTTGTATTAGAGGGAGTTTTATAGACCTGATTTTTTACAAATCCCCATACGCTAAAATCCATTTTTGTTAGATTTGGGGATCTAGCTGGCCATGATACTGGCGCTCCTCTGCCAATCCACTGCTGGCCATATGTTTCATTTAAAAGGTAATGATAGTCCCTGTATAATGCACGCGGGCTCCGTCATGTAAAAACCAAAGACGTTCACTAATAGCATTTGGTATTTGGACCATTAACTGTGGTAAATCGTATTGTAAAAAATCCAAATATACTTGTCCAGTTACTCTTTCTTCAAAAAAAATACGGTCCAATAATATATTCTCCCACAACTCCGCCCCAAACGTTTAAGGACCATCTGATTTGTGAATGAGTTCTTATAAAATGGGAACTGCTTGTAGCATACTAATGGAAATTATACCTATTTACGTTTCCATTTTTATAAAAAGTTGCTTCATCACAAAACAATATTGAATCTACAAAATTCCGTTGTTGTCTGGTTTCTATAAAGTAATCAAATCTATATTTGATTACTTTATATTGTAAGGATTTTGATTCTCTTTAACTCTCGTTCAGGTCATTCTGTGTCTATCTTCACTACTTTTTGCGTTATTTCAATTCTAGCAAAAAACTGGATGTTTTTGACTGTCCCATGGCATTACATTTAAAAAACTTACGAAAATTAGGTTTAAAGTTCGTAATTTTGGCATGGCCATAGAAAACTTCCTGTACAAAAACATCAACCTGTACTACATCAGAGAACTTTCATCATTCCTTTTTCCATTATAAAAATATCTTGTTTCTAATTATTATAAGTTGAGAAATATTATACGTTTAATTGAACCATATTTTTTCACAAATTATGGGAATTTTCCAATCTGTTTGGCAACGTTGCAAAAATGTGTCATGAAAATTGTGGTGATATGTACATAATTTTACGATGAATCGAAATATGTTAAAATATACAGGCTGTCTCATTTAAAAACATAAATTTGTTCCCACACCGCCTCTTCGAAGCACCCTGTATAGTCTAAAATAATTTTAGAAGTTGCATATCTTAACCCTTAGTGACTTTTCCAGAAAAGTTTCCCCTAACTTTAATAGTACAGGAGGTATTGAGCTTTGTCGCACTAATTGGCTACCTGTATGTTTATGTAAGCTCCCCCGCACAAGTCGAAGACTTCTGGATGGCTACTGTGGTGTTATTATTATTATTAATTAGTGGGAGGCATTTTAACCTGATCGATTATCTGCTTATACCTGTTCCTTGTTGATGCAAAGGCGGAGTGAGTTTCGCTGCTAGGGTATTTGGACCAAAAATTGACTACTGCTTTTCAGCACACTTCATTGAACTAGGGTTTTAATTTGGAATTGACATTTTTCGATCAATGTAGAGTATAGTATATATAATGACTCACTTCTCCACTAGATGGCGAATCATTCTTTAATCCACTCATTACACTTCATTGAAATTAATTATACTGGTTTAAGTCAGTTGATACTCCTGCTATAATTTGTCCAAACCAATTTTTTGCAAGTTGGGGTCGATATTTTTATTAATTGTTTATGTTACTAGTATAAATGTTATTGTAAATACGACGAGGCAATAAAAGAAGTAAAGACGATTCGCCACGACAGCGCAGCTATGGCTAAAACCTTAAATCGAAATTTCACAGTTCGTGTTTACAGCATGTTCGAATGCAACGATAATTAAAACACATTTAATTTATAAAGAAAAGTCTGGAGGTGGCTAGTGCGTTATGGGAGTGAATTTTCATAAAAATTAACAGCAAAAATGTCTTTTGGTGAATTTTCTAAAAAAAATTCACTAATGAGGAGATCCCGGCTTTTGATTTTCGAAAAAAATTCTTCAAATGAGCGCTAATTAGGCCCTCTAGAACACATATCAGGGGTCAGTTTAGATTATATATATATATATATATATATATATATATATATATATATATATATATATATATATATATCTATATATATATATATATATATATATATATATATATATATATATATATATATATATATATATATATATATATATATATATATATATATATATATTTCACACCGATAACTCAAAAACTAATAGGACGATTTTGATACAATTTCGTGGATACTTTCCTTTTTTAAGTGGCTTGAATAAGTTCGTTACCCAGGAACATCAACCGAGGTTTTCCCGGAAAATTTTGTGTTTTCTTTAAAAAAAAAAATTATATCTCTGGAATTAACAAAGTAACGGCAACCAGATTCAGTACGAGGGTTTATGTCATTATAGGTAAGTTACTTCGCAAAATTTAGCTCTGTAGGTTAAAAGAGAAGAAAGTTATAGGCATTTAAAGGAAAATAAATTTGGGGTTTCCTCAAAACGTCAAAGTCGCGATTTAAAACGTCAAAATTGGTAATATTTAGGCAAAGAACCTGAAGTTAATATGAGCTATAGAAAGAAAATGTCTCAAGAAGAATGTTTTACAAAGCCTGAAGTCTTAACTTCAATCGTCATTGTCCTTCATTTTACTAAACTATTTCCAGAAAATTCATTTCAAATAGATCTTCTCTGATGCTCTGGCAGTAGTCTTGGCTATAGAGTTTATCGTTTAATGGCATATAATTTTTGTCGAATTTTCGTAAAAAATCAATAAAGTTCAATATACTTGTATACATTAATTATAGGGTGTCTTGAGCTACATTTTTAAAAAATATTTCTACAATTACAGGCTGGCCCATAAGTCGTTGGTGATTCAAATTTTCTTTTCTTTTTATCGAACACGCCTTATGTTATTGCATTTTCGAATTTTCCATCGAAATACAATACATGTTTGTAAGAAAATAAATTAGGGACACAGCAAGTGCGTTATTGTAGCGAATTTTCATTAAATGCTTCAAATTTGAATAGCTTTATTTACAATTAACCTATAAGGTTGACCAAGAAACCAGTTTTTTTCGGGAACACTTTAAGTTAAGTTTCGGAAATTTTTGTACATTTTCAAACAATCAAGTTATTTTGATGAAGTATGGCACATTATTTCTACTATACAGGTTATACTGATAACCAAATTTGATGCCTGCTTTCTTTAAAAAAAACATATTTGCTATTAAAAACATTTTTATGAAAATTGACGACCATAACGCACTTGCTGCGTCCAGACTTTTTTTAAATTAAAGCAGCCATTAAATTTGGTTAATCATATAGTAGAAGCAATGTACCATATATCATTAAAATAATTTTATTATTTGAAAAAGTACAAAACTTTTCCGAAAATAAACTTGAAATGTTTCCAAAAAATCTGGTCCGATTTTCCTGGCCAATGAACCTCTTCAAGTTATTTGCCCACCTACAAAAATATAATTATAAAAATTCCTGAAAATTTGCAAACAATTTTTTCAAGAAAATCCGAATTTTTTTTTATAATAGCATATTAAACATTTATCATTAATGTGGCGGTGGTTCCGACCGCAGTGTTTCCGTCAACACTACTCTATGTTTCTCTTGACAGCTAAACGTTACGTTACGTTATTCGACAGCAAGCTGTCAAGAACTACTATATAAGAGACACCAGGGATCTCTCTCTCTCTCCTCGCTACCAACCGACATAGTGAAGATACGTCTCTCCACGCTCGGTCAGTTATCTGTTATGTGCTGTCTGTGATTGTTTTATAGTTAAATGTATAGTTTATTCAGTTAGTGAAATAATAAAGTATATTAAATGTTTACGTATGGATTTAATATCAACAAGTGTAATTAACATCCATATTGGTGACCCCGTGCCGCAAGATGAAGATGCCCAGCCTGATGTTCCAGCCGACGTCGCCTAACTTCCACGCACGTGCTCATGCCTACAGAAAACGAATATCTAAACAGGTCAGTCTTTTCTAATTTAAAAATTATCTGATTTTTTTCACAATGGCCGAAGATTCTTCAAGCAGCAATATCATGGCAAGGGTTGCAATAAAATTACCTCCTATATGG
Organism: Tillus elongatus; assembly: GCA_964006375.1. NCBI lineage: Eukaryota > Metazoa > Arthropoda > Insecta > Coleoptera > Cleridae > Tillus > Tillus elongatus. The sequence continues at coordinate 132,393,264 of OZ023267.1, forward strand.
AGACGTAACGTGAAAATCTGGCAAATGCAGGTTGACGCCCAGTTTGATATATCGCAGATCAGTTCTGAAAAGACAAAATTCAGTCATGTACTCGCTATACTCGATCCTGATGTCGCAGAGTCAATTTCAGATTTTTTAACCCAACCATTATCATCAACCCCCTATTCAGATCTAATGAAACGTCTTTTATTAGAATTTGAAGAGTCCGATAGTCGCAAACTAAATAAACTTTTAACAGAATTAGAATTAGGCGACAGAAAACCATCGCAACTTTTACGCGAAATGAAGTTTTTAGCTGGTAGTCAGATTGGAGAAAATTTCCTTAAAATTTTATTTCTACAACGTTTACCAGTCAACGTTCGTTCAATTTTGGCTTTGAGCAACGATTCTCTAGAAAATTTGTCGGTTACAGCAGACAAAATCGTGGAATTTTCCGGAGATAAATACAACGTGGCTGAAATTCAGTCACGCGAGCCCGACAAGCTAGCCAAATTAGAAGCGCAATTAGAGAAGCTAACAGCATCAGTCAACGAATTGCGAACGCGTTCCCGTTCTACCTCCCGAGAAAGACCCAAGCTTTCTCGAAATTCCATAACCGCAAATTCCTCAACCTCCACGTGTTGGTATCATGAACGATTTGGCAACAAGGCCAAACGTTGCATCCAACCTTGCAATTTCAAAGCAAAACATGTGTCGGAAAACTAATAAGGCACTCTCTCCACGCGGCAGGAGACGAGAGCCACCTAACACGCCGCCTTTTTATTTTTGATAGACGCTCTAATATGAAATTTCTAATCGACTCTGGAGCAGATATTTCAGTTATTCCACCCACTCATGACCAACGGAAATTTCAATCGAAACGTACCTTGTATGCTGCAAACGGGACCCCTATTCATACCTATGGCGAACAACTATTAGATTTGGATCTAGGTTTACGCCGTAGGTTCTGCTGGCCCTTCACACTTGCCGATATCAAGCAACCAATTATAGGCGCTGATTTTCTAGCAGAGTTTGCTTTACTTGTGGATATGAAACATAGACGTTTAATCGATACAAAGACAAACCTCTCTAAGGCCGGTGCTAACCCACCACTAGGAATTAATTCGAAAATTCATCTTGTAGACCCGACACACCAGTACTTCAAATTGCTACAACAATTTCCTGACCTTTTTAAGGAAACTTCTTCTAGCAACCTTCCAGAGGTTGAGTTCTTCCATACTATAAGTACGGAAGGACCACCTGTCACTGCAAAAGCTAGAAGATTGCCCCCAGAAAAGCTAGCTCAAGCAAAGCTAGAATTCCAGCACATGATGGACTTGGGAATTTGTAGACCCTCCAAAAGTCCATGGTCAAGCCCCCTCCACATGGTGCAAAAAAAGGATGGCTCATGGAGACCATGTGGGGATTACCGAGCACTAAACGCTAAAACAATCCCAGACAAATATCCTATTCCAAATTTGCAGGATTTTAATGCCCAGTTAGAAGGCAAACGTATTTTTTCAAAATTAGATATCATTCGCGCTTTCCATCATATCCCAGTAGCACCTCAAGATATTCCCAAAACAGCAGTCATAACTCCATTTGGCTTATTCGAATTTGTTAAAACCCCATTTGGCCTTCGTAATTCAGCACAAACATTTCAAAGATATTTACATTCAATTTTAAGACATCTTGACTTTGCCTACTCCTATCTTGACGATATTCTCGTTGCATCAGCTTCTGAAAAAGAACATCAAGAGCATCTAGCAAAACTTTTTCAGACACTTCAAGACAACGGCATCCGTATTAATTCATCTAAATGTGAATTCGGAGTGGCCGAAATTTCATTTTTAGGTTTTCGTGTAAATAAATCTGGATTATTTCCACTTCCTGAACGCATCAAAGCTATTACCGACCTACCTCTTCCCGATACCATTGAAAAACTCAGAAGATTTCTAGGTCTCATAAATTTCTACCGTCGTTCTCTTCCACGTGCTGCGGAAATTCAGCAACCACTATTCGACCTCTGCCAGAATCCCAAAAAACGCGACAAACGTAAAATCGAGTGGACTCCTCAGACTCGAGAAGCATTCGAACGTTTGAAAGAGGCACTAAAAAACGCTACACTAATAGCTCATCCGTCTTCTTCGCTACCACTGATTCTCCATGTCGATGCTTCTGATTATGCCGTAGGCGCTTCCCTCCAACAACTACGTGATCAAACACTAGAACCCCTAGGTTTCTACTCCAAAAAGCTTACTTCAGCCCAAAAATCTTACAGCACCTACGATCGCGAACTTCTAGCTGCTTATCAGGCAGTTAAATACTTTAGATATACCCTAGAAGGTCGCCATTTCACCATTTATACGGACCACAAACCTTTGACATACGCTTTTGAACAACGCGTCGATAAAGCATCTCCAAGGCAACTACGACATTTAGACTTCCTAGGTCAATTTACCACAGACATTCGCTACATACCAGGTCCTACAAACATTCCCGCAGACTATTGTTCTCGCATTGAAACAATTTCACTTTCTTCCACTGTGTCACTCCAAGAAATTGCGCAAGCTCAGTCATCTTGTGAGGAACTCAAACACCTTCTGCAGTCTAAATCTTCCTCATACAAATTTCAAAACATGCCTCTTGACAACGGATTGAATCTTATTTGCGAATCTTCTTCAAAGAAACTTCGCCCATTCATTCCGCTCAAATTTCGCCGAAAGATTTTCGATTCTATCCACAATTTATCTCACCCAGGCATATCAGCTTCAGTCGATCTGGTCCAGGATAGATTTTGTTGGCCCAAATTGAAACGCGATGTATCTCTTTGGTCTAAAACTTGCATTCCCTGCCAGAAAGTCAAGATATGGAGACACACTTCCAGTCCCATTGCACAATACACCCCAGCCACGAGAAGATTCTCGCATATAAATGTTGACATTGTGGGACCATTACCACTATCACAAGGTCAACGCTATCTGTTAACAATAATAGACAGATTTTCTCGATGGCCCGAAGCAATTCCATTGTCAGATATTACAGCAGAAACAGTAGCGAACACTATTTTATCATGCTGGATCTCTCGTTTCGGTGTTCCGCAATACATCACCACAGACAGAGGTAAACAATTCGATTGCCACCTTTTCACACACCTCACTAAAACACTAGGTGCAGACCACATCAAGACCACAGCTTACCACCCAGCAGCAAATGGTGTAATCGAGAGATGGCATAGAGTTCTGAAACAGGCCTTGAAAGCTCATATGGACGAAAACTGGGTCGCTAAATTGCCAATTGTGTTACTAGGACTCAGATCGTACATAATTCCAGAATATCGCTCAACACCCGCTGAAATAGTCTATGGAGAATCAATCAAACTTCCCACCGACTTTTTCAACAGCACACAAGCTCATGATGTTCCACCACTTATATCTCAGCTGAAAGAAGACATAAGGAAACTTCGACCAGTACCTTTTAAACATCATACTGCAAAAAAGGTATTTGTCCATCCTAAGCTTATGGAAGCTCCTTTTGTTTTTGTTCGCATTGATATTCCGCGAAAAACTCTCGAACCAGTTTATGACGGCCCCTTTGAAGTGTTATCCCGAACTGACAAAGTCTTCAAAATCAAGAAATCACACGGAGAAGAGACAATTTCTGTTGACCGTCTTAAACCCGCATTCATTCTTTGTGATAACGAACAGACAACTTTCCAGCCTCAGAGACATCCTAGTGAAACTAAAAGTGACAGTGAAAGTCCAACACCTAGTGAAACTGAAAGTGACAGTGAAAGTCCAACACCCAGTGAAACTGAAAGTGACAGTGAAGTTCCCGTTCCCGTTCAAACTACACGCCATGGACGTACAGTTCGATTTCCACGAAGATACTTGAACTAATAGCGTTGCCACTGAGAGGGGAGTATGTGGCGGTGGTTCCGACCGCAGTGTTTCCGTCAACACTACTCTATGTTTCTCTTGACAGCTAAACGTTACGTTACGTTATTCGACAGCAAGCTGTCAAGAACTACTATATAAGAGACACCAGGGATCTCTCTCTCTCTCTCCTCGCTACCAACCGACATAGTGAAGATACGTCTCTCCACGCTCGGTCAGTTATCTGTTATGTGCTGTCTGTGATTGTTTTATAGTTAAATGTATAGTTTATTCAGTTAGTGAAATAATAAAGTATATTAAATGTTTACGTATGGATTTAATATCAACAAGTGTAATTAACATCCATAATTAATTATCAAAATTTCACAAAAAAATTTCTGTGGAAGCACAAAAAAATTCTGCGAAAACTGGCTAAATACTTTTTTACACAAAATTTTGCTACAAGAATACATAAAATTCAAATTATATACGTAATCTGTAATTAAAATTGAAAATAAAATTTGTTTGCACGAAATTCCATTAAAACTTTATTTTCGAGGAATTTCGTTTAAAAAATTTCCCACAATTGAATAATATTTGATACAACAATTCGCAAGAAATGTTTCTTCAAAGAAAATGCCATAGACTGTGTGTGTGTTTTGTTTCTTTAACGTCGGCCTATTTCCGCGACTATGGCCAATCACCGACGCCAGGGAGCAGTTTCACCTCACTATCCTGGAAATTTTGTCGAACCCCTTTCTTTCTGTAAGGAGGTTAGGGATCTTTAACGTGCCCAACATTGCAGGGATACGGGACCGACGACTTTACGATTCCTCCGAAGGGCGGAACGTGCAGACATTCAACTTGCTCAAATACAATGCCAGAACCTCGGTTAATGTTAATGTTATCGTTTGTACTGAAAAAGTGAACGGAGAACCCTGGGATCGAACCCAGTACCCTTCGGTTAAGAAGCACACGTTCTTGCCCCTGAACCACCGAGGCTCTTGCCATAGATTCAATTATAAGAAATTTCTCTTTCAAACTAACATTTTGTACAAAAAAATTCGCTAATGAAAATAAATTAAATAAATAAAAAAATATTCAAAATCTGATCTTAATACAGAATTAGATACTTTTTATGTGGCTTTAAAGAGAAAATTCTCTTGCCTGTCGATGCTGTAATAATTGAATCCGGTTTTAGAGAAGTGTGTGTGTGTGTGTGTGTGTGTGTGTGTGTGTGTGTGTGTGCTGGCTGTGGCTTTGATCAGCCATTAGCACATTATGACCCTCCTCTGCTACCCTTCCCTAAAATCGTTAGATCACCTTAACACTTTCCTTTTTGTATATGAATATACATACTTAAATTTATTCTATGCTACTTCTAAATACAAGTATTCATCCTTGATTATATAGTTTTTTTTAACTGTTGCAATCTTTTATTTCTCTTAAGACATTTATTTTTCTCTTTTTATTTCTTCTTTTTTTTCTTTTTTTTTTTCCTTTTTTTTAAGAGTTTTTTTTTTCTTTTCTTTTTTTTAATTAAATAAAAGGATTATGAGGAGATGGTTGACTACAGGGACACGTATGCGCTACTGGGGCTCTTCAGTGCTTTAAACATCACAGACTGAGCCACTATAAGAAAGGTTTCAAACACTAGGAAAGGCAATAGGAACTGATTAACTATCTAGAGGTAATATTCACTATTAACTAATTACAATTCCACTTTACAGGCTTTACTTAAAATAAGTATGTCTATTATTATTTGTATTAAATTTAAGAAAGGAATTAAAAGTCGCTAAGTACTGGGACAAATAAAATACTACTTCCAAATTTCGGAAAATTGCCGCTAGGTTTGTACTCTATACTTTGATTTTCATATTTTTGATATGTTTGTTTAAAGCTTTAAATATATCTGTATATCATTTGTGGCTAATAGTTGAGGTAGGTTTAAGAGTTTATTTACAGAAAGTTTTTGGATAATTAACGAAAATGTTTCTATTTCGTCCTTTCTTAATATACATGATAACATGACATGCTCGATATCTTCATATTCCATGCACTCACAATGTGGACTGTCTTTTAATCTAATTTTAAACAAATAGGCTGGACATAATGCATGATTAGTTCTTAAACGACATATATTTTTTATTTCCTCTTTTGAGAAGTTTCCATAATAAAACCACGGTTTGGAGGGGAGTTCCGGCTGAATACGCTTATACATTTCCCCAGCTTTATCAGATATATTTTTTATTTGCCATAGTTGTTTTTGTCTTTTTGTAATCGAACTATAGTAATCTGAATATGGAGTTTTGTATTCTGCCTTCTCTCCCCTATCCACCGCCATCTTCGCAATTTCATCAACAGTCTCATTGTGCTGTATGCCACAATGACCCTTTAACCATGCTAAAGTTATAAGTTGGCCCAAGGGCGTAGATAAGGGAGGGGTAATTGGGGTAATTACCCCCCTAAGACCGAAAGAGAAAAAAATTACTAGGGCGGAAATTTTTTGTTAAAAAAATGTGAAAATCTCGTTTTAAGTAAAACTCTTGAAATTTTTTTGTGAATATGCTTCTTGGACCTGCATTTTAGCAAATGTTTTGACCTTTTAAAAGGAAATATGCTGAGAAATCAGTTTGTTGTCTTTTAGATCTGCCAGAAGAAAGGAATATGAGCGCAGATAGATACTTCACGAGATTGTATGAAGAAATTGACAAACTGCGCAATGAGTTAAATATTTCCATAAGGTTTCCTCTTATAAACACTGTAGTCAGAGACGTCTAACTGAAGTCTCAACCTCAACCATACTAACGTTCAAAGGGAAATCCCACCAAGAGATATGGGACTGGCATTTTCGTTTCTCTATTAAAGAACATCATGGAATAACTCAAGTTTCACTTTAATTCTAAAACATTTTTGCCTAATAATGAAAATATCATTCCTGCAGTTATAAGACAAAAAATGACCACATTTCATCATCAGAAGAAAATGGATCAAAATATTTGCTGGAATAGGAAAATAATCAGAGTTCAAATGTTTTACGAGTAAAGTTGGATTCGGATTTAGGTACAGCTGAATTTTTGTATTAGAAAACAGTTCTCTAAGTGCCTGTTGAAGTTGTTGAAACTCTCAATTTATCTGATATAAAAGTATTTCGTGATATAGGTATATATCGCACTGAGATTATTTGCAGTTTTGCCTGCCAGTGTGGAATCTACAGAAAAGTGTTTTTCCACGCTAAGAACGTTTAAAATTTGATTCAGCCTAACAATAGGACAATATAGGTTAGATGGACTAGCCTTCATGCATGATGATCAGAGCATTCCTACAAATGACGAAAAGGTTTTGGAGCGATTTGCGAAACAAACAAAAAACATAACCTTGGCATTACTCTGATTTCGAGTTTGATTTTTTAATTGTTTTTAGTGAATTTTCATACGAAAAATTCACACGATGACTAAAAAAACAAAGGTCCGATTTTGATGAAATTTGGCAGGTACCTTCTTTTTGTAAGCGGGTTGGACAAGTTCGTTATCCAGAAACATTGGATCAGGTTTTCCGAGAACATTTTGGGTTTTCTTTCGAACATTTTCATTTATTTCCGAAAATAACAGACCTATGCGAACCAAATTTGTAATGTAGGTTTATGTTATAAAAATTAGATTATATACAAAACAGATCTATATGTTAAAAGAAAAAAAGTTATAAGCATTTAATAACATAGTTTGGTGCAGATCATTTCCACGAAAATTCACTACCATAACACACTTGCTGCGTCCATACTTTTGTTTTCTAATGTGGGAACTATATTTTTTTAATGTTTTCGCAATTTTTTTTCAATTATTTTAATTCAATACATTTTTTAGCCTTTGTATTTTTTAATTTTGTTTACCTTTGTATTTTTGGAATACCCTCCCCAAGAAAAAACGTTACTACGCCCTTGAGTTGGCCACTGTTTTTCATAGAATGTATTTTATTAACAATTAACTGAATCACATAATTCCTAATGGGGTGAAAACACACATTATGTGTTTTCTGAACGGCACTTTTAGGTTTTAGAGAAGAAAACAAATTCTTCTGAAATCACAAATCTCTACGTCTGTGTTAACTATGGAACGGTTTGACAAACTATGAGCAACAACAGCTGCTATTAAACTTGAATTAAAAGTCTTAAAAGTCCTTATATTTTATGAGTTTATTTTTTAAACAAAAAGTCGCAAAAAAATATGAGTTCTAGTGCTCCTAGTTCGAGCTCATTTAAAGAATTATTTTTAAAATTCAAAAGCTGAGATCTCTTCATTAGTGAATTTTCTTTAAAGAAAATTCACTCAAAACTAAATAAATGGTGTAATTCACGTAAATTCTTAATTAAACGTTAAATTGTGACTTTAAAGTTTTGTTTATAATATTACTTGTAAATACAAGAACATTAATGTTACCCGTTTAAGATTATGTGCAATTTTGTTCTAGATAACGTTAGTTCTTCTCTGCCAATGTAGATGACGCTTTATAGCCCAACGTGTTTAAATTCTGAAAAAAGTATGTTCTGTAGTTGCCAGAGCCGCTAAGGTTAGTAAGTTTATCAACTGAAAGTTTTATCTGATTTTTTTAACAATTTGTCAAAAATATATAAAAAAGATAATGAAAATGCGCCACTATAACGCACTTCCTGCGTTAGAACTTTTACGATTTGTTATATATTATGCTTTATCCGTTTATTAATTTATTGTGTGAATAGAGAGAGATTCCTTCAAAATTTTTTGTTACATAAAAAAATATAACACAGTTAAATTACATATTCTAAAATTATGGCTGCTGCCAAAAGATCGCAAAAAAGAGTACCTGCGTTTCGCTAAAAACTCTAGATTATTAAACAACAAACTCACAATAACACAAAAGATGTTGTTATCCACGCAAAATATCTTGGTTTTGTGCGTTTTTCTGAACAGCAGTAACATCCATTTTTTTTCTTCAAATGCCTCTAACTTTTTTTTCTTTAAACTTAGATTTCTGTATCTTGGTATATAGTTTACCTTTTATAGTGTTAATCTGCGTGCAAAATTTGGTTTCAATAGCTTTATTATTTACGAAAATATAACTTTTTCTGAAAGGAAACCTAAAATGTTTCCCGGAAAACCTGGTCAGATTATCCTGGCTAACGAACTTCTCCAAGCCACTTACAAACGGAAGGTATGTGCGAAATTTTGTCAAATTCGGCCCATTATTTTTTTAGTTAGCGGTGTGATACATAGATACATACATACATACATGTATAGTATATATCATCACTCACCTTTCCACTAGATGGCGAATCAATCTTTGATCCACTCATTACGCTTTATTACGTTTCATGAAAATCAGTTACACTGTTTTAAGTCTGTGGAACAGCTAACGGTCTATATGTAGCTCACACTACATAAGAAATTTTTTTGCCAGTCGGGGTCGATATTATAATCGATTGTTATTATTTTAAATTTTATTGTTAATAAGACCACGCTAATAAAAGCACTAAACAGGATTAGCGTCGACAAAGCAGCTATGGCTGAAATCTTGAATCGAAATTTTACAGCAGTTTCGAATACAGCGATAATTAAAACACCTTTCATTCCGCAAAAGTCTGGCTGTAGCCAGTACGTTATGGTGGTGAGTTTTCATAGAAAAAATTAAAGAATTAGTTACCTAAGTTTTTCATACCTAGAAACATTACTTTTAATATACAATAACATACATTCCTCTTCTCGTCCCCTTCCTATCGGAGTTTGGAAATCATCATAGCCAATATTATATTATTTGTTGCCTGTCTAAAAAGTTCAATTGAGCTGCATCCGTACCATTCGTGTAGATTGCGCAACCATGACGTTTTTCTCCTACCTACGCTCTTTTAGTGAATTTTTATTTTAAAAAAAATAGTAGAGAGTTATCGATGGTGAGATGTTGCAAAAAATTTTTCAAATGAACGCGATTTAGGACCCCTAGAACCCATATCCGGGGTTAGTTTCAATTTTTATATGTTTATATATATATATATATATATATATATATATATATATATATATATATATATATATATATATATATATATATATATAAATATATATATATATATATATATATATATATATATATATATTTCGTTGAAACTCGGCAAGTGCCTTTCTTTTATTAATGGATTGGATGAGTTCGTTAAGCAGGAAAATCTGATCTGGTTTTCCGGGAAAATTTTGTGTTTCCTTTCAAAAAAAAAAAAAAATTTCTCCGAAAATTACAAAGCTATTTTAATGACATTTGGTGGATATATTGCCTTGAGAAATACCTTGCTACATACCAAAATTAACCTTTCTAAGTTTACAGAAAATTGAGTTTTTTTAATTTTCAATTATTTTTTCTGCAAAAAAAAATTTTTTTCTCCGAAAATTACAAAGCTATTTTAATGATACTTCGTGGGTATGTTGCTTTAGGAAAGACCTTACCACATACCAAAATTCAACTTTCTAAGTTTATTGGAAATTGAGTTACCCAAGTTGGAAACATTTAATAAAAATTCACTACCATAACGCACTTCCTGCGTCCCGAAGTTTTTACCTTTGATTTTGCCCTGCATTATATTTCTAAGTAACGCATACTTTGCTCCACTTATAATATGGCCCAAGTACTTCGGCTTCCTCTTTTTAGTGAATTTTCTTTAAAAAAATTCACTAAGGTGGAGATCCCGACTTTTGAATTTTGGAAAAATTTACGGGTTAACCTATATAGTAGAAACAATGTGCCATATTTTACCAAAATAACTTATTGTTTGAAAATGTACAAAAATTTTCCGAAAATAAACTTAAAATACTTTCGAGAAAACTGGTTTTCTAGCCAACAAACCCTGGGTTAATAGCAAAGTGGGTTATTGAAATTTGAGGCACTTAATGAAAATTCGGTACCAAAACGCACTTACTGCGTCTCAATTTTTTCTTACAAACATGCATCATATTTCTACAAAAAAATGAAAAAATGCAATAATATAAGGGTGTTCGAAAAAAATTGCAGGTATCACCAAAGACTTATGGGCCAGTCTCTGATTGTCAAAACAAATTTATAAGATGCAGCTCAAGACACTCTATAATTAATGTATACGACTTTTTCTCGTATCTTGTATAATAACAAGTATATTGACCTTTACCGTAGAAATGCGTCACTCTGTATATATATATATATATATATATATATATATATATATATATATATATATATATATATATATATACAAATTTTCCGAAAATAAACTTAAAATATTTCCGAGAAAACTGGTTTTTAGCCATAAAACCCTGGGTTAATACTTGGGTTATTGAAATTTGAAGCATTTAATGAAAATTCGGGAGCAAAACGTATATATAGGGGCCCTAGTTCGCGCTTATTTGAAGAATTTTTCCAAAATTCAAAAGTTGAATCTCCCCATTAGTGAATTTTAGTGAATTTTCTTTAAAAACATTCACTAATGAGGACATCCCAACTTTTGAATTTTGAAAAAATTTATTCAAATAAGCGCTAATTAGGCCCCCTCGAACACATATCCGGGGTCAGTATCAATTTTATATATATATATATATATATATATATATATATATATATATATATATATATATATATATATATATATATATATATATATATATATATATATATATATATATATATATATATATATATATATATATATAAGTATCACACCAATAACTCAAAACATAATGCGCCGATTTTGATTAAATTTGGCAAATACCTTCCTTTTGCAAATGGCTTGTATAGGTTCGTTGGACAAGAAAATCGGCCCAGGTTTTCCCGGAAAATTTTGTGTTTTCTTTAGAAAAAAATTATATCTCCCAAATTAACACAGTAAGGGCAACCAAATTTGGTACATCATCATAGGTAAGTTATCTACCAAAATTTAGCTCTGTAGGTCAAAAGGAAAAAAAAGTTATAGGGATTTAAATAAAAATAAATTGAGGTTTTCCTCAAAACGTCAAAGTCGCGATTTAAAACGTCAAAATTGGCAACATTTAGGCAAAGAACTTGAATCTTATACGAGCTATGGAAAGAAAATGTCTCAAGAGGAATGTTTTACAAACTCTGAAGTCTTAGTTTCAACCGTCATTGTTCTTCATTTTACTAAAATGTTTCTAGAAAATTCATTTCAAATAGACCCTTTGTCTGATGCTTGGCAGTAGCCTTAGCTATAGAGTTTATCGTTTAATAGTATATAATTTTTGTCGAATTTTTGTAAAAAATCAATAAAACTCAATATATCCGTTATTATACAAGATATGAAAAAAATGTATACATTAATTATAGGGTGTCTTGAGCTACATCGAAATATAATGCATGTTTGTAAGAAAAGAAATTCTGGACGCAGCAAGTGCGTTATGGTAGCGAATTTTGATCAAATGCTTCATATTTGAATAGCTCAATTTGCTATTAACCTATAACGTTTACCAAGAAACGAGTTTTTTCGAGAACACTTTAAGTTTATTTGCGGAAATTTTTGTACATTTTCAAACAATAAAATTATTTTGATGAAACATGGCAAATTGTTTTTACTATATAGGTTACAGTGGTAACCAAATGTGATGCCTGCTTTCTTAAAAAAACACACATATTTGTTATTAAAAACATTTTTATGAAAATTCCCTACTATGACGCACTTGCTGCGTCCAGGCTTTTTTTCCACGAAAATTCATTAAAACTACTGCTTTTCAGAAAACTTCATAGAACAAGTGTTTTAATTTAAAATCGACATGTTTTAATCAATGTGGTGTATAGTATATATATTGACTCGCCTTTCCACTAGATGGCGAATAAATCTTTGATCCACTATTACGCTTTATTACGTTTCATTAAAATCAGTTACACTGCTTAAGTCCGTTAGAAAACAAAAGTCTATATGTAGCTGACACTACATAAACAATGTTTTGCCAGTCGGGGTCGATATTGTAATCAATTGTTATTATTTTAAATTTTGTTGTAAATAAGACCCCGCTAATAAAAGAAGTAAACAGGATTAGCGTCGACAAAGCAGCTATGGCGGAAACCTTGAATCGAAATTTTACAGCATCTTCGAATACAGCGATAATTGAAATACCTTTTATTCCGCAAAAGTCTGTCTGTAGCCAGTACGTTATGGTGGTGAGTTTTCATTAAAAAATTAAAGAATTAGTTACCTTAGTTTTCCATACATATAAACCTTACTTTTAATATACAATAACATACATCCTTCGTCGCTTTCCCTTCCCATGGGAGTTTGGAAATCATCATAGCCAATATTATATTATTTGTTGCGGGTCTAAAAAGATCAATTGAGCTGCATCCGTATCATTCGTGTAGATTGCGCAACCATGACGTTTTTCTCCTACCTACGCTCTTTTTACCTTTCATTTTGCCCTGCATTATATTTCTAAGTAACGCATATTTCGCTCCACTTATAATATGACCCAAGTACTTCATCTTTCTCTTTTTAGTGAATTTTCTTTAAAAAAAGTCACTAATGGGGAGATCCCGACTTTTGAATTTTGGAAAAATTTACGGGTATAACCTATATAGTAGAAACAATGTACCATATTTTATCAAAATAACTTATTGTCTGAAATTGTACACAAATTTTCCGAAAATAAACTTAAAATATTTTCGAGAAAACTGGTTTTCTAGCCAACAAACCCTGGGTTAATAGCAAAGTGGGTTATTAAAATTTGAAGCACTTAATGAAAATTCGGTACCAAAACGCACTTACTGCGTCTCAATTTTTTCTTACAAACATGCATCATATTTCTACAAAAAAATGAAAAAATGCAATAATATAAGCCTGTTCGAAAAAAATTGCAGGTATCACCAAAGACTTATGGGCCAGTCTCTGATTGTCAAAACAAATTTATAAGATGCAGCTCAAGACACTCTATAATTAATGTATACGACTTTTACTCGTATCTTGTATAATAACAAGTATATTGAGCTTTACCGTAGAAATGAGTCACCCTGTATATATGTAAACAGATAAAAGCTGAAACTAAACCCGGATATGGATTGTAGGGGGCTTAGTTTTCGCTCATTTGAAGAAATCTCTTTAAAATTCAAAAATCGCGGTCTTCTCATTAACGAATCTTTTCTACGAAAATTGGCTAAAAATTATAGACCGTTAAAACATAAACTTAACTAAAACCACCGCCAAAGCAACAGAGAAAAGATCTATTTGAAGTGAAATTTCTGGAAATATTTTAGTCAAATGAAGGACAATGTCTGATTTTCCTGGCTAACGAACTCATCCAAGCCATTAATAAAAGAAAGGCACTTGGGGAGTTTTATCGATATCGGTTAATTATTTTTTGAGTTATCGGTTGGATACCTATATATATATATATATATATATATATATATATATATATATATATATATATATATATATATATATATTTATATATATATATATATATATATATATATATATATATATATATATATATATAAATTGCAACTGATCCTGGATATGGGTTCTAGGGCTCCTAGTTCGAGCACATTTGAAGAATATATTTTTTAATTCAAAAGTTGGGATCTCTTCATTAGTGAATTTTTTTCAAGAAAATCACTAAAAACTAAATAAATAGTGTAATTCATGTAAATTCTTAAATAAACGTTAAATTGTGACTTCAAAGTTTTGTTTATAACATTATTTGTAAATACAAGAAAATTAACCCATCAAAGCCGTAATTATTTTTTCCTGCATAAAGTGAGATAGATATATGTACATCGACATGGTAATACGGCCATAAAATATCATAAACTATAAGATTTTTGAAAAAAAAATAATAAAAAAAGTTACACGGTGTGACCAGATGGTCACACTAGTTCATACAGGGTATATAAGCTTATCTTTTATGAAACAATACAAAATACTCGATGCAAAGTCCAGTATCACATTTTTCACATTGTGTGTGACCAACTGAAGAACAGCCTTCACCAGCACATCCCCTACGTTTCTTGTTGGGAACAGGTACGATAAGATGGTTCGTACCATCGTATCTTACATCATCAGAAACACGGTTAAATGAGAGACTATGTTTACTAGCTGCGGGTTTACCAGATCTGATGAGAGGATTTTTATATCTATTTAGATAATTAGTGGCAATTTCACGACGAAAATTTAAATTGGTAATCTCCCAGTGCATTTGTAAACAGTCCATGCATTCTGTATTGCGGCATCAACTAATCAAGTAAATATTGACCAGTACCACTTCTTGCTCTGGATGCTTATTCTATATCGCGCTAGGTCTTCGTCCATTCGGTATGTACCGCCCATGTAATTGTTATACATTCCAACTACGTGGAGACGTGACATTGTATAATATTTTTTTCAGCTTGCGAATAACGTTTGACGTGTTGAATAGGGTTCACTCCATAAGAAGTTGAGGCCATTGTTACCACCGCATTATCCATCGACCTCGTCAGCATTATACCATCTTCCTTGGCAATTTTTAAAACCAAGTAATCTCGAGAATTCTTTGACATTGTTTTCTTGTCGATTAAAGAGCAATCATTAGGAACCCTATTTTCCCTGATAGTTCCGGTAAAACCATATCATCTTTGGTTCAAATATACCAGCAGATTGAAGCTGGTGAAAAGGTTATCTATCTATATATATATATATATATATATATATATATATATATATATATATATATATATATATATATATATATTTGGTAGGACAATAGTGGTTCGCGTAATTTGTCCAACATGGATACGAGAGGAGCTGCACATTTACCAAATGCAGCTTCATATTCACTGTTTGAGCTTGGACTTCTTCCTTGATGTATATCAAAGTCAATCAGATAACTGTTTTCAGAGTTTAGACACCACACTTTATATCCGAATCTAATTGGTTTTCCCCGAATAAATGGCTTACAGCTGTGGCGGCCGTAGTATTTAACCATCGATTCATCATAATTCATATTTTCCGTGGGTTGGTAATATTTCCGGAAAGAATTTTCTTATTTTTCGATGATGGGTCTCAATTTCCAAATTTTGTCTTTGGGATCCAATTTATTATTATCAGCACAATGGACAAAACGCATAAATTGAATAAACCTATCACGTCGCATTGCATCCTTTATCATTACATTCAACATTTCTGTTCCAGAATCCCAATAGTATCTTTTCCTAGGAAGTATATTATACCCAGAAATAATCAGTATCCCAAAAAAGCATAATTCTTCTGGTGTTATCCGAGGATCAGGGCAGTTTAGAAAAAGGGCATATTTCCTCGTTTCATCCAAAATACATTGCAATATGTCTTCATTGAAAAATAATTCAAATAGACATGTTGGGGATAAATCTTTGAGATGCGAATAATCACTTTTTGGAAAAGTTTGTTAAGTCGCCATCTATCCATAGCTTATCATACTATTTTTTGAGTTTCAGCATTTTTTTAAAAATCTGCAGATTTAAAATCATTTTCGAGAATTTCCTGAGTTTCGTCGCTTCCCACTAACTCGAGATTCTGTATATTGTCGTCTACAGGTGGTGGATGATGATGACTTTCAAAATATATTTCAGCATTTGCTAACAACTGGCGCCTAGACAGATTGTCCACCAAACCCCCATCATCTTCGTCAGCCGAGTCTTCGTCTGTTAGAACATTGGGATCAGGTGGGCATATAAATACGTCACGATTGTATTGTCATTATACAAATCACTGATTATATCTAGAACTTCTTGCAGCGAAAACCCTCTCCTGTAAAAAGAAAAAGCAGTTAGCTTACATATTAGCCTAGTGTTGCCATATGGTAACAGACATGTTTGTATGCAATTACCATCTACATAATTTACTTGTGGTTGTGTCAAAACCATGCCATGCTATAGAGTAGTCATTTAGCTGTAGATTCTATGATATTAAAAAACATAAATTATCTTAACAAAAACAAATAGATACTAACTCAAACGCCGGCTCCATTATTTTCAGCAAACAATGCGTAGCACAATTTATATTCACCTTATTTTGACAATGTTGTAAAAACTGACGGCAAGTCGGTAATGGGATGATAAGTTGGGTTAACTAGTGGCGAAATGTTCAATTAAAATCCACATTTCAACAGAAACTTTAGTTTCACTGCCTTTTAAAAGAGGGCATGTTAGTGTAACCATATGGTCACACTAGGTTTTAATGGGTTATTACCCGTTTAGGATTATGCTCAATTACGTTATAAATAACGTTAGTTCTTCTCTGCCAATGTAGATGACGCTTTATAGCCCAAAAAGTTTAAATGGCAGTTGTCGTTCTGAAAAAAGTATGTTCTGTAGTTGTCAGAGCCGCTAAGGTTAGTAAGTTTATCAACTTAAAGTTTCATCTAATTTTTTTTTAATTTGTCAACGATATATAAAAAAGATAATGAAAATGCGCCCCTATAACGCAATTCCTGCGTTCGAACTGTTCCTATTTGTTATATATTATGCTTTATCAGTTTATTAATTTATTCTGTCAATAGAGAGAGATTTCTTCAAAATTATTTGTTAAATAAAAAAATATAACACAATTAAATTACACACTCTAAAATTATGGATGCTACCAAAACATCGCAAAATAGGGCACCTACATTTCGCTAAAAACTCTAGACTATTAAACAACAAACTCACAATTTCACAAAAGATGTTGTTATCCACGCAAAATATTTTGGTTTTGTGCGTTTTTCTGAACACCAGTAACATCCATTTTTTTTTGTCTTCAAATGCCTCTAACTTTTTTCTTTTAACTCAGATTTCTGTATCTTGGTACATACTTTACCTTTTATAGTGTTAACCTGCGTACAAAATTTAGTTGCAGTAGCTTTATTATTTACGAATATATAACTTTTTCTGAAAGGAAACCTAAAATTTTCCCGGAAAACCTGGTCAGATTATCCTGGCTAACGAACTTTTCCAAGCCACTTACAAAAGAAAGATATGTGCCAAATTTTGGTATTTTTTGAGTTAGCGGTGTAATATTACATACATACACACACACACACACACACACACACACACACACACACACACACACACACACACACACACACACACACACACACACACACACACACACACACACACACACACACACACACACACACACACACACACACACACACACACACACACACACACACACACACACACACACACACACACACACACACACACACACACACACACACATATATATATATATATATATATATATATATATATATATATATATATATATATATATATATATATATATATATATATATATATATATATATATATATATGTATGTATGTATTCATTGATTGTTGTTGCCCTTACTTGGTGAAACGTGTCCTTGTATCCTCCTACTATGTCGAAAAGCATAACTATTGGACAATTGATAGTCCCTTTAATAATCTTATTTTTTAAGGGGTAGACATTGATCCAATCCAATCCATAGCAGGTGGTAGTGGAGTTTTCCTTTACATAATAGTAAAGGATTTTTTCACGCCCGAGGAGGTACCACCCCATTCATCAAGGGGTAGACATTGATCCAATCCAATCCATAGCAGGTGGTAGTGGAATTTTTCTTTACGTAATAGTAAAGGATTTTTTCACGCCCGAGGAGGTACCACCCCATTCATCAAGGGGCCGGTGAAGTCCCAACGGACGTTTCCGGTTCTGGTCTATGAGTCGGTTTCCCTTATAAGCAAAAATGATGATGGCTCCTCCTTGTACAAAATATTCCGGAGCCAAAATACCGCTCCATTCGGATCTCCGGGAGAGGGGTGTACAGGGGACGACAACATCAAGATTTAACATATCCTTTTCGAATATATGTGGACTAAATTCTAACCTGAACTCCGTCCACCATTTCCTCCAGGCTAACAGGCCCCAACTCCTCTTCCTCACCGAAACCCAAAACAGCCACTAATCACCTTAATTTCCCGGGGTATGAGCTCCTTACTTCCCTTAGATTGCATGGAGGCGTGTGCGCATACGTCCGTAGCTATCTACCCTGCACCAGACTCCCCAATTTAGAAACTGGAAGAAAATACATACTATGGATAAAACTCTCTCTCAGGGCTGCAACTAAATTCATCTGTTGCATTTACCGGTCACCTTCTGACAACAACTTTGTCCAGCTCTTTCACTACCTTTCTGAAAAAAACTGACTATCTGATTTCTGAATATCCTTCCTCCGAGGTCACTATTCTTGGTGACTTTAATGTCCATAATAAGGAATGACTAGGATCTTCAAAAACCGATCCACGAGGGAGAGCAGCGGAGACCTTTGCAGTTAGCAATTCTTTAGCCAATATGGTTCAGCAACCTACTTACTTTCCTCGTATCCCAACACACAGCTAAAATCCCTTGGATCTCCTTCTTACTACACAACCGGAATGCTATAAGATATCAGTCACCGCCCCCCTTGGTCGCTCAGACCACAGCATGGTCACTGCTTCCTGCGCAATTCAACCCAAGGTCACACAGTCATCACACCCACGTATCGTTTGGCACTACAACTCCGCAAACTTGAACGAACTGCGGGATTACTTTTCCTCATTTCCATGAGCGTCTGTCTGCTTCTCTCATCCTGACCCCTCTGATATCTCACAAAACGTCACCGAAATTATCCAAGCTGGCATGGAATTATTTATCCCACGTACACAGAAAACCTCTTCAGCCACTCAAAAGCCCTGGTTCTCTAAATCCTGGAATAGGGCAGACTTGAAAAGGTCAAAGCTCACAAAACGCTTCTACACAATCCCAGTCAAAAAAATTGTCAAGCATTTAACGACGCAAGAAACCGCTATGTCCGCATTCTTTCTGAGGCAAAAAAACTCGTTTAATAACCACATCAAAAACAAAGTCCTCTTAAGCTCCAACGGCGGCAAACCCTTCTGGGCTCTTGCTAAATCTATTGGAAATAATTTCTGCAAAAGCACAATTGTCCTCAAAAAATGCGCACCAAAGCTTGCTCCTGTCCTGACTCGTCTGTTTCAGATATCTTATAATAAAGGCATATTCCCTAGTAACTGGAAAACTGCTCGAGGACACCCCATCCCCAAGAAAAGATCCAAAGCGCTTCCTAGCAACTACAGGCCTATTTCTCTCCGTTCAGTCGTCTCTAAAGTGATGGAAAGGTATATAAACACCGAATTACTAAAATTTCTTGAAAAACACAGTCTAATCCACGACAGGCAGTATGGATTCCGTCAGCGCAAATCGACTGCCGACCTCCTTCCCTTTGTCACCCATTCTTGGAACAAGTCTATGGAACAACACGGTGAATCCCAGATTGTTGCTCTAGACATATCCAAAGCATTCGACCAGGTCTGGCACGCAGCGCTGCTTAATAAACTTCCGGCCTATGGCCTACCACCAAAACTTTGTACCTGGACAGCAAATTTCCTCTCCAGCAGAACCATATCTTTTGTTGTGGATGGCCATTCCTCTAAACTGTATCCAATTAATGCAGGAGTTCCTCAAGGTTCAGCTTTAGCCCCTACTTTGATTCTTCTCCACATCAATGACCTCCTCTCTAGCACATCCAATACAGTTCACAGCTACGCTGACGACAGCACCCTCCATTCAAATATACAATATTCTAAGCCTGTCTCTTTAGCCCAATTAGATGAGGATCGCAGACTCATGGAGGGTTCTGTCTCCGTGGATCTCCAAAAAATATTAGACTGGGGAAGTAGAAATCTTGTACAATTCAACCCCACCAAAACTAAGTCTTGCTTTCTTTCTCACAAGAGATACACCAGCCCTAGACCCATCACAATGAACAACCAAGTTATTCAAAGTAATGCGTCCTTTTCTCTTGTTGGCATTTCTGTGGATTGAAATCTTAATTGGCACCAACATGTCACATCAATTGCAGAAGCGGCTGCTAAGAAATTAGGTTTCCTCTTGCAGGCTCGCAAATACTTTTCACCAGCTAATCTCTATACCTTATATACTTCACAAATAAGGCCAAACATCGAATACTGCTCCCACATCTGGGGTGCCGCTGCCGCTTCTACCCTCGCTATCCTGGACTCCATTCAAAAGCGAGCTATACGTCTCATCGGTGACCCTACACTCACCCAAAGGATGCCATCCCTTGCCCACCGACGTGCCGTTGGTGACCTCTCTCTCTTTTACAGATATCTGCACGGGCACTGCTCAGAGGAGCTTTCCTCCATAGTTCCCCCACCTGCTGCCCCCAACAGATCTACCAGGGGAACAGAGCGAATGCACCCTTTTACTGTCCAGGTCACCAAGTTGTGGAATTCCTTACCGGCACATGTTTTTCCTTCTCCTCCGAACCCCAAGTCCAGAATTAACAAGCTGCCTCTTTCCTCCTTGTCAACTCCCACGGTACGATAATATTTAGGCTGTAAGCCCTCGTGGTGTGTTGTTGAAATTTAAAAAAATAAAAATACTACATACAGACTTGGAGACTACTTCTCTGGC
This sequence comes from Tillus elongatus, assembly GCA_964006375.1. Taxonomy (NCBI): domain Eukaryota; kingdom Metazoa; phylum Arthropoda; class Insecta; order Coleoptera; family Cleridae; genus Tillus; species Tillus elongatus. The sequence continues at coordinate 132,414,587 of OZ023267.1, forward strand.
TTCACTGTGAAGCCAGAGAAGTAGTTTGCAAGTCTGTATGTAATATATATATATATATATATATATATATATATATATATATATATATATATATATATATATATATATATATGTTATATATATATATGTTATATATATATATATATATATATATATATATATATATATATATATATATATATATATATAAATAAGTTTAAACTGACCACAGATATGGGTTCTAGAGCTCTAGTTCGTGCTTATTCGAAGAATTTTTTCAAAATTCAAAAGTCGGATGTCACCATTAGTGAATTTTTTCTACGAAAATTCACTAAAACTACTGCTTTTCAGCAAACTTCATTAAACAACTGTCTTAATTTAAAATCGACATGTTTTAATCAATGTGGTGTATAGTATATATAATGACTCGCCTTTCCACTAGATGGCGAATCAATCTTTGATCCACTCACAACGCTTTATTACGTTTCATTAAAATCGGTTACACTGCTTTAAGTCAGTTGATCAGGTACATTGTATGTATGTAGCTTACACTACATATAACAATTTTTTGCCAGTCGGGGTCGCTATTGTAATCGATTGTTATTATTTTAAATTTTATTGTAAATAAGACCCCGCTAATAAAAGAAGTAAATGGGATTAGCGTCGACAAAGCAGCTATGGCTGAAACCTTGAATCGAAATTTTACAGCATCTTCGAATACAGCGATAATTGAAATACCTTTCATTCCGCAAAAGTCTGTCTGTAGCCAGTACGTTATGGTGGTGAGTTTTCATTAAAAAATTAAAGATTTAGTTACCTTAGTTTTTCATACATAGAAACCTTACTTTTATTATACAATAACATACATTCTTCTTCTCGTTCCCTTCCTATCGGAGTTTGGAAATCATCATAGCCAATATTATATTATTTGTTGCGTGTCTAAAAAGTTCAATTGAGCTGCATCTGTACCATTCATGTAGATTGCGCAACCACGACGTTATTCTCCTACCTACGCTCTTTTTACCTTTGATTTTGCCCTGCATTATATTTCTAAGTAACGCATACTTCGCTCCACTTATAATATGACACAAGTACTTCATCTTTCTCTTTTTAGTGAATTTTCTTTGAAAAAAAGTCACTAATGAGGAGATCCCGACTTTTGAACTTTGGAAAAATTTACGGGTATAACCTATATAGTAGAAACAATGTACCATATTTTATCAAAATTACTTATTGTTTAAAAATGTACAAAAATTTTCCGAAAATAAACTTAAAATATTTTCGAGAAAACTGGTTTTCTAGCCAACAAACCCTGGGTTAATAGCAAAGTGGGTTATTGAAATTTGAAGCACTTAATGAAAATTCGGTACCAAAACGCACTTACTGCGTCTCAATTTTTTCTTACAAACATGCATCATATTTCTACAAAAAAAATGAAAAAATGCAATAATATAAGCGTGTTCGAAAAAAATTGCAGGTATCACCAAAGACTTATGGGCCAGTCTGTGATTGCCAAAACAAATTTATAAGATGCAGCTCAAGACACTCTATAATTAGCGAATACGACTTTTTCTCGTATCTTGTATAATAACAAGTATAATGAGCTTTACCGTAGAAATGCGTCACACTGTATATATATATATATATATATATATATATATATATATATATATATATATATATATATATATATATATATATATATATATAAACAGATAAAAGCTGAAACTAAACCCGGATATGGATTTTAGGGGGCCTAGTTTGCGCTCATTTGAAGGAATCTTTTTAAAATTCAAAAGTCCCGGTCTTCTCATTAACGAATTTTTTCTACGAAAATTAGCTAAAAATTATAGACCATTAAAACATAAACTTAACTAAAACCACCGCCAAAGCATCATAGAAAGGGTCTATTTAAAGTGAAATTTCTGGAAATATTTTAGTAAAATGAAGGACAATGACGGTTGAAGCTGAAATTGAGGGTTTGCAGAACACTCTTCTTGCAACATTTTCTTTACATAAACCGCATTTCTTTCAGATTCTTTGCCCGAACGTTGGCAATTTTGACGCTTCATATCGCGACTTTGACGTTTTGAGGAAAACCCCATTTTTTTTCTTTAAATGGCCATAATTTTTTTTGTCTCTGAACTTACAGATCTAAATTTCGCTATATGGTTCACTTTGCATAATACAAATACGTGTACCAAATTGCGTTGCCCCTACTTTGTTATTTACGGTGAGATTTTTTTTTTCCAAAAGGAAACACAAAATTTTCCGGGAAAAGCTGGGCTGATTTTCCTGGCTAACGATCTTATCCTAGCCGTTGCAAAAGGAAGGCACTCGGAAAATCTTATCAAAATTGGCCCATTATTGAGTTACCGGTGTGATACCTATATATATATATATATATATATATATATATATATATATATATATATATATATATATATATATATATATATATATATATATATATATATATATATATATATATATATAGGTATATACCTGGTTCGAGCACAATTTAACAATTTTTTTAAAAATTCAAAAGTTGGGATCTCTTCATTACTGAATTTTTTTAAAGAAAATTCAGTAAAAGCTAAATGAATGGTGTAATTCATTCATTAAATAAACGTTAAATTGTGACTTTAAAGTTTTGTTTATAATATCATTTGTAAATACAAGAAAATTAATATTACCCGTTTAAGATTATGCGCAATTACGTTCTAAATAACGTTAGTTCTTCTCTGACAATGTAGATGACGCTTAATAGCCCAAGGTGTTTAAATGGCAGTTGTCGTTCTGAAAAATGTAGGTTCTGTAGTTGTCAGAGCCGTTAAGGTTAGTAAGTTTATCAACTGAAAGTTTCATCTGATTTTTTTTAACAATTTGTTAACGATATATAAAAAAAAATGTGCGGGACGCAGCAAGTGCGTTATGGTAGTGAATTTTTATTAAATGCTAAACTTGGATAACTCAATTTTCTATAAACTTGAACAGTTGAATTTTGGGTTGTAATAAGGCCTTTTCCAAAGCAACATATCCACCAAATGTCATTAAAATACTTTGTAATTTTCGGAGAAACAAATTATTTTTTTTAAATCAAAATTTGAAAAACTCAATTTTCTATAAACTTAGAAAGTTGAATTTTGGTACGTAGTAAGGCTACATATCCACCAAATTTCATTTAATTACCTTTGTAATTTTCGAAGACAACATTTTTTTTTGAAACAAAACTCAAAATTTTCCCGGAAAACCTTGATGATTTTCCTGGCTAACGAACTAATCCAAGCCATTAATAAAAGAAAGGCACTTGCCGAGTTTGATCGAAATCGGTTAATTATTTTTTGAGTTATCGGTTGGATAGATATATACATATATATATATATATATATATATATATATATATATATATATATATATATATATATATATATATATATATATATATATATGTATATATATATATATATATATATATATATATATATATATATATATATTTATTTATTTATTTATAAACATATAAAAATTGAAACTGACCCCGGATATAGGTTCTAGGGGTCCTAGGTCGCGCTCATTTGAAAAAATTGGTCAGATTATCCTGGCTAACGAACTTCTCCAAGCCACTTACAAAAGGAAGGTATGTTCCAAATTTTGTCCATTTCGGCCCATTATTTTTTGAGTTAGCAGTGTGATACATACATACATACAACGGGCCCTAGAATTCATATCCGGGGTCAGTTTAAATTTATATATATATATATATATATATATATATATATATATATATATATATATATATATATATATATATATATATATATATATATATATATAAATTTAAACTGACCCCGGATATGAGTTCTAGTGCCCCAGTTCGCGCTTATTTGAAGAATTTTTTCAACATTCAAAAGTCGGATATCCCCATTAGTGAATTTTTTCTACGAAAATCCACTAAAACTACTGCTTTTCAGCAAACTTCATTAAACAAGCGTTTTAATTTAAAATCAGCATATTTAAATCAATGTGGTGTATAGTATATATCATAATTCACTTCTCCGCTAGATGGCGAATCAATCTTTGATCCACTCATTACTCTTTATTACGTTTCATTAAAGTCAGTTACACTGTTTTAAGTCAGTTGAATGTTCCTTAGACACGTGAGGCAAAATTTTTTTGCAAGTCGGGGTCGATATTGTAATCGATTGTTATTATTTTAAATTTTATTGTAAATAAGACCCCGCTAATAAAAGAAGTAAACAGGATTAGCGTCGACAAAGCAGCTATGGCTGAAACCTTGAATCGAAATTTTACAGCATCTTCGAATACAGCGATAATTAAAACACCTTCCATTCCGCAAAAGTCTGTATGTAGCCAGTACGTTATGGTGGTGAGTTTTCATAAAAAGATTTAAAAAATTAGTTACCTTAGTTTTTCATACCTAGAAACCTTACTTTTAATATACAAAATAACATACCTTCTTCTTCTCGTTCCCTTCCTATCGGAGTTTGGAAATCATCATAGCCAATATTATATTATTTGTTGCGTGTCTAAAAAGTTCAATTGAGCTGCATCCGTACCATTCGTGTAAATTGCGCAACCACGTCGTTTTTCTCCTACCTACGCTCTTTTTACCTTTGATTTTGCCCTGCATTATATTTCTAAGTACCGCATACTTCGCCCCACTTATAATATAACCTAAGTACTTCATCTTTCTCTTTTTAGTGAATTTTCTTTAAAAAACAGTCACTAATGACCGTGAACTAGGCCCCCTAGAACCCATATCCAAGGTCAGTTTCAATTTTTATAATATGTTATATATATATATATATATATATATATATATATATATATATATATATATATATATATATATATATATATATATATATATATATATATATATATAGGTTGTTTCAAAAATGATGGTCTATGTTACAGGTGCACATTCAGCACAAAAAAATTAAGACTATTTTTTCATACAAACATGGGTCCGCAAGTGCTTCGTTTTTTAAATACAACGTGTTAAAATTATTTGTTTTTGTCAGCTTTTCACGAATAAGTCCGAGTCAAATTAAAATTTTGACGTGAAAATTGGCATGTGGGAGTTTTCGAGGGCAAAAAAATTAAATATGTTATTGTTAATAACACTGCTGGCAGAGGGCGCCACCTGTCAGACATTGTGTGCATTCAATTGGCTATAATTTTTTGACACCCAGTAATATCGACCTACCGTATAGCTACGTTGCAGCTCTTATCAATTGTAAGCAAAAAATGTATACTTGATTTAAATCCCTCAGACACACCATTTTCGAGATATTTCAATTTTTGTATGTCGATGTCGCTCAAAGATTAATTCTGCGACAAATCAAAGGAATACATTTTTCACCTTTTAATTGCTATCAGTATGTATAAACTTAATTTCCTTATTCTCTAGTTAAAAATTAAAATCTTACCAAAAAAAAAAAAAGAACTGACAAGACACAATCATGAAGATAAAATAAAAAGCCATGATAACAAACTTTGAACAAACAATTTAACAAAGTGCTTTCCATCGTTACGTGACTTGACTTTTGTGTTTTCGTCGTGACATATACTACATTTGACTTTTACGTTTGAGACTACTTTTAAGTAATTAATTGTATTGTCCGTAATTTTTCTAATTAAATACGGAAGTCTTTACCAACAATGAACTAACAGACATGCATGTTATGTATTCAAGGGCTTTTGGTAACTGTTATAAGGCGAAACGACTGTATGAAGAAGTCTTCCCAAATCGGAGATTTCCAGACAGAAGGATGCTTCAACGGATTGACATCCGTCTGCGAGAAACAGGTACATACTTACATTATCTAATACATCGATCTATCTCTTTCGAATATAGTGTATCTTTTTTACCAGGTACCCTTAATAAAGTTACTGCTGATCGAGCCAGACCACGAAGTGCACGAAATCCTGATTTTGAAGAGGCTGTTCTGGATGAAATTGAGCAAAATCAAAAAATAAGTACTAGGGAAACTGCCAGTCATCTGGGAGCATCCAATGCAACGATTGGCGAGTTCTTCACGAGCAAAAATTGCGTCCATATCACATCCAACGTGTGCAGGCACTATCGCCTGAAAGAAATTTTATACCTCGCCTACAATTTTGCCAATGGTTTCTTCAACATAATAATGTAGAGAACTTGTTGAATTGTGTATTGTTCACTAACGAGTCTGGATTTAGGCGCGACGGGATCGTCAATTTTCGTAACAGCCATATCTGGGCTGACGAAAATCCCCACGCAGTTTTTGAAAGGCATCATCAACAGCAATTTTCCTTAAATGTATGGGCTGGAATTGCAGGGTGTAAATTGATAGGACCAATGTTTTTACCTCACAGACTTAATGCAACAACTTGTCGTGAATTCCTGCAAAACCAACTAAATGGGTTATTAGAAAATGTCCCTCTTGGCATAAGAAATAACCTGTGGTTTGTGTATGACGAAGCCCCCCACATTTCGCCTTAAATGTCAGAAATTACCTAAGCAATACTTTTGGACGCAGATGGATCGGACGCTCAAATGGCAACCAAAAACTGACTTGTCATTATCGGGTTGGTTTCTACTTCTGAGTTGTTCCGTGACTCTGGTGCCCAATGATCTTCCGGTTCTTCTTATACAGACAGCTCTACAACCAGGAGTACCACACCTTAAGCGATAGACGCCTGCGACTTCTTCAGGTCTGGAATATTATCTATGTTGTGAATGAACAAGTTGTTGACAGTGTTTATGTACTTGAATTCATTAAAATAGCTTTGTAATTTTCGGAGAAAAAAAATTTGTTTCGAAAGCGAACTCAAAATTTTCCCGGAAAACCTTGAAACAAGGTAGGATCGTATTACACATTATTGTTCAAAAAATATAAACATTTTCCGAAAGTAAATATAATTGTCCCGGAACAACTGATCCGATTTTCTAGACAACGAACGAATTCAAGCCATTTACACAAAAACTACCCTAGCCAAGATATAATTATTAGCAAAAAGCTTTATGACAAAAATGTTAAAAAAAATTACACAAAAATTTTGAAACAACCCCTTTCCCGAGCATTTACCATTTTCTTACGAAAATCCGCTTAAATGCTTACAAAATGTATATAAAAATCTTTTTATTAAAATTAGTTAAGTAAAAATATTTTACACAATTTGCTACACAAATTACTTTTCAATAAATTCGAAAACAGATTTACCATGTGAATTTGCAAACACCTTTTTAGTGAATTTTCTTAAATACATTCACTAATGAGGAGATTCCGACTTTTGAACAAATTTCTTCAAATGAGCGCTAATGAGGCCCCCTCGAACACATATCCGAGGTCAGTTTCGATTTATATTTATATATATATATATATATATATATATATATATATATATATATATATATATATATATATATATATATATATATATATATATATATATATATATATATATATATATATATATATATATATATATATCAATATGTATGTAGTTATGCAACCGATAAAAATAATTAACCGATTTGGATGAAGCTCGGCAAGTACCTTTCTTTTATTAATGGCTTGGATGAGTTCGTTAGCCAGGAAAATCGAACAATATTTTCCGGAAAAATGTTGAGTTTTCTTAAGAAAATTTTTTTTCTCCGAAAGTTACAAAATTATTTTAATGAAATTTGGTGGATATGTTTCCTTGGGAAAGGCCTTACTGTATACCCAAATTCAGCTTTCTAAGTTTATACAAAATTGAGTTATTCAAATTTGAAGCATTTAATGAAATTTCACTACCATAACGCACTTGCTGCGTGCCGAATATTTTTCACTTATTTCTGACATACATTTTACAAGGTACAATACAAATGAGCTTAGGCTTGTGGCTGTATTAAATGTACAATTTTAAAGCATGGTATCTAAAATTATTGCAGCCTCACCATCGATACCTCTCTAATAAAATACGCTTAATTTTTAGTGAATTTTTATTAAAAAATTCACTAATAGAGAGGTATCGATGGTGAGACTTTGCAAAAATTCTTTCAAATGAGCGCGAATTAGGACCCCTAGAACCCATATCCGGGGTTAGTTTGAATTTTTATATGTATATATATATATATATATATATATATATATATATATATATATATATATATATATATATATATATATATATATATATATATATATATATATATATATGTATCCGTTTGATAACTCAAAAAATAATTAACCGATTTCGATGAAACTCGGCAAGTGCCTTTCTTTTATTAATGGCTTGGATGAGTTCGTTGGCCAGGAAAATCAGACGGGGTTTTCCGGGAACATTTTGAGTTTTCTTTCAAAAAAAAATATTTTTTTCCGAACATTTCGATAAAATTTGGTCTACATATTGCTTTGGGAAATACCTAATTATGTGCCAAAATTCAGCTTTCTAGGGTTACAGATAATTGAACTATTCAAATTTGAAACATTTATGTTTAAATCATAGTTCAAGTATGTGGTTGCTGTTGGTTAGTCAATGCTTCTCTTATTGTCATTGACTCATGAAATTCATTTTTAAGTTTCAGAGAGATGTCAATAATACTGAATTCACTGATTGTTAATCATTGGAAGCATTTACGATCATATATAACCCTATTGTAATTTATTATCATTTATCACCTCTGTAGTATAATTTTTTTTTTAATAAAATACGCTTAATTTTTTTTTTTAACAATTCGCTAATAAGAACAAAACAAGAATGTCGATATCTAAAAAAAGGGGTAACAGTACACGATGCTTCTAAATGGTCACACATCCAAGAAAAGACCGTGCCCGAGGTTGCTTAACCTCGGTGATCGTACCACAATCGATCAACAAGCTTTATTATCTGATAAATATTTGAATAGAAAAATATATACAAGTTCAAAATATTTTCTCTTACAATGTTCCAGCTATAAAACTATTACAATGTTGTTTGGCTTAACTACTAAAGTTTTCTTATTAGGTAATTTTCTTATTTAAATAAGGTTTACACACCTCGTTATTACCCGCTAACGCCCCCGCGGCAAAAACAGAATGGAAACATTCATACCCAAAAAGTCATTGTGTGTAATTCTTTCCGACGGAGGTATGGACTAAGGTCCGGTACTCCCAGGGAGGGGTTTTTAGTGAGTACAGTCTCACAGTACCTCGATATCCCACGGAACCTACGGGGCTGTGAATGGGGTCTGCATGAGCATTTCCCCCTCCTGCATCAAAAAAAAACACACCTCGTATACCTTTTTATGACTATTTTACAAGGAAAAAGCTACTATAAAAAAAACCTCTCTTTCGGTAACAATCGGTTTTGCCAACGTGCTATCCTGCTTGGCTTGAGAGCCTCGGTGGTTCAGGGGCAAGAACGTATGCCTCTGAACCGAAGGGTACTGGGTTCGATCCCAGGGTTCTCCTTGCACTTTTTCAGTACAAACTGTAACATTAACATCAACCGAGGTTCTGGCATTGGATTTGAGCAAGTTGAATGTCTGCACGATCCGCCCCTCGGAGGGGGCGTTAAGCCGTCGGTCCCGTGTCCATGCGATGTTGTGCACGTTAAAGATCCCTACCCTCCTTACAGAAAGGCAGGGCTTCGGCAAAATTTCCAGGATAGTGAGGTGAAACTGCTCCCTGGCGTCGGTGGTTAGCCATAATCGCGGAAATAGGCCGACGTTAAAGAAACAAAACACACACAAAACACACTCTTTGGCTTGATAGGTTTGTTTATCCAAGCTTTATACAGTCATTATTAATTTCTAAGTTTCGATTTTAAATAAATAATGAAATTATTTTCAACTTTTGCAATATTTATACAATTTTTAACCGTCCTGATTGCATACGTACTGTTCCTGTGTGACAGAATTAATTTAATAACGTAACTTATTTTAGGTTAGGGTCTTGGACAACTAATATGATCAAACAACTTTGATGTTTTCGGCAATGATGCAAGCTTTTTATGTAAACTAAAATTATTAATCGAAAAACAACTTATTTTCTCATTAACCTAAAACAAAAACAATCACTGGCCAAATGTCTAATGCCATGTCGTCTGTCATTTTCCATTACTGCGGCCGAGATTGTTGGTTCGGTAAGTAAGTTTATGCCTGATATAAATTTAGTTTGGTTACCGTTGATGTATGGTTTATATCTGTTGTATGAATCAATCTACGCGCGGAAGTTAACTACTCTGTCTCTCAGGCATTGGAATTTAACCACTAAATCGTCTCAACGCATGTCTTTGGGATTTTATGTTTAATTTGGAAAAAACTCTAAATATTGTGTACCAAATCACTTTAAATTCACAACATGGGTTTATTTGCTCTATTTCTAGCAGTATGTAAAGTCTCATTCCAATTACTCTGATACTTACAAAAATATAGCGTTTTTTCGAAAAGTTTTCCCCGATTTTCCACCGGAAAAAGGCTGATTAACGAACTCGACCTCGGTTTTCGCCCAAACAAGATTTTTGTCATATATATATATATATATATATATATATATATATATATATATATATATATATATATATATATATATATATATATATATACATATATATACAGTGTGTCCACGGATTGAGTGTGGGTAAGGAAGTGACAAAAAATTTTTGCACTAGATTATGATATTCTTGGAATCGCTCCTGCTTTGTCTTAAACTAAGATGTTGAGGAAATGAACAAAATCAATTGATATACTGGGTGGTTTAGAACTGATTTAACTAAATGTGTTAAGAGTAAACTACCTTCGTTTATAAAGATACCGCAAAAAGTTATTAACACAACTTGTTAATAATTAAAATTTGACAGGGTCTCAATTTTTAGCCCGATCAGCCTACTTTGAATTTTCAAGTAAGTTATTAACATTTTTTCCCTATTAACATAGAGCTTTTTACCTGTGGTTTTCTGAACGGAGGTGCGCAAAGTAAGTAACCATGAAATGTTAAATAATAATTTATTAGTGAAATACAAAACGCTTATTGCTAACAAAAATCAAAGCGAACAACGTAAAATAAAGAAATTATTCAAATGTGGTGCCACCAACCGATACACATAACTCAGCCCGTTTAGTAAATGCTTTGTAGGCATTTTCAATATTATGTTGAATTGGAATACCCTCAATTGCCTCTCTCAACCTCAGTTTCAACAAATCAAGATCGTTGTTTAATGGAGTCGCGTAGACTTTCTGTTTGAGATAGCCCCATAAATAAAAGTCCATTGAGGTAAGATCCGGACTTCTGGGAGGCCAAAGTATTTGCCCATATCGACCAATCCACCGCACAGGAAATTCGCGATCTAACCATTCTCGAGCGATTCCTGTTGCATGTGCTGGGTGGCCGTCATGCTGAAAGTATTCTATTTGTATATATTCTAGTGACATGTTATGCAAATGGTCTTGAAGAATATTTTCCAGCATTTACAGATAACTGTACTGGTTCATATTCGCTCAAAAAAATATGGCCTAATTATCCCAGTGTAAGAAACAGCACACCACAGATTTACTTTTTTATGGCATTGTCTGCTACAATTAACTCTATAATTTGGATTCTCCATAGACCACTGCCATGCATTTTGGGAATTTACCACCCCATTAATGGTGAAAGTGGATTCGCCCGAAAAAATAATACTTTTGCCAAAAGTGTGTATAAGTTTTGCTTTGAAAGGTTTCACCTTGTTGGTACGATAAATTTGTTGCAAATTCGATTTGCTAATATTGCCAATTTCTAATGCCCTTCTTCTTAATGATAATTTCGGAAAACACCTAACAGAATCCCAAGCTAATGCAGCTGCAGCATTGTCTTCTTCATTTAGGTCGGATTTTGTCTTCTTAACATTTAAAACACTTCTAGTACGCATACATTTTGTAACAACTTTTTTACACCAGTAGCGGAAACCGAATAATTTGGCCAGCGTTCAAGGGATTTTTTTATCACTCCCTGATAAGAATATTCTTCACCCAAACCATAGTACTGCACAACAAACACTTTTTGTTCTGTTGTTAACATTTTTAAATACAGAAGCTTGCCATTCGTGACAAATAAAATTGACGTTTCAATTTTCCAAATAAGTAGTATCCTGGGAAACGAACAACAAGGCAGAGCTCAAGTAACCATGCAACTCGTCAATTATTGCTTCGAATGTCCAATTGTGCGTTTACTTTACTTTTTTTATTGGTTGAGATGAAAGCAAACCTACCCCAAGTTTAATTATGGTTAAGATTTTTTTTAATACAGTGTCAAGTATTTTTTAAAGTACACCTAATCACAGAAGCCGTCGAACGTCATTTAAAGTCGCAGCTAAAAAAATTCATAGTAGGCCGATCGGTTTAAAAATTGAAAGCCTGTCATAAATTTTAATTCTAAACAATTTTTGTTAATAATTTTTGCGGTGTCTTCATAAACGAAGGTAGTATACTTTTAATACATTTCATTACATCAGTTATAAACCACCCTGTATATTAATTGATTTTGTTCATTTTCTCAACATCTCAGTTTAAGACAAAGTAGGAGCGATTCCCAGAATATAATAATCTAATTCGAAATTTTTTTGTCACTTATACCTTACCCACACTCAATCCGTGGGCACACTATATATATATATATATATATATATATATATATATATATATATATATATATATATATATATATATATATATATATATATATATATAATTTTAAGTGACCTTGGTTTTGGGTTCTATGGGCCCAAATTCGCGCTCATTTGAAGAAATTTTTTCAAAAGCTTTTCATCGTGACCCCTCTGTTGGCGAATTTTTCTTAATGAAAATTCGCTAATATTTTGAATTTCAATTTTTGTTTCCTTCTACGAGTTTAGCAAGTTGATAATTTTTCAACAAAGTCTCGTAGTTTAATAAAATATATTAATGACACGCTTCTTCGCTAGATGGCAACTCAATCTTTAATCCACTCATTACACTTCATTACACCTTATTGAAAGCAATTATACGGCGTTCAGTCAGTTAATATTTGAGCTAGATTGTCGACTACATATCTAGTCATAAACAAGAATACAACTCTAAAGCATAATTTTTTACAAGCCGGGGTCGGTCTTCGTTGTTATTGTTATTGTTATTGTTATTCATTGTTTTTTTTTTGTTTATTGTAAATATCGTTTTTTGGTTTAAATTTTATTGTAAGACTCTCCTCGGCAATAAAAGAAGTAAACAAAATTGACCACGACAAAGCAGCTATGGCCTAAAACCTTAAATCGAAATTTCATAGCCTGTGCAAGGGCGTAGATGGGAGTGGGTAGAGGGGGGTAATTAGCCCTCCTAGGAATAAAAAAAGCATGGACGCAGCAAGTGCGTTATGGTAGTGAATTTTCATAGAAATGATCTGGCACAAAATATTTTATTATAACGTTTTTTTCTTGTAACATAGAAATCTAAATTTTGGTGTATAGTTTAATTTTTATATCGTAAACCTACCTACCAAATTTGGTTATCATAGATTTTTTATTTTTTAAAATAAAAAATGTTTTCAAATGAAAACTCAAAATTTTCCCGGAAAACCTCGTCTGATTTTTTTTATTAACGAACTTGTCGAAGTAATTTACAAAAGAAAGGTACATGCCAAATTTTATCAAAATCGGCCTTATATTCTTTGAGATAAAAATTTTTTTCGAATTAAAACTCAAAATTTTCCCGGAAAACCTCTTCCGATTTTCCTGACTAACAAACTTGTCAAAGCCATTTACAAAAGAAAGGTACATGCCAAATTTTATTAACATCAGCTTATTGCTTTTTGAGATAAGAATTTTTTTCGAATGAAAACTCAAATTTTTCCCGGAAAACCTCGTCCGATTTTCCTGACTAACGAACTTATCCAAGCCATTTACAAAAGAAAGGTACATGCCAAATTTTATCAAAATCGGCCGATTATTTTTTGAGTTATCGGTGTGATACATATATATATATATATATATATATATATATATATATATATATATATATATATATATATATATATATATATATATATATATATATATATATATATATATATATATATATATATATATAAACATATAAAAATTGAAACTGACCCCGGATATGGGTTCTAAGGGTCCTAGATCGCGCTCATTTGAAGAAATTTTTTCAAAATTCAAAAGTCGAGATCTCCTCATTAGTGAATTTTTTCTAAGAAAATTCACTAATACAATTGACCAAATAATTTTTCATAAGAATACGAAATAAGTTGATACATTTTCTAAATGTTGGAATAGAAAGTATATAATATAGAACTTTTTCAGTTTGCAATATTCAATATCGTAGTTATCTGTCGCTGTCGAGTTAACTGGTATTAGTAGATACAATAGAGCTGTTTTTAAAAGCTTGGAACTGTGTATTTTAATTTATTAAGTGTATCGGGTGTTATGCGAGTTCTATATTAGTGAATTTTTATTTTAAAAAATTCACTACTAGAGAGGCATCGATGGTGAGACTTTGCAAAAATTATTTCTAATGAGTGCGAACTAGAACTAGACCCCTAGAACCCATATCCGGGGTCAGTTTCAATTTTTATATGTTTATATATATATATATATATATATATATATATATATATATATATATATATATATATATATATATATATATATATATATATATATATATACAGGGTCTCCCAAGTTGAGTAGCCTATTAGATTATTTTCCAAACTATGCATATCTGAATGCTGAAAATTTGCACATGGGGGTTGCAGAAGATGCTCTATCTAAAAAAAATAATTTCCAAAATGGCGCACTTCCGGTTCTACCAGAAGTAGGTGCTAACTTTGTTATTTTAAATAGAACACCCTGTGTATTATTACATTTTTAGAATGCTTATTTGATTTTAAGTGGACTTTTATTAACAAACCTTAGTCCTATCTTCAAATGTTTTCAAAATATTTCAATTTTTTCGAAAATTCGAGCCACGAGAAGACTTTTTTATAAGGGTATTTTAGCTTTCTGGTGAGTGTGTTAGGATATTTTTTTTTAACTGTGCATTGCAGGATAACAAAGGTGTGTTGTTACATTATTGAAACAATATTTCTTATACAGGGTGTTTTGTGTAATGTATATGAATTCCGTAGCTTTCACACTCAAAAAACTTGTTTATTTGAAACAGAACACCCTGTATTTTATTATTTTATCAAATACTTCTGAAAACACTCTTTCAAACTGTATTAGCATTCCCTATACCTAAAAACGATTTTTCTTGAGTTATTGACATTTTTTAGAAAAAAGCACAGAATTCCGCAAAAAAAGTTAATTAATTAACTTATTCAATAGAACACCCTGTATTTTATTGTTTTATCAGATGCACTAGAAGTCACTATTTAAAACTGTATTAGCATTCCCTATACCTAGAAACCATTTTCCTTGAGTTATTTACAACTTTTGGAAGAAAGCACAGAATGCCACAAAAATAAGTTAGTTAATAAACTTATTAGAGTGCTGTCTACAGTTTGACGTTTCAGTAATGTGACATTATTGTTTTATTACCTGAGTTGATGTATGTTTGTGTGAACAATAATTATTATTGTTATATCTTGTATATCGTGTTGGGCGAATTATTATAAATAGATAAATAAAAATAAAATAAATTACGACTCGAGAGTATAATGGAAAGCCGTAACTACTCACATGAACAATTGCTCAATTTGTTTTACTTTTACGGGGAGTGTAGCAGAATTGCCAGCAGGACATGTCGAATGTTCAACGAACGGTATCCTGAGGTACCACCAATGACAATTAAAAAATTCAGAAGGTACGAATCAAACTTCTTGAGCACTGGTAGCTGCCATATGAAAAACTCATCAAGAAACGCACAACTAACAGGAAACGAAGACGTTGAAATCACTGTATTATCGTATTTTGAAGCCCATCCCCAGGCATCAGTAAAAACTGCTGAAGCTGATTTGAACCTGTCGCATTCGACAATACATAGAATATTGCGTAAGCACAATATGCACGATTATAAATTTACAACTGTGAATTTTCAACAACCTAGTGATGCAACACGAAGAGTGGAATTTTGTCAATGGCTCCTGGATCGTCATCAAAATAGTCCCTCCTTTATAAAAAATATAATTTGGCCAGACGAAGCCAAGTTTTCACATGAAGGAATTTTTAACAGACACAATTCGCATCAATGGGCACAGCAAAATCCTCATGTGATAAGAGAGCGCTGTTTCCAGAATAAATTTAGTTTTAATGTATTTGCTCTTCTAATGGACAATAAAATTTCTTACTGTATTTACGATAGTAACCTTACCTCCAATCAGTACCTAAGAATCTTACGAACCACAGTCAGTGATTTCCTGGACACTCTACCCCTCAACCATCATATCAATTGTTGGTATCAACTAGATGGTGCCCCTGCGCATTCTTCAGCAGATGTCAAGGTGTACATGAATGAAGTGTTCGAAGATAGGTGGATAGGACGCGGAGGTAGATATGTTTGGCCTTCACGGTCACCCGATCTGACGCCGCTCGATTTTTACTTGTGGGGCAAGATCAAGTCAGACGTTTATGCAACTCCAGTTAATTCAAGAGAAGAACTTGAAAACCGAGTTCGAAATAGTCTCGACAACCTTAATCCCTTCGAAATACAGCGTGCAACAAGTGATGGAGTTCTATCTCGCTTGGAAAGATGTGTTAATGCAAATGGTGGACAATTTGAACAATTCCTATGATAATATAATTTCTTTTATGTGTGACAGACATTCACATACATAAATACATACATAAATGCATACATTATTAACATAATACTGTATTGGCCGAATTTTGTACTTTTTTTTATTAAATTGTTAACAACTCAAAAAAAAAATGGTTTCTAGGTATAGGGAATGCTAATACAGTTTTAAATAGTGACTTCTAGTGCATCTGATAAAACAATAGAACACCCTGTATTTTATTGTTTAGGTATAGGGAATGCTAATACAGTTTGAAAGAGTGTCTTCAGAAGCATTTGATAAAATAATAAAATACAGGGTGTTCTATTTGAAATAAACAAGTTTTTTGAGTTTGAAAGCTACGGAATTCATATACATTACACAAAACACCCTGTATATGAAATATTGTTTCAATAATGTCGCAACACACCTTTGTTGTCCTGCAATGCACAGTTTAAAAAAATATCCTAACACACCCACCAGAAAGCTAAAATACCCTTATCAAAAAAGCCTTCTCGTGGCTCGAATTTTCGAAAAGATTGAAATATTTCGAAAACATTTGAAGATAGGACTAAGGTTTGTTTAAAAAAGTCCACCTAAAATCAAATAAGCATTCTAAATATGTAATAATATACAGGGTGTTCTATTTAAAATAACAAAGTTAGCACCTACTTCTGGTAGAACCGGAAGTGCGCCATTTTGGAAATTATTTTTTTCAGATAGAGCATCTTCGGCAACCCCCATGTGCAAATTTTCAGCATTCAGATATGCATAGTTTGGAAAATAATCTAATAGGCTACTCAACTTGGGAGAAAATTGAGTTATTAAAATTTTAAATTTTCTTTCGAAAAAAATTTTTTTCTCCGAAAATTACAAAGTTATTTTAATGAAATTTTGTGGATATCTTGCTTTAGGAATGACCTTATTACGTATTAAAATTAAACTCTAAGTTTATAGAAAATTGAGTTATTTAAATTTGAAGCATTTAATAAAAATTCGCTACCATAACGCACTTGCTGCGTCCCGAGTTTTTTAAATATTGTGCCCTTGTTCGCGGCATAATATGACAATAGATAATAGTATAGTATATAGTAGGTTAGCCCCTATGCTGTGCTGACTGTACTACAATGTCGAGAATAACCCTTACACTTTTGAACTAATAAATTGAGCCGCTCAGTAAGATATTTGCAACACATACACAAAACTATTAAAAAATCACTACCTTTACCATCTTTTTAGCGATTTTTCATTCAGAAAAATTCGCTGATAGAGAGGTCCGATTAAAAGCTTTTGAAACAATGTCTTCACAGGAGCGCGAATTTGGGTCACTAGAACCCAAAACCAAGGTCCGTTGAAATATATATATATATATATATATATATATATATATATATATATATATATATATATATATATATATATATATATATATATATATATAGTAAGTTTTTGTGACGGTAATAGTGTTATATATCAAAAAATTGTGGGAAAGCCGTCAGTTGCAAAATAAAACTCTTTATTAAATGCCGAGCTTTCGGAAGTGAAGTCGACTTCACTCAAATTTATAAAAAGGTTTTTTTCATGTTTGTTATTGAATAATTAGTTTAGTAAAACTCACGTTATGTCCTTGAGAATGGAATAAATTCTTCCGAAAGCTCGGCATTTAATAGAGAGTTTTATTTTGCAACTGACGGCTTTCCCATAATTTTTTGATAAATATATATATATATATATATATATATATATATATATATATATATATATACCACTTTTTATAGTAAGTATTTGATTATCTTTTCATCCTCAAACCAAACTGTGTGTTCTTTTTCTTACAAAATAATACATCTGAGAGATAAGTTCAAATAGGTTAGGGTTTGGGAGGTGATGATGACCTAACTATTGACCGGATTAAGATCCAATTGAAATCTTTCACGAGATATCAATTGCGGACCAACATCAAATAGATAGACTTGGGTTATTAGGCTTAAATTGGCACACAGTCAAGAGAGGAGTTCCACAGGGTTCAGTATTGGGACTACTATTGTTCCTCATTTATGTGAATGAAGTGCCTGGTTTGATTCAATTTGCTGACAACACATCAGGGGTTGTGGGAAGCAGTTCTAACATAGATCTGGATATCAAAATTACTCTGAACATGCTCAATGAGTGGTGCACGGCTAACCAGCTCAAACTAAACATTGATAAGACTGCGTTTATAAAGTTTAACAAAGTACAGTGTACTAGTCTTATGTTTGAAAACCAGTCAATCGCAGTAAGTAAAAGTGTGTCATTTTTAGGAGTAACACTGAACGAGGAACTGAACTGGAGTCTGCATGTGGACCAGGTTGTTTCAAGACCTACCTCTTTTGTGTATGCATTGAGAGTTATCACTTCTTCAGTGAGCAGGGAAGCCAGCTTGTCCGTCTACCATGCTTTGGTGCTGTCTAGACTAACATACGGAGTCATTTTCTGGGCCAATTCGACAGAAGCTTCTAGGATCTTCATTCTCCAGAAGGGATGCATACGGGCAGTCTATGGGTTGAAAGAGGACTGCTTGCTTCGTGATTTTCCACTTCTACTGGATACGGTTAGGGATCCGCGGTGTAATGAATTTTATAATAGTCTTAAGAAACAACACGGTGCTCGGTTAAAAGACGCCAAGAAAAAATACTATGAAAATAAAATCTTTAAGGATTCAAACCGAAATAAAGCTATGTGGGAAGCAATTAAAGATAATGTCAACGTGGGGAAGATGAACAGCAAGGGGGCAAATCTAAGTATTCTGTCTGGTGACGGAGTCGTTATGACAGATCCTAATATGATTGCTGACAGTCTCAATGCGCACTTTGTCGACTCTGTTAAGTATCTGACAAAAAACTGTGACATAAATTGTGCATTGAAAAATAGCTCTCATCCCTATTCTACGTTTTTATATCCTGTCTCAGAAGACGATGTATTAGAGATCATAAAATTAGTTTCAGTTAAAAATTCATCAGGAATAGATGAAACACCATGTAGTCTTCTTGGCAGGGTTGCTCATCTTATGGTGGCTCCACTAACTTACCTTATAAATGTGTCGTTTGAAATCGATTGTTTTCTGAGCGTCTGAAGACGACCATTGTCGTCTCTCTCTTTAAGAAGGGAGATCCACGTCTTTTGGACAACTACAGGGCGATTGCGCTGCTTTAGGTTTTTTCTAAGATCTTTGAGAAGGCATTTCTGCTAAGATTAAAGTCATTTTTGGAGAGATACAATTTGCTGTCTCCGTACTAATTGGGCTTTCGTGGGCAGCTGTCAACTGAGGATGGCGTGCTTAGCACTTACCTGACAGTCTTGGATTACATAAATAGTGGGTCCAAGTCCGCCGGGCTCTTCTTCGACATTTCAAAAGCGTTTGATGCGGTCAACCATTCCTTTTTATTGCAAAAATTGGAGCATTAGGGCATAAGAGGAAATGCATATTTATGGCTAAAAAGCTACCTGTCTGGGAGAAGTCAGACTGTCAGGATACGACAGGCAGGTAAGAACTATAGGTCTGGATTTTCAGCCGTGTCGAGCGGCGTGCCGCAGGGCCAGCATATTGGGCCCTGTTTTGTTCACAATTTTTCTTAACGATATTGCTTATGATCTCCAACAATACCACTTAACTTTGTACGCAGATGACACCACTGCTGCAATCTCAGGGAAAACTTTTGACGCGCTTGGTGCTGCAGTTAATGTGTGTGTGTCTCAGGTGTTAGCCTGGTGTTCGCGAAATGGTCTGGTTCTCAACACGCGGAAGACCGAAATGCTTCTTTTTCTCCGGTGGGTGTGCATCCGAATCTGAGCTTATATGTGAGATCTGATAACGGTTTAATAAGACAGGGCACGTCTGTTAAGTTTTTGGGGATCCATCTGGATTCTAACTTAACATGGGATGTCCACGCGGACCATGTGTTGGCCTCTCTTGCATCTAGGAATTACGCGTTGCTGCAGCTGAGGGATTCCTTGAGTACTAAGGCGTTGTTGACATGCTACTATGGTAGTGTCAACTGTCTCCTGGCATATGGTTTGCTGTGTTGGGGTGGCTGTGTGCATCTGGGGAGGGTTCTGTTGATGCAGAACAGAATTGCCCGCAACATGTTTGGCCTGCCGTCTTCCGCATCTTGTGGACCATTATTTATACGGTATGGCATTTTAACAGTGACGTGCCTATATATGCTTGAGGCGCTTTGTTATATCAGAAAAAATATTGCAATTTTTAGTGCCTGCGATAATATTACAGCGCATGAAACAAGACAGGCTAAGGATTTGTATGTTCCCCCTTATAGGATCGAACAGATTAATCGGGCACCTCGCAACACTGCAATACGCTTATATAATCATTTACCTGACAGCGTCAAAATTTTGAGCAGCCTCAGGCAATTTAAGCTTGCTTTAAAATCGTTTTTTAGATAGCATTCTTTTTATTCTGTGGACGAATATTTTAATTTTAAATTTCAACGTTGATAAGCTCTTTTTTGTGTTTTAACTATTTCCGATATCTTATAGAGATATGGAGCAGTTCAAATAAATAAATAAATAAATAAAGGCAGAGAGACATGTAGAACGGTTTTCGAAAAAAAATGGACTGCTCATCTTTCCGTCATTGTATGTCTTTGAAAGTCCATGTTTTATAAAGAAACACTATAATGAAATTTTTAGTCACCGAGAAATTTCTCATGTTCACAATACTCGTGGCTTAGCTGCTCGATATCTCGTTCAACCACATACAAATCTGACCAAAATACAAAAGAGTGTTCTGTGGTAACCATTGAGGTTATATAATTCCTTGCCTGAAAACGACAAATCCATTTTTTTATTGGTGGATATGGCAATATATAAAATTGACGAATTTAACCAGGACAATATCACGCTATGTTATCGATTGCCTACCTAAAACTAGATTATAATGTTTTACCATGTTGCTTTTTGGAATTGTCCTTGCTGTTCTGTAGAACGAAATATATGTTATTATTATTATTAATAATATTATCAATGAATGATGAGAAGTGTTATATCACTTAAGGGTTCACTGTGAAACCTTAAGTAATAAAAGAATGTGTTTAGAAGAATTTGAAATTACTTTTAACGACAATTTAATAAACTTAAAGAAAGATAATAATTTTAGTAATCACTACCCCTATTTATATTTCCTAGACAAAAACAAAAAACAAATTCAATTAGACAATAGTTAGCTTTATATGTCATTTTGGCACTTTTCGACTTCACTCAAATTCATAAAAAGGTTTTTTTCATGTTTGTTATTGCATAATTAGTTTAGTAGAACTCACGTTATATGTAAGTATTTTAAACTTTTATATTTTTCCCAAGTAAATTGTAAACCTTTTTTTCTTTCCATGTTGTAGCCTTGAGAAAGGAATACATTTGTCCGAAAGCTCGGCCTATAATAAACAGTTTTATTCTACAACTGACGGCTTTCCCACAATTTTTTGATAAATAACACTATTACCGTCACAAAAATTTAATACTATATATATATATATATATATATATATATATATATATATATATATATATATATATATATATATATATATATATATCTTTCAAATCACATGGGTGTAATATTGAGAGTAAGTAAAAAGGATGGTATGGATATAGATAATAAAAGGCTTTAATTACAGGCCTTAAAGCTGGTCTACTTGATTTAAATGCTTTGGTTGCAGACATGGACTGGAGTTTTGTCAGTGTAGACACCGAGGACGTAAGCGTGTTGTTTGACGCTTTCATCGGCCGTATTGTTGATGCCATATCTCGGGTTTTTTCTCTAAAATCTAAAATATTGTCATCTAAAAACCAGAAAATCAATTGGATACTGATGAATTAAGAAAAAGTCGTGAACTATTGCATTTCCATCAGGACGTTTACAGCCGTAATTCTAGCCCGTCTTTAAAAGAAGTTATCAAGGATCACAAACAACGATACAGGAAGCAACTATTACTTTAAAGGAAGGAATCAAACGATGCTTTTATTTCTAAGGCAAAAAATCCTCGCAAGGCAATGTGGAAAGTTATAGGTAACAAGAGTTTGAGCCGGGCATCATCAAATTTGACCGCGACGGATTTCAACATTTATTTTTCGAATGCCGCAGAAGACTTGTTGAGGATCGTACCTAAAAGTTCGAATGCTTATAAATTTTATTTGTCTAAAAATAAAGGCTAATGATAAAACTAAAAAAAATTCATTCAAAAAGGTCACATATATCGAAGTCTTGGATATAATATCTGGATTAAAAAACACGTGTTCCATGGATGGTTTCAATATAAATATGAAAATTTTTAAATGCATTAAATATGCTATAATAGTCCCACTCACAAAGTTAATCAACATTTGTTTATCTAGGAACATATTTCCGAATACCTTAAATCTCTGGACGCAGCAAGTGCGTTATGGTAGTGAATTTTCATAGAAATGATCTGGCACAAAATATTTTATCATAGCTTTTTTTTCTTGTAACATAGAAATCTAAATTTTGGTGTATAGTTTAATTTTTATATCGTAAACCTACCTACCAAATTTGGTTATCATAGATTTTTTATTTTTTAAGATAAATTTTTTTTTCAAATGAAAACTCAAAATTTTTCCGGAAAAGCTCGTCCGATTTTTCTAAATAATGAACTTGTCAAAGCCATTTACAAAAGAAAGGTAAGTGCCAAATTTTATCAAAATCGGACCATTATTCTTTGAGATAAAAAATTTTTTCGAATGAAAACTTAAAATTTTCCCGGAAAACCTCGTCCGATTTTCCTGACTAACAAACTTGTCAAAGCTATTTACAAAAGGAAGGTACATGCCAAATTTTATTAAAATCGGCTTATCACTTTTTGAGATAAGAATTTTTTTTGAATGAAAACTCAAAATTTTCCCGGAAAACCTCGTCCGATTTTCCTGACTAACGAACTTATCCAAGCCATTTACAAAAGAAAGGTACGTGCCAAATTTTATCAAAATCGGTCCATTATTTTTTGAGTTATCGGTGTGATACATATATATATATATATATATATATATATATATATATATATATATATATATATATATATATATATATATATATATATATATATATATATATATATACATATAAAAATTGAAACTGACCCCGGATATGGGTTCTAGGGGTCCTAGTTCGCGCTCATTTGCAAAAAATTTTTCAAAATTCAAAAGTCGGGATCTCCCCATTAGTGAATTTTTTCTACGAAAATTCACTAAAACTGTCTAAGGTCATCCCAGTTTTCAAAAGGGGAGATTGAGAGTCATTGGAGAATTACAGACCAATTTCTATAATTCCATTTTTTTCCAAAATATTTGAAGTTGTGTTGTACAAAATAAGTTCATATCTAGAGGATAACAACTTGCTGTCACACTCACAATTTGGTTTTAGGAAAAATCGATCTACATCTCTAGCAGTAAGTAGCCTGGTGGATGATGTTTGCATGGGCTTTGAAAAGGGTGAGCATACCTATGCACAGTTTCTCGACCTGTATAAGGCTGTGTCTCTCATGATATTTTAATAAACAAGCTTCAGTTCTACGGCTTCAATACCGACAGTATCACTTTTTTTAAATCATACCTGGAAGAACGATCTCAGTTTGTGTCAGCTAATGGTGAAAAATCACCTACATTAGATCTGAAATACGGTGTACCACAGGGTTCGGTCCTTGGGCCTATTTTATTCTTGCTATACATCAACGACCTACCAAAATCAACTGACTTAGGTAATTTTGTTCTATTTGCTGATGATACGACTTTTGTTTTCTCAGATCCAAACATCAATATAGTACACTCTACTATTATCAGAATTAAAGATGTCTGCCAGGATTGGTTCCCGGCAAGTCAGCTTGGCTTAAACAGCCTAAAATCTGGGTCTTTATTGTTTTCGTTAAAGTACAATCTCGTAAATGGCGCTAACACCGCGCATGTGAAATTCCTTGAAGTTATGGTCGACAGCAAGCTAATTCGGGACTCGCGTTGCATTTATGCATGTCAGAGGGCATCCCGTGGCATGTTTCTCCTGCGGAGTCTTTCGGCCCAAGTCTCTAATCCCACCTTAAAAAGTGCATACTATGGATGTGTGCATAGTATCTTAACTAATGCCATTCTGGTATGGTGGCACTCACCATACTCTGGATTTGTTTTCGCAGCCCAACGTAAGGCAATTTGAATCCTGGGCGGTTTGAGGTATAGATATGACTGTCGTGGCCACTTTAGGAGCTTTCAGAGACTTACAATACCTTGTGTCTATATTTTGCAGTGTCTTTTATATGTTAAGTGCCACGAATCAGGCTTCACTAGGCACAGTGCCATTCACAGTCATCTTACGCGCGGTAAAGATAACTTCGCAGTCGATTTCACGCGCTCAAAAAGAACAAGGAAAGGAACCAACCACTATGGAATGACATTTTATAACAAGCTCCCTCATAATATAAGACATTTACAAGTCTGCCATTAAGAACATTTTAATAAGCAATGCTTTTTATTCATTTGATGAATATTTTTCTTATCGTATAAAATAAACGCTCCCACGCCAGGCTACTTTGATCACTCTTTATGACTTCAATTTGCATCGATATTGTTGTATCATGGGACTTTTGTTGACTTATTCTGTTTTGTGTTGTTTGTTTTTGTTTTGTTTTGTTTTTCTTCTTTTTTGATATTTATCCACATTGTGATGTTTCTGTATATTTTTGATTCATTGCATGATGCAGGTTTTAATTGTGTCTTTTGGCCTATGCTGCTGATTTGTATGTATATTTGTGAATAATATGTATGTTATCACTTTTGTGATTTTGTTTGTACGCATAAGTACATGAGCTGTGTAATGCACCACTGTGCAAAGACACCAATAAACAGTTATTATTAGTTATTATTATTATATACGCTATATAACACTTAGTGATTATTAGAGCTGCCGTGATAACGTATTACCTGACTACGCCACCGATGGCGACACTGTCGTACATCTCACTATGTTCTATGAGGCTGGCTACATTTAGCCAAACTTGTCCTTGCTGTTCTGTATGATTTTATACATGTGATTTCATTTTAGTGAATTTTCTTTAAAAAAATTCACTAATGAGGAGATCCCGACTTTTGAATTTTGAAAAAATTTCTTCAAATGAGCGCTAATTAGGCACCCCAGAAAACATATCCGGGGTCAGTTTCAATTTTTATATGTTTATATATATATATATATATATATATATATATATATATATATATATATATATATATATATATATATATATATATATATATCACACCGATAACTCAAAAAATAATGGGCCGATTTTGATTAAACTTGGTGAAAAAATTCCTTTTGCAAATGGCTTGGATGAGTTTGTTAAGCAAGAAAATCTGTCTAGGTTTTCCCGGAAAATTTTGTGTTTTCTTTCGAAAAAAAATTATATCTCCGGAATTAACAAAGTAAGGGCAACCAAACGCTGGTTTATATCCTTATAAATAAGCTACCTACCAAAATTTAGCTATGTAAGTCAAAAGACAAAAAAGTTATAGGCATTTTAAGAAAAATAAATTGGGGTTTTCCTCAAAACGTCAAAGTGGCGATTTAAAATGTCAAAATTGGCAACATTTAGGCAAATAACTTAAATCTAATACGGGCTATAGAAATAAAATGTCTCAAGAAGAATGTTTTACAAACCCTAAAGTCTTAATTTCAACCGTCATTGTCCTTCATTTTACTAAAATATTTGCAGAAAATTCATTTCAAATAGACCCTTTCTCTGATGCTTGGCAGTAGCCTTAGCTATAGAGTTTATCATTTAATGGTATATAATTTTTGTCGAATTTTGGTAAAAAATCAATAAAGCTCAATATATCCGTTATTATATAAGATATGAAAAAACTTTGTATATATTAATTATAGGGTGTCTTGAGCTATATCTTAAAATAATATTTATACAATCACAGGGTTGCCCATAAGTCATTGGTGATACAAATTTCTTTTTTTTTTTATTTATCAAACACGCCTTATGTTATTGCATTTTTGCATTTTCCATCGAGATATAATGCATGTTTGTAAGAAAAGAAATTCTAGACGCAGCAAGTGCGTTATGGTAGCGAATTTTGATCAAATGTTTCATATTTGAACAGCTCAATTTGCTATTAACCTATAAGGTTGACCAAGAAACGTGTTTTTTCTGGAACACTTTAAGTTTACTTTTGGAAAATGTTGTAGATTTTCACACAATAAAGTTATTTTGATGAAACATGGCACATTGTTTCTAATATATAGATTATACTGGTAGCCAAATTTGATGCCTGCTTTCTTAAAAAAACACATATTTGTTATTAAAAACATTTTTATGAAAATTCGCTACCATAACGCACTTGCTGCGTCCAGAATTTTTACATTTAGATTAGGTTTATTTATTTGTAGACTCATATTTGCAATTTTGTGTTTGTAGTATACCTTTGCTAATTAGTGAATTTTCTTTAAAAAAATTTACTAATGAGATCCCGACTTTTGGATTTTGAAAAAATTTCTTCAAATGAGCGCTATTTAAGACCCCTGGAACCCAAATCCGAGGTCGGTTTCAGACTTTATGTGTTTATATATATATATATATATATATATATATATATATATATATATATATATATATATATATATGTGTGTGTCATACCTATAACTGAAAAAATAATGGACCGATTTTGATAAAACTTGGTGAGTACCTTTCTTTTGCAAGTGGCTTGGATAAGTTCGTTAGTCAGGAAAATCAGCAGAGGATTTCCCGGAAAATGTTGTGTTTTCTTTCGAAAAAAATTATATCTCCCGAATTAACAACGTAAGGGCAACCAAATTTGGTACGCAGGTTTATATCACTATAGGTAAGTTACCTAAATTTAGCTCTGTAGGTTAAAGGACAAAAAAGTTACAGGCATTTAAAGAAAAATAAATTTGGGTTTTCCTCAAAACGTCAAAGTCACGATTTAAAACGTCAAAAATGGTAATATTTAGGCAATTAACGTGAAACTAATATGAGCTATGGAAGGAAAATGTCTCAAGATTAATGTTTTACAAAGCCTGAAGTCTTAGTTTCAATCGTCATTGTCCTTCATTTTACTAAAATATTCCCAGAAAATTAATTTCAAATAGACCCTTTCTCTAAAGCTTTGGCAGTAGTGTTGGCTATAGAGTTTATCGGTTAATGGTATATCATTTTTGTCGAATTTTCGTAAAAAATCTTTAAGGCTCAATATATCCGTTATTATGCAAGATACAAAAAAAAATTGTATACATTAATTATAGGGTGTCTTGAGCTACATCTTAAAAATCTTAAGTCGTTGGTGATTGAAATTTTCTTTTTTAGTGAATTTTCTTTAAAAAAAATCACTAATGGGAGTTCTGTGTTTATATATATATATATATATATATATATATATATATATATATATATATATATATATATATATATATATATATATATATATATCGTACCGATAACTCAAAAAATAATAGACCGATCTTGATCAAATGTGGTGAGTACCTTCCTTTTGCCAGTGACTTGGACAAGTTCGTTAGACAGGAAAATCGGACCACGTTTTCCCAGAAAATTTTGTGTTTTCTTTCTAAAAAAATTCCTCCGGAAATAATAAAGTGGGGGCAACCAAATTTGGTACCCATATTTGTATTGTAAATAGTGAACCATGTGTCAAAATTTAGGTCTCTATGTTTAAGCACAAAAAAGTTACGTGCAGCTAAAGAAACAAATTTTGGAGTTTTCCTCAAAACGTCAAACTCTCAATTTAAAACATCAAACTCGCAATTTAAAACGTCAAAATTGGCAATGTTTAGGCAAAGAACGTGAAACAAATACGGATTGTAAAAATAAAATGTTGCAAGAAGAGTGTTCTGCCAACCCTCAAGTTTCAGATTCAACCGTCATTGTCCTTCATTTTACTAAAATATTTACAGAAAATTCATTTCAAATAGACCCTTTCTCTCAATTTTAATATTGAGGGGGACATGTTTTGACATAAAACTCAACTTTGTCACATCAACCCCTTAAGGGTAGTGATAACAACCCTTATATTTTAAATAGGGAACATGGGTCGAGTGTTACATCATTTGAAAGCCCTTTCTTTTCTGAATTCAGCACATTAATTTTTTTTGAAGTTTTATTAACTCGTTTAAAATTTATTCACAGTTTAAGATGCAAAAACGCATTTCACTCATTGCGATAAGAAATGTGCTGATAGTCAATGTTTTGTTGGTTTGTAAAAAAAATTTACTATCAGAACATTTCTTATCGGAATGAGAGAAATGCGGTTTATTATTTCAGTTTATCGGTCGGTTTGATACTTGATAGTACTACCGAAAATTAATTTCACAATGGTGTATTCTGTAGAAGAAAGCGTTGAAATAATCACTCTTTTTTTCAACAACGATGACTGTGCCAACCGTACCACAAATTGGTTTAATTAACGACATCCGAACAGACATGTTAACAGAAAATGCATTTTGGAGTTAGTTGCAAAGTTTCGACAAAGTGGTTCAGTGGCCAGCAAAAAACGGGATCCTGAACGTGAATTTCCGGTTAGAAACGAAATTAGATTGAAGTTTTAGGACAAATTGCTGCAGACCCAACTTTGAACACGAGACAATTGGCCACTGTTTCAAACATCAAAAAAAAAAAGAACTATTCAGCGAATATTGAAGCATCATAAATTTCACCCGTATAAAATTCATCTTGTACAACAATTGAATTAAAATGATTTTGATAAGCGGCTGGAATTTTGTGAAGTTATGACTGCACGAATAGCTGATAACGGGAACTTTCTGTTCAATATCTGTTTTTCAGACGAGTGTACGTTTTTATTAAACTCTACAGTGAATCGTCATAATTGTCGTTGTTGGGCAGATAATAATCCAAGAAATTTTCACGAAGTCCACACTTAAACTCCACAGAAATTGAATGTCTGGACTGGCATTTCTGGAGACCCTTTAATCGAACCAATTTTTCTTGATGGCAATTTGAGTGGCGAAACGTATTTGGAGTTATTAGAAGATATCGTTTACCCTCTACTAATTGACATTGTTGAACCGGAGTCTCTGGAAGAATTACGACGACGCATTGTTGAAGAATGCCGTCTAATAACTCCACAAATGCTCCAGAATGTCAGAGCTCGTTTTGAACAAAATTTGTCCTTTTGTATGGAAGCTGGTGGTCAACAATTTGTACACTTACTCAACTGAATAAACATTTTTGAACGTTTGGTTTTGTTTTTTAGTTTTTTTAACGTAAAATTGACTAATTAGTGCATTTTTTATCACAATGAATGAAATAGGTTCTTGCAATTCCAACTCTGAATAATTTTTAAACGAGTTGATAAAACTTCCAAAAAAATTAGTGTGCTGAATTCAGAAAAGAAATAGCGTTCAAATGATGTAACACTCG
This sequence comes from Tillus elongatus, assembly GCA_964006375.1. NCBI lineage: Eukaryota > Metazoa > Arthropoda > Insecta > Coleoptera > Cleridae > Tillus > Tillus elongatus. Next base: position 132,444,738 of record OZ023267.1, read on the forward strand.
ACCTATGTTCCCTATTTAAAATATAAGGGTTGTTATCACCACCCTTAAGGGGTTGATGTGACAAAGTTGAGTTTTATGTCAAAATATGTCCCCCTCAATATTAAAATTGACGTGTTTCAGCGCTTCTTTAAAAAAAAATTCTCTGGACGCAAATCGGTCTGTTTCGTTTTCAATGCGCCACCCTATATATATATATATATATATATATATATCTATATATATATATATATATATATATATATATATATATATATATATATATATATATATATATATATATATATATATATATAGTGTGTTTGTGTGTGTGCTCTAAATTATGTATGCCGCTCTATCTATATTGGTGCCTTCTGTGTGCCGTGCTTTCTTCTATGTTTTGGTTGCTTAGTTTTGCTCTTTACAATATAAATATAATTTACTGTTTGATTGTAATATTGATAACAGTTTTTATATGGTGTAAATGTACCAAATATTTCTTATTGGTATATCTATTTTCATTTGCAACTAACATGTCATGTAACTTTAATGAAAATGAAACATTATTATTAATATTATATTATATTAATGACAAGCTTCGTCGCTAGATGGCGAATCAATCTCTAATCCACTCATTACACTTTATTACACTTCATTGAAAGCAATTATACTGAGTTAATTAATAATTTTGATAGTTGCGTAGTTGTCGTAATTTTTGCAAGCCGGGGTCGTTATTGTTATTAATTGTTATTTGTTAGTATTTTCAATTTTATTGTAAATAGGGCCCCCGGCAATAAAATAAGTAAACAGGTTTCACGTTGACAAGTCAGCTAGCTATTTTCACAGCCAATGTGTGTGTGTGTGGAAGGAATTGGCTTCGGACATTACGTCCATTGGCCACAAAACTCTGCAGTAAATTTGTACCATTGTTATATCTATACATTGTTATAAAAAGCTATTCTCCTTCAAATATATTTATAATTTGCAGCATGGATATCAATACTTACAGCAATAGGGAGGGTTAAAGCGATAGACGTACCTTTATGTGTAAGCTCTTACAGAGTATGACTATTTCTAAATGGCTATAGCATAAGCAATATTTATCTTCTAACATATCGATTTTGGCAAAATATAAATGTTTGTGTTCTTACTTATTATTAAGGATAGTAACATAGGATACTCGCTTCTCGCCCAGGTGTCCTTCAGGGCATTTTTTTTTTAAACAAACAACACTGGACAGCTAATGACATGGGATAAAAAACAATAGGTGAGACAGTAGGAAAACTAAATTTATATTAATATTATTATTAACTAAGGCTAATACTAAAATACACATATAGAGAAATAGCAAAACTAAATTTAGATTTTTGTATGCCGAATGAATTTTATAAGTATATTATAGATTTTCAGGCTATTTGTACAAATAAGCGTTGCTAAGTTCACAGGAAACTCTACTCCTGCATCTTTGAGTTCTTTCCAGAGTTGTTTACGTATCGGGTTATACAAACTGCACTGAAACATGAGGTGTTCTAAAGTTCCTAGGTAACTGTTGTCACATGTACAATAAGGATTGTTACTAATGCCTATTTTATGTAGGTGTTGTGGAAAGCAGCCGTGATTCAGCTTCATTCTGGTAATTATAGTAGTATAGTACCTTGGCATAATAAATTCGTCAATATGTGGAATTTTTTTAGGCAACATTGGATGAATAAGTGTATATCGGTTAGTTGTTTTGTTAAAAAACTCATGCCAAACACTTTCCCACGTTTCCCTTATTTCAAATTTAATTTTTTGATTTACATCGTCAGCAGTAATCCAGTTTATTATTTTATTTGGACTTTCAATAGATTCTTTAGCTAGTTTGTCTGCTATTTCGTTGCCTGCTAGTCCCGTGTGCCCTTTTATCCACATAAATATGACTCGATTACCACCATCCCTTATCGACTGATACAGACTGATAATGTCACATATTACTGGATTTTTGCCATGTCTGGTGTAATTTTTAAGTGAAAGCAGAACTGATTTGGAATCTGATAAAATTAGCGTATGTTTAATTTTGTTTTCAATTGACCATTGAAGTGCTTCATACAAGGCATATGCCTCCGCAGTGTAAATAGATGTTATATTATTTAATTTAATTTTTTGGTATCTACCGTCTAGGGAATAAAAAGCACAGCCTGTCCCAGATAACGATTTTGAACCATCTGTATATATTTGTGTATATTTGTCAAACTTTTCCAATGTTGCTTTAAGTATGGAACGATTTAGAGATGGGAAAATGGTGTAATTTGGAAATATTATATCCATTTTGTGCATTTTTTGATAGAGTAGGGTAAATATTGGGATTTTGTCTTTTGGCACAATCGCGTCAGCAATTCACAGCCAATGTTTACAGCATCTTTGAATACAGCCATAATTAAAACAGCTTTAATTTCTAAGAAGTCTGGCTGTAGCAAGTGCGTTACGGTAGCAAGTTTTCATTAAAACAAAATTTAGATTATACTTACCTCAGTTTATAAATTTAACACATTTATTAAGTCTTGAGAATGAACACATTAATGTACTTCTATTAATTTTTTTTGAAAGAAGTAAATATTGTACTATAAAAAAATTAACTTTTAGTGAATTTTCTTTAAAAAAAATCACTAATGAGGAGATCCCGACTTTTGAATTTTGATAAATTTTCTTCAAATGAGCGCTAATTAGGCCCCCGATAGAACACATATCTCCGGGGTCAGTTGCAATTTTTATATGTATATGTATGTATGTATATATATATATATATATATATATATATATATATATATATATATATATATATATATATATATATATATATATATATATATATATATATATATATATATATATATATATATATATATATATATAGGGATCTCCCCATTCGTGATTTTTTTAAGGAAATTCACTAAAAACAGATATCAATCTTCATGTAAAAGATGTTCAAATGCATGCCTTCAACGTCTTGGCAGCATCCTTATCGTAAATTAAAAATCCTGGACGCAGCAAGTGCGTTATGGTAGTGAATTTTCATAGAAATGATCTGGCACAAAATATTTTATTATAACTTTTTCTTCTTGTAACATAAAAATCTAAATTTTGGTGTATAGTTTACTTTTTATATCGTAAACCTACCTACCAAATTTGGCTATCATAGATTTTTATTTTTTAAGAAAATTTTTTTTTTTTAATGAAAACTCAAAATTTTCTCGGAAAACCTAGTCCGATTTTTTTTATTAACAAACTAATCCAAGCTATTTACAAAAGAAAGGTACATGCCAAATTTTATCAAAATCGGCCCATTATTTTTTGAGTTATCGGTGTGATACATATATATATATATATATATATATATATATATATATATATATATATATATATATATATATATATATATATATATATATATATATATATATATATATATATATATATATATATATATATATAAACATATAAAAATTGAAACGGACCCCGGATATGGGTTCTAGGCGTCCTAGTTCGCGCTCATTTGCAAAAAATTTTTCAAAATTCAAAAGTCGGGATCTCCCCATTAGTGAATTTTTTCTACGAAAATTCACTAAAATGTGTTTTAACGTTATTTAATATCTGAGGCTTGACCGATCTAATCACAATCGTTATTCTCGTAAGAAAAAGTCTAAAAGCCGTCCACACCTTCGACTAATTCGATTTTCATTATGTTTTAGTCGCTAACAAAACTGTAACTTTAATTTATATATGGTTTATCTTTGCTTAACTGTCACTTTTCGCTTAACTACCGCATCGCTTATAACATCACGATTGAATGTCAAGTTGAAACTTTGATATTCTTTGCAAAAAATAATAGTAATTTAGATTAAATTTAAAATTGATCTCTTACGTTGTAATCTTGTATACTTAATATTTTAATAAAGGTCTGCATCACTAGATGGCGCAACAGTATGTCTCTCACTTATTTAAGAGTGACTTCTACTGTCACCCTTACAAGAAATCGATATCTTACTTGCCTGACTAGAAGTAATACTTGATACAAGTAACAATTTTTGAGAGCTGGATATTATTTTAATGATCTCCGGCAATAAAAAACAAAGCACAACTTTATTACGACCAATCCCGAGTCATATATATATATATATATATATATATATATATATATATATATATATATATATATATATATATATATATATATATATATATATGGGGTGATTCACGTAGCCCGTTTGTTAGAAAAAAAATTATTTCCCGAAGTCGTATTAATATGAATTTTGATATCCGGCCAGAATCGACTGCTACAAGTCTAAATGAAATATTTTAAAAAGTCTAGACACAGCCAGTGCGTTATGGATGTGAATTTTCATAAAAATATTTTTAATAGCAAATGCGAGCAGGCACCATCTGATTGCCGGTATAGCCTATGTAGTAGAAACAATGTACTAGATTTTATCATAATTACTTATTGTTTGAAAATGTACAACAATTTTCCGAAAATAAACTTAAATGTTGGTTTCCTAACAAAACTTAATAGCAAATTGAGTTATTGAAATTTGAATGATTTAATGAAAATTCGCTGCCAAAACGCACTTACTGCGTCCAGATTTTTTTTTACAAACATGCATCATATTTCGATAAAAAATGCAAAAATGCATTAACGAATTTGTTCTATGAAAATTAGCTAAAAATTATAGACCGTTAAACCATAAACTTCACCAAACCCACAGCGAAAGCATCAACTTAACTAAACCGACAGCCAAAGCATCAGAGAAAGGGTCTATTTGAAATGAATTTTCTGTAAACATTTTAGTAAAATGAAGTGCAATGACGGTTGAATCTGAAACTTAGGAGTTCGTAGAACACTCTTCTTGCAACATTTTCTTTTCGCAATCCGTATTTGTTTCACGTTCTTTGAATAAACATTGCCAATTTTGACGTTTCAAATTACGAGTTTGACATTTTGAGGAAAACTCCAAATTTTTTTTCTTTAACTGCCCGTAACTTTTTTGTCTTTAACCTTAGAGACCTAAATTTTGGTACATGGTTCACGCATTGTAATGGACACACGCGTACCGAATTTGGTTGCCCTTACTTTGTTATTTCCGGAGATATAAGTTTTTTTTTAGAAAGAAAACACAACATTTTCCGGGAAAACCTGGGCCGAGGCTAACGAACTTATCCAAGCACTTTCAAAAGGAACGTATTTTTTTGAGTTATCGGTGTGATACTTACACACACACACACACATATATATATATATATATATATATATATATATATATATATATATATATATATATATATATATATATATATATATAAACATATAAAAATTTTAATTGACCCCGGATATGTGTTCTAAGAGACCTAATTAGCGCTCATTTGAACAAAAAATTTAATTCAAAAGTCGGGATCTCCTCATGACTAAATTTTTTTAGAAGAAAATTCACTAATAAAAAATGGCAGCACTTCCTGAAATACCGGAAGTCGGCGTCATCTTTGTTTTTTTTAATGGGTATACCCCATTCTGATTCCATGCCTGGATTCTACATTAAATTCTGAGCTCAGAACGCCCCAGTTGTCAACGGGTAGCTCTCATAGTTTTTGACATATGTCAAATGTTTCCGAAAAATGTGACATATGTAATCAAAACTAGGTATTCCCATTTAAAAAAACAAAGATGGCGCCGACTTCCGGTATTACCGGAGGTGCCGCCATTTCGTTAATATCGTTAATATTTCATTTAGGCTTGCAGCAGTCGATTCTGGCCGGCTGTCAAATTACATAATAATACGATTTTGGGAAATCAAAAATTTTCTAAAGAAGAAACTACGTGAATCAGCCTGTATATATATATATATATATATATATATATATATATATATATATATATATATATATATATATATATATATATATATATATACACATATCTTGTCAACAATTTCTATTTTTCAGTGGTCCTAAGTTTGGGCTATTTATTGAGTTTATTACGTGTTGTGTGTCCACTATTATGTTTTTTATTGTAGATTTCTTTGTATCTGAAAAGTTGGTTTTTATATTGTTTTCTATAAATACTTTTTCTTCTTTTGTATATATATATATATATATATATATATATATATATATATATATATATATATATATATATATATATATATATGTATATGTATGTATCCGAGCGATAACTCACAAAATACTAAACTGATTTCAATCAAACTTGGCAAAAATCTTGTTTGGGCGAAAACCGAGGTCGAGTTGGTTAATCAGCTTTTATGCTCAAGTTTTTCCGGTGAAAAATCGGGGAAAACTTTTTGAAAACGCTATATTTTTGTATCAGAGTAACTGGAATGAGACTTTACATGTGACTAGAAATAGTACAAGTTAACCTATGTTGTGAATTTACAGTAATTTGGTACATAATATTTAAAGTTTTCTCCAGATTTAAAATAAAATCCCAAACACATGCGTTGAGACGACTTAGTGGTTAAAGTCTAATGTCTGACAGACAGAGTAGTTAACTGCCACGCTTGGTTAAATTCATACAACAGGTATAAACCATACATCAACGGTAACCAAACGAAATATATACCAGGCATAATACATACTACCCGAACCAACAGTCGTGAAATCTCGGCCGCAATTATGGAAAATAACAGATGACATGAAATTTAAAATTTTCCAATTGATTGTTATTTAACTATGCGATTCAATCAACTATTAAAACACATTGTATTTGTAGCTTTATTAACGGCCCAAACACAGTTTTGGCGCAGCATAGATATATTATGCTGTTGCATAATATAGCAGAAATTTAAGCAAAATCAAGCCAAGTCTCTATAAAAATGATTCCAAAATAGTTTGTTTTATCTTTAAACTTAAACATAAGACGTTATATAAAACCGAAACAGTCGTGGGATATGTTTCAGTGGTAATTCTAGTAATTTTCTGTAATTTATTAATTATATATACTTTGAATATAATATCCGGGGCATGAAGCCAATCTAAAGTATCACGCAGATAAAACCTTTGTTGACGTGAGCCTAGATAGTGTAGAAGGTACCGCGTTAGTCGATAAGATTTCAAACAAAGTTTTAAAGAATCTTCCAAGAAGCGGAGTTGTAATTTTGACAACCAAAAATAGCATAATTAAGTTTCAACATTTCCCGGAGCAATGGAAGATTGCAGACACCCTACCAATTCCTAAGCCAAGCAAACAGGCCAATGTAATTAACAGTCTAAGACTCATTAACGTCCTTAATACAATGAGTAAAATAGCAGAAAAGATCATAGCAAATAAAATTGATAAATTTCTACAGCATTCCCAGCATTCAGTTTGGCTTCCGCCAGAAGCATATCACAACACAACAGGTCATAAGAATTGTTAGTGACATCTCATTTAATTATAATTTGGATAAAACCACTGTGATGGCCACCTTAGACATCTAAAAACCCTTCGACAGAGTCTGGCATGTGGGTCTAATATATAAGATAATGAAATGAGGTTTTCCGAAATACCTCATTAAGCTCTTACATAGCTATCTCAGTAACAGAAAATTATAAATGAAGCTACATCTGAAACCAAAAGTAATAAGGCAGGTGTCCCTCAAGGATCAATTATCGGACCAAAACTTTTTACAATTTATATAAATGATATACCACAGTTTCAGAATACTAATACCGCATTATTTGCAGATGACACTGCAATTTATGCACACTCCTTCAGCTGAACAAGTTCAGATTCATCTTAACCTGCTGGAAAGATATTTTAATCTTTGTAAAATTAACGTAAAGCCTTCTAAATGCAAAGCTATGGTTTTTACCAAAAAAATTAAAAACACAGAAATATTTCAACGCTTAAAAATTAACCAGCAAATGATGACATTGAATCAAAAGGTAGAATACTTAGGTGGTGGTACACTTGACAGAGGTTTGACATATAAATTTCATATTCAAAATTCACCCCACAAGGCTCACGGAGCACTTAGGTTACTTTATTCCCTTATGCGCAGAAACAGCAAAGTTACGGCTGAAAACAAATTATTATTCTATAAAACCATAATCAGGTCCATATTGACTTATGCTGCACCAGTCTGGTGCATTACGTCAAAAACGCACGTACTCAAGTTAAGAGATTTCCAAATAAGTGCTTGCGACTAGCCCTCAACAAAAATAGATATGAAAAAATCAAAGACCTGCATGAATTATCAAATATTAATTATATTGGCAATCAAATTAATGAAACATCAATTAAATTTTATAGCACACAACTCTCCCATAATGAATTCCTTAACGCACTATCTACTCATAGGGTAAACAACTTACCTTTTATAAAGAAACATAGACTGCCTTACGAAAATATGGAATTCTACCAAGAAAAATACCACCGTTAAATAATAATGTTAAATATACTACAGAAAAGAACTAGTTAAAAATGAGGCATAAGCGTCCCACTGATAATGTTAAGTGTAGTTAAGATTTATGTAATTTTATAACAATTGTAAATACTCTATATGTATAATTTAGATATATGTATACGTCTGTCTGTATAATATTTATTTAGAAACCAATAGAATTAAATACATTGTCAAAATATTAAAATTAGATTTATAGAGCAGGTTTTTGTTAGTCGTATTCGTCCTGTTATTTTGTTAAAACCTATCTATAAATTTATTTCCTCTGTAGACGTTTGTACATAAACAAACAAACAAAAACACAAATGTAAACAAGACCTTGTACTTATATCATGAAATATACTTTGTAAGAGCGATTTAATAACTCACTGGTGCATTGTAATACACTCTAATTATTGTACATTACATTGTAAATATTATAAGTGATATAAATAGAGTTTATTGAAGTTGAAGTTGCCGCCTGAGCAGAAGGTTACGCGATCGAATCCAGCTGGATGCATGGCTTTTTTTCTATGTTTTATTTTCACATTTGGAGAAACAATAGTGCACAGATTTTATACGTTTTTAACAAGATCTCATTTTTGTTTAAAACGCCTAAATAAGTGTGTCACCTTTGACTCTGAAATTATAATTTTTTCATTGTTGTAATTATTATTGAAAAAACCGGTTTGGTTAGGTTGACTAAAACGAAATCATATAGGCGATTAATAAGGAAAAATAACTTGGCAGATACTTTACTTTTCTAAACATGAATTAAGTTTCCTTCTGGAAATCTTCTGTATATCTTTAATTAAATTTGTATTACAAGTATCTTTTAAAGAGACTTTCACTATTTACAGATATAGCATAACTTAGTTCTTCACCTTCAAAAAAATTGAGTTTTGGACATTTTTCTCAAAAGGGGTTAGAACATGGGATTTTTTTGATAATAGAGAGATATCGATGATACCACTTTTGAAAGAATTCTTCAAATGTGCGCGTACTAGGACCTTTAAAATCGATCTTCAAAGTTTGTGTAAGTTCAAAGTATTAACTTTACTAATATGCCGTATAATATAGTGTATAATTCTTATAAAAATTCGCTATTATAACGCAGATGCTGCTTCCCGAATTTTTTCTCAGTCATTACATCATTCCACATATGAGCTGATGCTTTAATAATATTAGGGCTAGGGCTATGATAAGACAAAGGGGAATTTAGGTATTACATGTAAGTTCAAGTATTAAGAAATAATACCAATAATCAAGTGAAACTCTAGAAGTGTAGCAATTAAATTGTCAATACAAAATGCTTTGAACAAGAGAACAAAGGCATATATGATTCTTATTTCAGAAGCAATTAGTGTTAAATGATATATATAAGGGAAGCAAAGTTTCATATGGGGTGTAGAAATAATTGGAAGCCGTTGAATTGTATAAGTCTTTGCTGAACTTCGTACTTCATGTTTTTTCAAAACATACATACATACATACATATATATATATATATATATATATATATATATATATATATATATATATATATATATATATATATATATTAAAAAACTGATTATCCGATTGGGATCAAACGTGGCAAGACTGTTTCTTTAATAAAATTGTGGACGAGTTCGTGCATCAACTTAATCGGACAAGGTTTTCACCAAAAAAATCAGGTGCCTCTACAAAAAAATGTATATTTCCGAAAATAATAAAGTTGTGATGATGGAGTCGGTACACCTGTGGCCTTGATATAAACTGACGCACAGAATAAAAAGTATAGACGCAACAAGTGCGTTATGAAAGTAAATTTTCAAAAAATGATTTTAATAGCAAATACGTAAGTAAGCAGGCATCAATTTGGTTACCGATATAACCTATATAGTAGAAACAATGTACCATATTTTATCAAAATAACTTATTGTTTGAAAATGGACAAAAATTTTCCGAAAATATAATACTTGAAATATTTCCGGGAAAACTGGTTTCATTGCCAACTAACCCTAGGTTAATAGCAAATTGAGTTATTGAAATTTGAAGCATTTAATGAAAATTCCATACCAAAATGCACTTACTGCGTCTTGATTTTTTTAATGCATGATATTCCGATGAAAAATGCAAAAATGCAATAATATAAGGAATGTTCGAAAAAAAAATCTAGGTATCACCAACAACTTACGGACGAGCCTATGATTGTCAAAATAATTTTAGCAGATGCAGCTCAAGACACCCTATAATTAACATATACACTTTTCCCTCGTATTTTGCATAATAACAATTATATTGACGTTTACCGTAGAAATGCGACAGCCTGTATATATGAAAACAGATAAAAACTGAAACTAACCCGGATATTGATTCTAGGGGCCTTGTTTGCACTCATTTGAAGAAATCTTTTTAAAATTCAAAAGTCGCGGTAAATTTCTGGGCTGTTAAGATATTTAATCACATTCTTCACACATCGGTGTGACAAATATTTTTAAGGTCACATCAACTTTGCTTATTTAAATAGAATGCCCTATTTTTTATTCCATATTCAAATTCTCCATAATATTTTGTGAAGATTTATATTAGGCTTTCCTATCCCTATCTTCAACTGTTCCAAAGATATTGTGATTTCTTTGTATTTCGGTGATTTTGCAACCTTATTTATAATAGTTTGTATTTCACATGTTTTTAAAGATAAAAGGCTCGAATTTAGAAATTCGTAACTTGTGGGAGGGAGCTTTCATATTATGTGCCTTAAGTTTACCTGTATCATACAGAGTGTTCTAAATTTAGTTACTAACTTAGATATATTCAACGTGGCAAAAGTATATTTTTTTCAAATAGAACACCCTGTATATTATTCACAATTTCTTCCCTTCTAAATTTCGATTCGTCGGTCCAGATAATTTTAGAGAGAAAATTCTCATCTTGTTGAATATTCGGAAACTTGTGTTCGCAGAATTCCACTCTTTTTAAATGGTCACCAGGTCGAAGTCCTTGTAGTACTATTTCTGAATATGGATGCACTTTATGAGATTTCAATATTCTATGCACAGATGAACTTGATATTCCCAAAGCTCGGGTAGCTGCAGGAATAGAGCTACGCGGGTAAACCTGAAAATAAGCCAAAACGTTTATCTCATTATCTTCATTTTCAGTTACTGGCTTTGGATCATGTCGTGTAGTTTTGACACTTCCAGTCAATTTAAATCGTTCCTCTATCCGTGCGAATTGTTTTCTAGTCATTGCCGATAGAGAGGGATACCTCTCGTTAAACATCCTGCATGTTCTGCTTACAATCCGATTGCATTCCCCATGAATATAAAATAAATTTAAAATATCCATATTAGAGTACTCTTCACTATTCTGCATTTTTATTGGCTTATTATTTCTATACTTAAAAATAATTTGTATTAAACCGCATGATTTATAATCCATTTTGTATTTTAAATATTAAATTTCAAATTCTAAAACTAATTTATCTATTACAATTTTTAATTCGCAAGCTCATAAATAATTATTTATTATGCATCATACTGTACTTGTATATGCGCTCTGCGCTCTTGGCAAGGACGTCGTCCCAGTAAATCGACCGCCAACCAACAGCATTAACCTGATACTACGAGAGTGGATGCAATGACTTAAGTTAAATACACGTGGCCGGCAGGCCACATAATGAGAAACCCTTGCTCGATGCTCGACGCAATGTACGTATATTTCAACATGTAGAACGTGTTGGAAGACCCGATGCACGTACAACGTGAATGTCTGATTATTTCGTAGAAATAAGCAGTTGACTCAGTTAAATACATTGGCATATAATGATTGTTAATATGGCTGCAACTACATCACCTTTTAACAGCGGCGTCGGTGGGGGTGGGAATTTACAAACTTTACGAACAAATGGTAATAATAACTGTGATTGTGTCGTGTGTTTTTTGATAACCAAAGGATTTTCAGCTTTATCGGTTGCTGAAAAACTTGCTATTATTAATAAAGGTAGACCGAAACCTACTCTAAAAAACTTAAATACAAGAATTAAAACATGTATTCGACATTTCAACGCGGAAAAAACTTATAAACAATATGAATGTTATGTCTAAAACGCATTTACAGACCATTTTAAAATTAAGTGTATTTGAAACAAACGCGAATTGAACACGCCGTTGACAAGCAGATAGAAATTAGTCATCGCCAACACAATGAACTGGTTGATAAAAACAGAAACATATTAAAAAGACTTATTGATGTTGTGTGTTTTCTTGGTCAGCATGAATTGGGGTTCAGGAGTCATGACAAAACAACTACATCTGCAAATAGAGGACACTTTCAAGACCTAGTTTCTTTAATAGCCAAATACATTTGTTTAAAAAAGCACTTGGAACAGTCTAACGTTTTTCGCGGGACATCAAATCGCATTCAGAATGACTTAATTGCGGCTGCTGCCACTATTATTTTGAACAGAATTAAATCTCAAATCAAACAGACTCGTTTCATTGATATTGTTCTAGATGAAACAACCGACGTAACTAATTTAAGTCAACTATTTGTAGTAATACGCTATGTAAAAATGGATGGGAGCAAGAAAGATTTTTAGGCTTTAAAAATGTGACAGAAGATCGTACCGCAAAATCTTTATATAAAATTGTGCTTAATATTATGAAAGATATTGAGGAGACTGATAATAAATTAATTGCCCAAAGCTATGATGGGGCTGCTGTTATAGCCGGACATTTAGGAGGTCTTCAAGCTAAAGTGCGGGAAACGTTTTCCAGTGCTCTATTTGTACACTGTTGTGCTCATAAATTAAATTTAATATTATCCCATAAATCATATTAAAGAATGTAAGGTGTTTTTTGCTACCCTAAGTGGAATGGCTGCTTTTTTTCCAAATCTATGTGGCGCACACAAGCCTTAGACTCAATGGTTAAAAAACGTTTACCCAAAGTAGCTGCAACCCGATGGAACTACAACGGCAGACTTGTGTGAACTATATTTGAACACCGTGAATCGTTAATTGAACTTTTTGAAAACATAATAGGAAATAGCAAAAATTGGGATGCAGAAACAATAAATAGCTCTAGAGGATTTTTGGATGGTTTGAAAAGAGACTTTAATTTTAATTTTTTACTTAATATATTTTTGGAAATATTTCCGTTTTCAGATAATGTATTTTACATATTGCAATGTAAAACAAATGACATTGGTTTTTTCCTGAAGAAAATTAGTAAATTTAAATCCATTATAATTCAAAAAATGAATGAATTTGATAAGTTCTGGAAAAAACAATGGAATTAGGAAAAGTGAGCCACGAAGAAAGCGTCTGCGCACTGATAATGTGGGAGACCTTCAAACTTTTTATCGCCGCCTTTTCTACAAAATCATAGATCAAATTGAGCAGCAAATTAACTGCAGATTTGATCATCTTAGTGACCAGAAATGTTTTGAATTGTGTAATTTTGGAGGATTTGTAGGGATACCTTTCCCATAAGATTCATTCAAATCATTATTCCACCACTATGGACATTTTTTTGACAAAGCCTTATTACGATCAGAACTTACAGTCTTTTATGAAACCGATGTTATTGACACAAAAACTAACGCGAGCGAACCTTTAACTTTCTTAAAACAATCAAAATTGGAAAATGCATATTCTGAAGCGTTCAAATTATGTGAATTAGTATTAACAATTCCTGCTACTAGTTCCTCTGTAGAACGAAATTGTTCTACATTGAAACTTATCAAGAGTTTTGTTAGGAATTCAACAGCACAGGAAAGACGGTCCCAAATTTCAATTTTGTCAATTGAAAATAACTTCGTCGAGGAAATGTCCCAGAATCCACAGTTTTATGACATTATTAACGAATTTGCCAAAAACGACAGAAGAGTTGAGTTACACTACAAATAGGTAAGTTTCTGAAAATTGCTTCCCTTATTTAAAATGTCACCGCACGCCCCTGATTTTACATATCACTTGTATGTTGATATTCATATTTGTCTTTAATTTATATTATCATTTTTGTATCAAGTATTAATTGTGTAAAGTAGTAAATAAATTGTTTTAAAAATTCAAACGTCTTAAGCGTAAAGTTAAGTCGCGTCGTTCAAATAAAGCGCTTGTCATTTGTTCGTTGTCATGACACTCGCTGGTAATCGTTGCTATGGCAATAACGTTATACGAAAATATAATGGATGGATATTAGTTTTAAGGTACCTTGACTACTGCTCCATCTATCGGCATCCACTCTGAGTCTGGGTTGAAATCGACCCCGGATATGGCTTATAGGGGTCCTAGCTCGCACTTATTTGAAACAATTTTAGCAAAGTCTCACCATCGATACCTCTCTATTAGTGATTTTTTTTAAATAAAAATTAACTAAAAGATTCCGTGTTAACAGTAAAATAATTAGTTATTAGAGTTTATAACCAATATTTTGTTTAATTCATTTACAGCCGGATGGCTTAGTGCCTTCCATATATCCGGCCTACAAAAATTTGTCTCATGTCGAGACTATGTAGTCGTAAACATAAACCATAAAAAAAGTCTTAAAATTATGAAGGCACTATTTCCTAAAAACTATAATCCACAGCATAGAGAACTATGCTGTGGAAAGGCACAACTCAAACTGCAACTGAAAGAATAATTAAGATTTGTTGTCTGTTATAATTAAGTGAGTAGGAAGATTATGCGCCATCTAGTTACGCATTTTGTAGTTAATCAATATAAAATAATATAATTTTGCCAGTGAAAAGAGCATGATAAAGAAGTAGTGACGCAACAAGTGCGTTTTGGTATTAAATCTTCATATAAATGTTTTCTATAAAAAAATGTTAGGCTGAAAAGAAGATGACTTTTTTGTAGTGAATCTTGTTGATTTAATGTTAGTCTACTCGTATTTCCCGGGCTTTGTAGTCTTTGGTTATGGGTGTGCGAGTGTTTTAAGTGTACGTTGCTTTTCCAGAATATTTTCATCCTCTGATGGCGCTAACTTGGTTAGCGAGACGGACGTTAGGTATTTTAAAATGTGTTGTGGTGATTTGAGTTCTTCAAGTGTGCTTCTAAGTCTCAGTTAGTACTTTACCACCACTGACCTTGAAAATGATTTACTCGAAAATTAATTGGTATGGTGTGAACCAGGTTTTATAGAGGTTATGTTAAATCATCATAATATTTGCCTACATACTTGAAAAACTAAGAAAAACATCCAAAAAATATTATATCAATAATAAAACTTGATAATGTGTAACTTTCTTACCTTCAAATCAAAAATATGCGCCTATTTTCTATTGGTATTAAATAATCCCAATATCACTTTCCCACAAAACAATCGTTGAATGATAGAAACACCTGGCAGTATATGGCGGCAAATTCGAAAAATAAAACCACTGTCTCAGCTAGTACAATGTCTCACTTAGTACTACCCTACCCTACCTTCCTTTTGCAAGTCGCTTGGATAAGTATGTTAACCAGGAAAATTGGCTCGGTTTTTCCTGGCAAATGTTGAGTTTTCTTTCGGAAAATTTATATATCTCAGGGAATAACAAAGTAAGGGCAACCAAATTTAGCACGCGGGTTTATATCATAAAAATAAAAGGTCTGGACGCAGTAAGTGCGTTATAGAAGTGAATTTTCATAAAAATAATTGCAATAGCAAATGCGAGCAGGCATCAATCTGATTACCGGTATAGGCTATGTAGTAGAAACCATGTACTATATTTTATAAAAATTACTTATTGTTTGAAAATGTATAAAATTTTCCGTAAATAAACTTAAATGTTGGTTTCCTAGCCAACAAACCTTACGTTAATAGCAAATTGAGTTATTTAAATTTGAAGGATTTAATGAAAATTCGCTACCAAAACGCACTTACTGCGTCCAGATTTTTTCTTACAAACATGCATCATATTTCGAAAAAAATGCAAAAACGCATTAACGAATTTGTTCTACGCAAATTAGCAAAAAATTTTAGACCGTTAAACCATCAACTTAACTAAACCTACTGCGAAAGCATCAACTTAACTAAACCGACAGCCAAAGCATCAGAGAGAGGATCGATTTGAAATGAATTTTCTGTAAATATTATAGTAAAATGAAGGGCAATGACGGTTGAATCTGAAACTTAAGGGTTTGCAGAACACTCTTCTTGCAACATTTTCTTTTCACAATCCGTATTTGTTTCACGTTCTTTGCCTAAACGTTGCCAATTTTGACGTTTCAAATCGCACCTTTGACGTTTTGAGGAAAGCTCCAAAATTTTATTCATTAACTGCCCATAACTTTTTTGTATTTAAACTGAGAGACCTAAATTTTGCTGCATGATTTAGCCTTTATAATACAAACACGCGCACCAAATTTGGTTGTCATTACTTTGTTATTTCCAGAGATATAAATTTTTACAGAAAGAAAACACAAAATTTTCCGGGAAAAGCTGGGCAGATTTTCCTGGCTAACGAACTTATCCAAGCCACGTGCAAAAGGGAGGTACGCACCAAATTTGATCAAGATCGGCCCATTATTTTTTGAGATATCGGTGTGATATATATAATACATAATTCACTAAAAGATATATATATATATATATATATATATATATATATATATATATATATATATATATATATATATATATATATATATATATATATATATTTCACTAAAAGATTCCGTCTTAACAGTAAAATAGTTAGTTATTAGAGTTTATAACCAATATTTTGTTTAATTCATTTACAGCCGGGTGGCTTAGTGCCTTCTATACATCCGGCCTACAAAAATTTAGCCTCTTATGTTGTGACGATGGCAATGTAAACTCAATCAAAAACCATAAAATAAGTCTTAAAATTATGAAGGCACTATTTCCTAATAACTATAATCCACAGCATAGAAAACTATGCTGTGAAAAGGCACAAATCAAACTGCAACTGAAAAGATAATTAAGATTTGTTGTCTGTTATAATTAAGTGAGTAGGAAGATTATGCGCCATCTAGTTAGGCATTTTGTAGTTAATCAATATAAAATAATATAATTTTAATTTTGCCAGTGAAAAAAGCATGATAAAGAAGTAGTGACGCAACAAGTGCGTTTTGGTAATAAATCTTCATATAAATGTTTTGTACAAAAAAATGTTAGTTAAAAATTGAAATGCATAATTAAAATGATAGGTTGAAAAATATGACTTTTTGTAGTGAATCTTGTTGCTTTAATGTTAGTCTACTTGTATTTCCCGGGCTTTGTAGTCTTTGGTTATGGGTGTGCGAGTGTTTTAAGCGCAACTTTGCTTACGGGCAAGGTTTATAGTTCACTAAGTGAAGATTGGAATCTATGATGAGCACTGACAAGCGCACTTGAAGAACCCAAATCACAACACATTTTAAAAGACCTAACGATGGTTTCGCTAACCAAGTTAGTGTCATCAGAGGATGAAAATATTCCATAATATTTTCGTCCTCTGATGACACTAACTTGGTTAGCGAAACGATCGTTACGTCTTTTAAAATACCTAACGATGGTTTCGCTAACCAAGTTAGTGTCATCAGAGGATGAAAATATTCCATAACATTTTCATCCTCTGATGACACTAACTTGGTTAGCGAAACGATCGTTACGTCTTTTAAAATGTGTTGTGATGATTTGGGTTCTCCAAGTGTGTTTCTAAGGTTTATAGATTAAAGGGGTTGCATGGTAGCTCTCGACCAATCAGAGATGAAAGCAGGAATACGTCACATATATTCCCAAATTAAAAATTTAAATCTAGTGGAATAATAATGCATTGAATATTGAAATCAGACAGCTTATTTATGTCCGTCTTTTCAAAGTTATGTACTTTTTGAACTTATAACGAGATTAAACATTTAATAATAAGTTATTAAGATTTTTCACATAGTAACAGAAAGTATTGAAGTTTTACGATATTAATCGATTTCAAATTAATGGACTCAATTAATTGGTTTATCTTGAAAAGGATTGAAAAAATTAATTAATATTTATGAAATTATAAATTCATAATGGCTTAAAATAAGCAGAATGTTTTTCTTCTAAACCACCACCTAGGTTTTTAGTTGTTTGCCTCATTTAATAAGACGCAACTATCCACAATAAGTAAATTATTTAAGTTTTTGGATATCTTGCCTTAGGAAAGACCTTACTACATACCAAAATTAAACTATCTAAGTTTATAGCAAATTGAGTTATTCAATTTTGAAGCATTTAATAATTCACTACCACAACGCACTTGCTGCGTCCCGAACTTTTTTTCTTTTAACGTGGAGATCCAAATGTTGGTATGTGATTTTCTTTTTATTATATAAATCCGTCCGAAATGTGTACCAAATTTGGGTGCCATAGCTTTATTATTTACGGAGATATAAAAAATTTCCGAAAGAAAACAGAATTTTTCCGGGAAAAACGTTCGATTTTCCTGGCTAACTAACTTATCTAAGCGAAAGGAACGGACTCATGAACAATAAACCAAGGGTTGCAGTGCTATCAGGGCCGCGAGGCCGCGGACGAGCCCTGAGGAAGAGAAAAAAACGGACTCACCAATTTTTATCAAAATCGGTCCATTATTTTTTGAGTTATCGGTGTGACACATTTATATATATATATATATATATATATATATATATATATATATATATATATATATATATATATATATATATAAGTGGTGACCAAAAATGAAACCCCATGTTCTTTGAACAATATTAGAGAGGGTATGTCCTATAAAAAAAATTCCCATAATGCTTCATTAAAAAGATACAGGGTGTTGAAGTTGAATTTCAAAAAATAAAATTTCCCATTTTTTTAAAAAGTAGCACATATATTTTGCTGAAACTTCGCATGTGTAGGCTGCTATGGAAGGCGCGTATTCTACCATAACAATTGAATCGGATAATCCAGCAGTGGCGCGCGTACCCACATGTCATTGGTTATCACTCAAGAAAAAAACGGGTAAGCCAATGATTTTTTTTATTGAATCTTACTTTCATTCGTAAACAAAATGACTCTCTTGGTAATTTTCTGTACGACGCTTATTTTACGGGTAAGCAATGAATCAGGTAAGTGTTTTAGAGCACAGTTCATGATTTTTAACCAGTCGTTGTTTGGTAGAAAATCGCAATGATACACTTTTATGCCTCCATTGGCCTGAATACACGCACGACATCTTTTTAATATGGAAAATTAAATGTCTTCATAATTTTTTGTACGACGATTATCTTTGTTGTATTTAAGTAGTAGTCTGGTTTTCCAAAGTTGTCATTAAGTGTCACTTGAGGTTTAGGTTAACAAGTTATTATTTTGAATAGGTGTAAGTGGTAAACTTTATAAAATTGCAAAATTTTCTACTCTTTTACTTCTTATAATGGAGTACACCTCAGAAGAGTATGCAGATATAATTTTTGTCTACGGATATGCTGATGGAAATGCTCTAGCTGCTTGTCGGGAATATCAACGTAGGTTTCCCACTCGCCGTCAACCTACACCAAGGGTTTTTTCTCGATCGTTTTCAAGACTTCGGCAGTGCGGTATTGGACAACGTCCTGACGCTAGAGCTGATGGTAGAAGACAATATCAACTTGAAGACGAAGAGATAGTGGTGGATGCAGTGATGCAGCAACCTTCTACAAGTACTCGGAGGATTGCCACGCAGTTACAATATTCTCAAAGCTTTGTTTGGAGAACTTTACATCGAGAAGCCTTACATCCATATCATCGACAGAATGTCCATTGCCTTCTACCTGGAGACAATGTGCATCGACGAGTCTTTTGTGAATGGATGTTGAAAATGAACAATCAAAATATCTTATTCCCTAATCTAATCTTCTCGTCTGACGAATCAACATTTACAAGAAATGGTATTTATAATTTTCATAATGAGCATGTCTGGTCATTGGAAAATCCACATGCAACAAGGACTCGCACATTTCAACATAGATTTTCCATTAATTTATGGTGTGGTATTTTTAACGGCTCACTGTTCATGGAAGTCCTGCCACAACGTTTAAATGGATCTTCGTACTTAGCGCTCCTAGAAAACCGTGTAGAAAACATTCTAGATGACATTCCACTAGCAACAAGAGGTATAATGTGGTACCAGCATGACGATGCACCAGCGCATCATAGTCGAAATGTTGTTACATGGCAACATGAACATTATGGTGAAAGATGGATTGGCAGAACTGGGCCAATGCATTGGCCTGCAAGATCACCGGACATAAACCCACTTGACTTCTATATTTGGGGTGATTTTAAGCGACTGGTCTACAGTGAACAAATAAATACACCAGAGCAGCTACAACAACTGATAAATAATGCTTTTCGTCATATTCAAGCAACAATGAATCCTCAAGACATTAAATTTTCCATATTAAAAAGATGTCGTGCGCGTATTCGGGCCAATGGAGGCATTTTTGAACATTTATTGTAATAAATAAATTACTATAAGCCTGATAAAAGTGTATCATTGCGATTTTCTACCAAACAACGACTGGTTAAAAATCATGAACTGTGCTCTAAAACACTTACCTGATTCATTGCTTACCCGTAAAATAAGTGTCGTACAGAAAATGATCAAGAAAGTCATTTTGTTCACGAATGAAAGTAAGATTCAAAAAATAAAAAATATATCATTGGCTTACCCGTTTTTTTTTTCTTGAGGGATAACCAATGACATGTGGGTACGCGCGCCACTGCTGGAGTAGCCGATTCAATTATTATGGTAGAATACGCGCCTTCCATAACAGCCTACACATGCGAAGTTTCAGCAAATTATAAGTGCTACTTTTTAAAAAATTGGGAAATTTCATTTTTTGAAATTCAAATTCAACACCCTGTATCTTTTTAATGAAGCATTATAGGAAAAAATTTTATAGGACATACCCTCTCTAAAATTGTTCAAAGAACATGAGGTTTCATTTTTGGTCACCACTTATGAATCACCCTGTATATATATATATATATATATATATATATATATATATATATATATATATATATATATATATATATATATATATATATATATAATAAGTCTGAAAGTGACCTCGAATTTGGGTTTCAGGGGTCCCAGACAGCGCATATTTGAAGACATTTTTTCAAAATCCAAAAGTCGCGATCTCCTCGTTAAGAAAATTCTCTAAAAATAAAAAAACTCTGGACGCAGCAAGTGCATTATGGAAGTGAATTTTCATTAAAATGTTTTTAATTACAAATATATCGCTCTAATGCGAGCAGGCATCAATTTGGTTACCGGTATAACCTATATAGTAGGAATAATGTATCATATTTTATCAAAATAATTATTTGAAAATGTACAAAACCTTTCGGAAAATAAACTTTAAATGTTTCTGAGAAAACTGGTCTCCTTGCCAATGAACCTTAGGTTATAGCAAATTGAGTTATTGAAATTTGAAACATTTAATGAAAATTCGCAACCAAAACGCCCCTGCTGCGTTCATACAAAAATTTTCCGAAAATACAGTTAAATGTTGGTTTCCTAACCAACAAAACTTACGTTAATAGCAAATGAGTTATTGAAATTTGGAGGATTTAATGAAAATTCGCTACCAAAACGCACTTACTGTGTCCAGATTTTGTCTTACAAACATGCATCATATTTCGATAAAAAATGCTAAAATGCAGTAACGAATTTGTTCTACGAAAATCAGCTAAAAATTATAGACCGTTAAACCATAAACTTCACTAAACCTACAGCGAAAGCATCAACTTAACTAAACCGACAGCCAAAGCATCAGAGAAAGGGTCTATTTGAAATGAATTTTCTGGGAATATTTTAGTAAAATGAAGGACAATGACGATTGAAACTAAGACTTCAGGCTTTGTAAAACATTATTCTTGAGACATTTTCTTCCATAGCTCATATTAGTTTCAGGTTCATTGCCTAAATATTACCAATTTTAACGTTTAAAATCGCGATTTTGACGTTTTGAGGATAAGCCAAATTTATTTTTCTTTGAATGCCTGTAACTTTTTTGTCCTTTAACCTACGGAGATAAATTTTGGTAGGTAACTTACCTATAATGATATAAACCCGCGTATGAAATTTGGTTGCCCTTACTTTGTTAATTTTGGAGATATAATTTTTTTTTGAAAGAAAACACAAAATTTTCCGGGAAAACCTCGGCGGATTTTCCTGGCTAACAAACTTGTCCAAGCCACTTGCGAAAGGAAGGTACTCACCAATTTTGACTTTTAAAATCGCGATTTTGACGTTTTGAGGAAAACCCAAATTTATTTTTCTTTGAATGCCTGTAACTTTTTTGTCATTTAACCTACGGAGCTAAATTTTGGTAGGTAACTTGCCTCTAATGATGTTAACCCGCGTATGAAATTTAGTTGCCCTTACTTTGTTAATTTTGGAGATATACTTTTTTTTCGATTTTTTTCGATAGAAAACACAAAATTTTCCGAGAAAACCTTAGAGGATTTTTCTGGCTAACGAACTTATCCACTTGCAAAAAGAAGGTACTCACCAAGTTTTATCAAAATCGGTCCATTATTTTTTAACTTATAGGTGTGACACATAAATATATATATATATATATATATATATATATATATATATATATATATATATATATATATATATATATATATATATATATATAAACATATAAAGTCTGAAACTGGCATCGGATTTGGGTTCCGGGGGTCCTAAATAGCACTCATTTGAAGAAATTTTTTCAAAATTCAAAAGTCGGGATCTCCTCATTAGTGAATTTTTTTTTAAGAAAATTTAATAAACCCGTGTATAAAATTTAGTTGCCCTTACTTTGTTAGTTTTGGAGATATAAATTTTTTTCGATTTTTTTCGATAGAAAACACAAAATGTTCCGAGAAAACCTTGGAGGATTTTCCTGGGTAACGAACTTATCCAAGCCACTTGCAAAAGGAAGGTACTCACCAAGTTTTATCAAAATCGGTCTATTATTTTTTAACTTATAGGTGTGACACACACACATATATATATATATATATATATATATATATATATATATATATATATATATATATATATATATATATATATATATATATATATATATATATATATATATATATATATATATATATATATATATATATATAAAGTCTGAAACTGACCTCGGATTTGTGTTCCGGGGGTCCTAAATAGCACTCATTTGAAGAAATTTTTTCAAAATTCAAAAGTCGGGATCTCCTCATTAGTGAATTTTTTTAAGAAAATTCACTAAAAACATATAAATGCTCAAAAGGCGTCTTGGCTGCATGCTAATCGCAAATAAAAATGTCTTCTACCATTAATCAACATCTGAGGCTTGACCGACCTAATCAAAATCTTTATTATCGTGAGAAGAAGTGTAAAAGCTTCCACGCGTTCGATTAATTCGATTTATAGCAAATTTCTCTTAATTTTCATATTTTTAGTCGCTAACAGAACTGTAACTTAAATTTATACTTGCTTTCTCATTGCTTAGCTGTCACTTTCCGCTTAACTACCGCATCGCTTATAACATCACGATTGAATGTAAAGTTGAAACTTTGATATTCTTTGCAAAAAAAAAATTAGATTAAATTTAAGATTGGTCTTTTACGTTGTAAACTTGTATACTTTATATTTTAATAAAGGTCTGCATCACTAGATGACGCGTCAGTATCTCGCTCACTAATTTATGACTGTCCCCTTGCAAGAAATCGATGTCTTATTTGCCTGACTAGATCGTAGATGGTAGTAGAAGATAACAATTTTTGAGAGCTGGATATTGTTTTAACGATCTCCGGCAATAAAAAAAAACTAAGCACAACTTTATTACGACCAATCCCAACTCTATATGTTATGGTTATGATAGAGTGAAATGGGTCACATAAATAATGCACTAAAATTTTTGTACATGGTTTTAGTGAATTTTTTCAAAAAGAATTCACTAATCAGGAGATCCTGACTTTTGAATTTTAAAAAAATTATTCAAATGAGCGCTAATTAGGCCCCCTAGAACACATACCCGAGGTCAGTTTGAATTCTTATATGTTTGTATATATATATATATATATATATATATATATATATATATATATATATATATATATATATATATATATATATATATATATATATATATATATATATATATATATATATATATATATATATATATATATATAAATTTCCGGGAAAACCTGTGCCAATTTTCCTGGCTAACGAACTTATCCAAGCCACTTGCAAAAGGAAGGTACGCACCAAATTTGATCAAGATCGGCCCATTATTTTTTGAGATATCGGTGTGATATATTAATATATCACACCGAGTGGCTTGGATGAGTTCGTTAGCCAGGAAAATCGGCCCAGGTTTTCCTGGAAAATTTTGTTTTTTCTTTCTATAAAAAATTATATCTCCGGAAATAACAAAGTAATGACAAGCAAATTTGGTACGCATGTTTGGTTTATAAAAGGTGAACCATGTACCAAAATTTACGTCTCTCAGTTTAAAGACAACAACGTTATTGGCAGTTAATGAAAAAAATTCTGGATTTTTCCTCAAAACGTCAAAGGTGCGATTTGAAACGTCAAAATTGGCAACGTTTAGGCAAAGAACGTGAAACAAATACGGATTGTGAAAAGAAAATATTTGCAAGAAAAGTGTTCTGCGAACCCTTAAGTTTCAACTTCAACCGTCATTGCCCTTCATTTTACTATAATATTTACAGAAAATTCATTTCAAATAGACCCTTTCTCTGAAGCTTTGGCTGTCGGTTTAGTTAAGTTGATGCTTTCGCTGTATGTTTAGTTAAGTTCATGGTTTAAGGGTCTATAATTTTTAGCTAATTTTCGTAGAACAAATTCGTTATTGCATTTTTGCATTTTTATTAAAATATGATGCATGTTTGTAAGAAAAAATCTGGACGCAGTAAGTGCGTTTTGGTAGCGAATTTTCATTAAATCCTTCAATAAAACAATTTGCTATTAACGTTAGGTTTGTTGGCTAGGAAACCAACATTTAAGTTTATTTTCGGAAAATGTTGTACATTTTCAAACAAAAAGTAGTTTTGATAAAATATAGTACATTGTTTCTACTACATAGCCGATACCGGTAATCAGATTGATGCCTGCTCGCATTTGCTATTTAAAACATTTTTATGAAAATTCACCTCCATAACGCACTTACTGCGTTCAGACTTTTTATTTTTATGATATAAACCCGCTTGCTAAATTTGGTTGCCCTTACTTTGTTATTCCCTGAGATATATAGATTTTCCGGAAGAAAACTCAAAATTTTCCAGGAAAAACCGATCCGATTTTCCTGGCTAACAAACTTATCCAAGCGAAAGGAAGGTAGTACTAGCTACTAACATTGTACTAGCTGAAAGAGTGGTTTTATTTTTCGAATTTGCCGCCATATACTGCGAGGTGTTTCTATCATTCAACGATTGTTTTGTGGCAAAGTGATATTGGGATTATTTAATACCAATAGAAAATAGGCGCATATTTTTGATTTGAACGTAAGAAAGTTACACATTATCAAGTTTTATTATTGATATAATATTTTTTGAATGTTTTTCTTAGTTTTTGAAGCATGTAGAATATTTTGATGATTTAACATAACCTCTATAAAACCTGTTTCACACCATACCAATTAATTTTCGAGTAAATCCTTTTCAAAGTCACTGGTGGTAAAGTACTAACTAAGAGGGGCAAACAGGTACAACGTGAGACTGTCTCACTCTGTACCACTTTTAATAAAAATTCAGTCTTGCCTATCGTTAGTTTATGTAGAACCCTAAGTGTTTTTTTTTGTTTGTTTTAGATGCCTAGAAAGCCAAAATATACAAAAATCGACACTGGGCCTCTAGCGCCATCCTTACTGCAGTAGCAGGAGTTTCTAAGCTAGACAGCATGGCGCACGACTTTACAGATTTAACCGCAGCGACGAACGAGTGAAGCAACTGGCAGAGGAGACAACATTAAATGTCAACGGACAGACAGTATCGCCGCGGTTAGTGCACGACCCACGAAAGCTCCTTTAAAAAAATTCGCAGTACCCGACGGTCGTTTCGAAGATGTTCACCTAGACATAATAGGCCCGTTACCGACATCAGGAGATTTTAAATACTGTTTAACAATGATAGACAGATACACCAGATGGCCTGAGGCAATCCCTTTGAAGGATATTACCACCGAAACCATCGCTAAGACATTTTATGAACACTGGATAGCGAGATTCGGCGTACCATCATCAATCACCAGTGACCAAGGCAGGCAATTTGAGTCTGCTCTTATAAAGTCTTTGACCAATATAATGGGAATACAGAAGAAAAGAACAACAGCTTACCATCCGCAGACTAACGGCATCCTGGAAAGATGACATCGCACCTTAAAAACGGCCATTATGTGCCACGAGACAGGAAGCTGGATCGAAACACTGCCGTCAGTTTTACTAGGCCTCAGAGCATGCTACAAAGAGGACATGAAATCTTCTTCAGCAGAACTAGTCTACGGAAGAACTCTTCGCCTGCCGGGAGAATTTTTTACAAAAAGCGACACATACTGCGACCCAGAAGCATTTGTTTCACGACTGAAAGAGACGATGCAGAATTTACAGCCGATACAAACAAATTTCCACGGAAATTCAACAACGTTTGTACACCCTAAAAGACTGTACGCATGCATTTCTTAGGGTGGATACCGTGAAAAGGCCACTACAGCAGCCCTACACCGGACCACACGAAATTCTGGAAAGAAATGAAAAAGTTTACACGCTAAAGATAGAAAACAAAATCGTCAAAGTCGCCATCGATCGCTTAAAGCCAGCCTTCATGGAACAGCATACAAACGACCCTGAACTCACCCTTAGACCACCCCCCACAGAAGCAACCAATAACATCAGACAGCCTCGGGTACTTCAAGGACCAGGCAAGAGCACCAGAGAAGCGACAGGTAAGACGGACGATTAGGTTTCGTGGTCCCTAAAACTGTCATTAGCGGAATCACTGGGGAAGGGTTGATGTAGCGCCATTCTTAGTGCAGTAGCAGGAGTTTCTGAGGTAGACAGCATGGCGCCCCAGCTAACCTTTAATGCTGGCCCAGTATTGGCGTCATAGCCGGTACCCGGCACTTGCATTGCTGGAGAAGTGCTTGAATACAATGCTGGGCCGGTAACTATAGGAAACTCCGGCCAGCAGCTGGCCAACGGTCTCTTAGCCAGCACATACATTACAGGTCAGGCATGTTACCAATGCTACAGAGTTACTTGATTTCAATATCAAATCTGCACTTCTCAGGCACTTATATCAAGTGCTCAATTTTAGGTGGCCCACTACTTCTACTATGAAGGGCCAGCACTACACTGCATTTATATATATATATATATATATATATATATATATATATATATATATATATATATATATATATATATATATATATATATATATATATAAATAGTCCAATACTTATCAACATGATTTAGGAATAAGTATACATAAGGTAACCTATCAAATTGTTAAACGATATTGATAATTTATAAATATAACCCATCAATACAGACCATTATTTTCATCAATATTCAATTTTGTAGAGCTAGATTATATTATTACATAAAATAAATCAGAATATTGAAACATTTCACGGTTTTTATATATTATATAGGACGTAGAAAAAATGAAATACGTTTTAATGTCATAAAAATAAAATAGTAACTTTTGCAATTAACAATAAAGTATAAATGTGTCAAAATTAACAATAATGACAAATAAAATATCAATAAACAAACTCGTAAATGAAACAGTAATCTGAAAATCCATTCAATTAACAATATAACTAAATATTAAATTTTAGTAGGTACATATACTTTCATATGGTCTGAATATCCATGTGTACTCAGCACATACGCACTCACATAAACAAACTTAAAGAGATGAAACGATTTGTATATTATTTATTGCTAATAATTGGTGAAAATAATAACAAATGAATATTTGCGACTATGTACACTTGACTGCCCGAACAATTCCCTAAGATGTATTTTTCAAGAGATGCTCTGTCCATCTGGTTTGTCCACTTATTGAGATTTGAAATTTCATCGAAGGTGAACATTAAGTGAATATTTTAAACTGTGACGAGCACTGATAGGTACACTTTTGGAGACCCCAATTCACCACAGCACATTTTTCAAGCTTTGAAGATCGTTTTACTAACAAGGTTAGCGTCATCAGAGGATGTATTGTCTTTTACAACTGTAAGCTATTTAAAACATTTCATCTAGCACTTGAGTTATATTTCAGGTTTAGCTTACAATATTTTTCCTAAAACATATTTTTGTCTCCTATATTCTTCACTGTCTGCTGCATTATGAAGGCAAAACTTTTTGTTGTCTAGCATCTTCACACAAAGGGTTTTTGCTCACTGTTCCTGAAAATCAGACACAATATCAACGAAAAATGTTCGATTTTCCACGACGCAACATTTACAAATAATAAGTTAAATAAGGTTTGGCAAGGTGTAGCTATACTAGTTATATTTAATGAATCAATCTCAATCATGTTACTTCCTTCCCTTAATTATGGAGGAAGAATGGTAAATAATACAAGAGCTGACACACAAAATCAGTTACCAATATTTGCGTGATTTACAAACAAACTATACATTCAAGTTTCATGGTTTGCATACTGTGAGAATACTACATTTAATAGAATGCGATAAGACTATAAACAAATTAAAAAATGATTCACTTACCTATTGCCTTGCGACAGATAATTTCTTGCATTTTATCATTTATCATTTTACTGTTATTAAGCTCAAATACACAGCACTCCAACACATAAATATACGCCATGTTGTTTTAGTTTTAATGTTTTCTTTTGTGCTAGCGCCATGGACATGCGCCAACACTATCGGCTCACGATGATAGACGAGCAGGCCAGGACTATTATGGCTACCGTGCACTTCTCCAGCGTTTTGCCGGTACTATGAAAAAGCGATAATTCTCACCGCATAGCCAACATTAGTTAGTTACTGCGGAATACCGAAAATATTATTTGCATTTTACCAATGCCAATAAGGTAAGGGTAAAGCGCGTTTTCGTCGTTGCCGTTACTGAACCAGCACAGACGGCATTATCCCGGCAGACGGCCGATGGTTGCGTGTTTGCTGGGGCACGACTTTACAGATTTAACCGCAGCGACGAACGAGTGAACCAGCTGGCAGAGGAGACAACGGACAGGCAGTATCGCCGCGGTTAGTGCACGACACGCAACTTTCGTTTCCTTTGTTAATATTATCACTTTATTGTTTTTGTTATTGTTGTTGTTAAATAAAACTTGTAAAACCCGACTCGAGCATTTATATATTCAGTGTGCATATGCGCCTCAACAACCATAGGCCCGCAGAAATAATGTCTAAAGCAACTACAGCGGTTTTAGAAGAAAATATTTTGATTAGAAATGCAGGTTTAACATAAAATTCGAAACATTGGCCAGGTACGTTCAAAAGAAGAGGATGGTTCTAGATTACAAACAAATGGAACCCAGTGGCTAATGCAGGGGAGTGATGGGAGTCATGGCGCCTCCCCCAGAGCTTGGAAGGTCAGAAAGTTCTACATGACTATAAAACGATATACAGGCAACTAGAGATGGATCCAAACATTTATTTTGGGAGGGGAAGTTTTAGAGGCCTAGGCCCATGAATGACATGAAAAATGTGAATCATAAGTCTTATAAATCAGTAACCTATAAATATTATTTGAGGCATTGGATGATGTCAGCTCCGGTTCGCCTAACTTTGTTACCAAATCGCAATTTGACGATTTGGGCGATTTTGGCTCTTAAAAAAAAACGAGGATCGAATTTCAAGAAGCCTGCTACGCAGCACCGCTTATGGGAGTAGCAGGTTGGATGGTGATGGTGGAGGAAATTCAAAACCTATGACCCGCCCCCCTTCCCCTCCGGATGGTTTTTCTGTCTCCGCCACTGAATGGAACCCAATTACCTAGAGCGGGGAGTTTTCAGTAGTGATCAAGAAAAAGTTTTAGCAGGTTATTTGGTAACTTGTAGCAAAATGACCTATGGGCTTTCCACGGGGTAAACCTGTAAATTAGCTTACTAGTTGGCGTCCAGAAACACTTTCAATATGCCAGAGTCATGAAAAAGAAATAAAAGAGCCGAAGAGGATTGTTGAAGGGCATTTACAAATAGCAACTGGGATTTATCCCTTCGAAAACCAGAGGCACGCAGCCTATCAAGGCTCACAGCCTTTAATAAAATTAAGGTAAACATGTTTTTTGAAAATTTAAGAAAAATACTCGAGCGGTTTCCTTGTCTGGCGGATGGTTCAAGAAAGTCTAACCTGGATGCAACTGGCATCACAACGGTACAGGCTCCGAAAAAAATAATTGCACCTAAAGGTGCAAAACAAGTAAACCCCTGTACGAGTGCTGAGAGGGGAGAACTTGTAGCCATGTGTGCCATAATATCAGCAGCAAGGACTGCTCCCGCAATAATTTTCACTGTAAAAATTTCAAACCACATATGATGAAAGACAATCCAGTGGGAGCGCTGGGGCTTGCGACTCAAAGTGGATAGATGTGCTGAAATATTTTTTTTGTTTAAATCCTGGAACACGTCATAAACCATACGCATTCTACAAAAGCTCTACAGCTTCTAAATTGGGGGGAGTCTGGTGCAAGGTAGATTGCTACGGACGTATGCGCACACGCCTCCATGCAATCTAAAGGAAGTAAGGAGCTCATACCCCGGGAAATTAAGGTGATTAGTGGCTGTTTTGGCACTGATTTGGGTTTCGGTGAGGAAGAGGAGTTGAGGCCTGTTAGCCTGGTGGAAATGGTGGACGGAGTTCAGGTTAGAATTTAGGTCACATATGATCGAGAAGGATATGTTAAATCTTGATGCTGGCGCCCCCTGTACACCCCTCTCCCGGAGATCCGAATTGAGGGGTATTTTACTTCCGGAGTCTTTTGTACAAGGAGGAGCCATCATCATTTTTGCTTATAAGGGAAACCGACTCATACACCAGAACCAAAAACGTCCATTGGGACTTCACCAGACTCTTGATGTATGGGGTGGTACCTCCTCAAGCGTGAAAAAATCCTTTACTATCACGTAAAGGAAAATTCCACTACCACCTGCTTGACTCCGATTAGTCGCCTCGTACGACAGGCAGGAGTTACCATGGGCCTATTATTTAGTTAGTCCCCGGACCACAGGGGATATATATATATATATATATATATATATATATATATATATATATATATATATATATATATATATATATATATATATATATATATATATATATAAATCGAAACTGACCCCGGATATGTTGTCTGGTGGGCGTAATTAGCGCTCATTTGAAGAAATCTTTTCAAAATTCAAAAGTCGGAATCTCTTTATTAGTGATTTTTTAAAAGAAAATTCACTAAAATGATAAAATATTATTTTTGTTTAAACAGTGACTTCTGTATATCAGAAAAACATCCTTCAAAGCTTTGAAAGTGTGGCAGAGCCGCATTTCGAATATTCCCACTCACAAAGCCAAAAAAGTACATTTTTGTTTCGCTTAGTACTACCCTCCCCTAATCACCAAATTTTATCAAAATCGGCATATCCGTTATTTTTTGAGTTACCAGTGTGACACACACACAAATATTTATATATATATATATATATATATATATATATATATATATATATATAACATATAAAGTCTGAAACTGACCTCGGATTCGGGTTCCAGGGGGCCTAGTGCGTGCTCATTAGAGGAAATTTATTCAAAATTCAAAAGTTGGGATATCCTCATTTGTGTTTAGATAATTTTGTTTTTACTCCTCAAACTGCTTTTCGGTATTAACATTTTATATTCTATTAATAACGAGACGACATTACGACGTTTCAAATATTAATATTCAGGGAATATCAACATTAGAAGAAGAATACCTATTGGCTAACTATAGACACATAATGCTGTGCTATAGAGATGTTGACGTTTGTGAAAGCGAAAGGCGTCGAATTATTAACGAATCAGAATCAGAATCAACTTTCACGTTTTACGCGGGAAAAGTGTTGACAATTGTCAGAGTCAGAGTGAGACCTAGACGTAATTGATAAAAAAAATTAAAACCATCGTTTTGTGTGTGTTCTGTTTCAAGAATTTTGTGAAATTTGCTTAATTTCGTTAATCGTTAGGTATTGCTTGATTATTATTTCCAAAGAAAAGGCTGTGTTTTGTTATAAACTGTTGTATTTTCATCCGCTCTTAAACAAAGATTCATTGAATTATTGTCATAATTAACTTTGATCGTTGTAAACTTCTGAGGTAAAATGGAAAACAAAGAAGTCTTAACTAAGAATTACGTTATAAAACGAAGTAAGTTTCGTTTTTTATTAATAATTATTGATGTTTAATGGTGTATATTAATGTTGCTGCTTTCCTTTAGATGGCCGCAAGGAAGAAGTGTATCTCGATAAAATCACTTCCAGAATACAAAAGCTCTGCTACGAGTTAAACATGGACTTCGTTGATCCGGTAAGAATTATTTATTTTCACTAAATTTCAAATTTCACTACTTATTGATTGTTTTAATGTGATGTTTTACCACACCAGAACTTGCTCCTGTCCTGACTCGTCTGATTGATAGTTTTACTATGATGTTTTACCACACCAGAACTTGCTCCTGTCCTGACTCGTCTGTTTCTGACATCTTACAATAAAGGCATATTCCCTAGTAACTGGAAAACTGCTCGAGTACAACCCGTCCCCAAGAAAGGATCCAAAGCGCTTCCTAGCAACTACAGGCCTATTTCTCTCCTTTCAGTCGTCTCTAAAGTGATGGAAAAGTATATAAACACCGAATTAATAAAATTTCTTGAAAAACACAGTCTAATCCACGACAGGCAGTATGTTTTCCATCAGCACAGATCAACTGCCGACCTTTCCTTTGTCACCCATTCTTGGAGCAAGTCTATAAAACTACATAGTGAATCCCACACTGTCGCTCTAGATATAGCCAAAGAATTCGACCAGGTCTGGCATGGAGTGCTGCTTAATAAACTTCCAGCCTATGACTTACCACCAAAACTGTACCTGGACAGCAAATTTCCTCTCCAACCGGAGCATTTCTGTTGTCGTGGATGGCCATTCCTCTAAAATGTATCCAATTAATGCAGGAGTCCCTCAAGGTACAGCTTTAACCCCTACTTTATTTCTTTTCTACATCAATGACCTCCTCTCTAGCACATCCAACCCAGTTCACAGCTACACGGGCGACAGCACCCTCCACTCAACCATACAATATTCTAAGCATGTCTCTTTAGCCCAATTAGATGCGGATCACAGACTTATGGAGGGTTCTCTCTCTGCGGATCTCCAAAAAATATTAGACTGGGAAAGTAGAAATATTTTACAATTCAACTCCACCAAATCTGTCTTGCTTTCTATCTCATAAGAGATACACCAGCCCTAGACCCATCACAATGAACAATCAAGTTATTCAAAGTAATGAGTCCTTTTCACTTCTTGGCATTTCTGTGGATCAAAATCTCAATTGGCAACAAAATGTCACATCAATTGCAGAAGCGGCTGCTAAGAAATTCGGTTTCCTCTTCCGGGCTCGCAAATACTTTTCACCAGCCAAGCTCTATACCTTATATAATTCACAAATAAGGCAAAACCTCGAATACTGCTCCCACATCTGGGGTGCCGCTGCCGCTTCTACACTGGCTATCCTGGACTGCATTCAGAAGAGAGCTATACGTCTTATTGGTGACCCTACCCTCACACAAAGGCTGCCGTTCCTTGCCTACTGACATGCTGTTGGTGACCTCTCTCTTTTATAGATATCTGCACGGGCACTGCTCAGAGGAGCTTTCTTCCATAGTTCTTTCACCTGCTGCCCCCAACAGATCTACCAGGGGAATAGAGCCAATGCACCCTTTTACTGTCCATGTCACCAGACATAGAACATCTTATGTCCGCTCTTTTGTCCTGAGGACTTCCAAGTTGTGGAACTCCTTGTCGGCACATGTTTTTCCTTCTCCTGCGTCAAGTCCAGAATTAACAAGTTGCCTCTTTCTTCCTTGTCGACACCCATGGTATGATGACAGGAGCAAGTTCTGGTGCACATTTTTTTGAGAACAATTGCTGGGATCTCGTCAATGCCAGAGGCTTTCCTGGTATTTAGAGAAGAGAGCATCTTTCATACCTTTTTAGTTTTGAAAATGATATCTGTCATTTTATGCGTGACATTGGGGACTGTTGGGTGGTTGAACATTTGGAGGTGGGTTGAGAGTAGAATTGCCGGCGAACAACGAGGCAAAAAGTTCAACCTTGTCTAGGGCGGTAGAAACAATTTTATACCCTGAAACAAGAGGTGGGAACGTGATCTTGTAGAAATTATTCCCAAAAGATTTAGCAAGAGTCCAGAAGGGTTTGCTGCTGTTGCAACTTGAGAGGACTTTGGTTTTGATGTGGTTGTTAAACGAGTTTTTTGCCTCAGAAAGAATGCAGACATAGTGCTTTCTTGCGTCGTTAAATGCTTGATGTTTTTCTTGACTGGGATTGTGTAGAAGCGTTTTGTGACCTTTGGCCTTTTCAACTCTGGCCTTGTCGCAGGATTTAGAGAACCAGGGCTTTTGAGTGGCTGAAGAGGTTTTCTGTGTACGTGGAATAAATAATTCCATGCCAGCTTCGATAATTTCGGTGACGTTTTGTGAGATATCAGAGGGGTCAGGATGAGAGAAGCAGACAGACGCCCATGGAAATGAGGAAAGTAATCCCGCATTTCGTCCCAGTTCATGGAGTTGTAGTGCCAAACGATATGTGGGTGTGATAACTGTGTGACCTCGGGTTGCATTGCGCAGAAAGCAGTGGTCTGAGCGACCAAGGGACCAATTTGCCTCAACTCGTTCATATTTCAGGGTAAATGCAAAGCGATGTTTCTGCTTGGAGTACGATGAACTACTCCTTTCACGCCTGACCATTTAAATCCACCTTTACCTTTTAGTTTGGCAGGAACGTTCAAAATTTTAAGTTGGTTTTGGTTGTCCAGCTGTGTCTGTGCCAGCAGCACATTGTCCTCATAATCAGATTCTGATGGTACAGAATCCTAAGGAAACCTAAATACAAGGGATTAGGAAGTCGTTTCAGGTAATAAAGCATCTTGCGAATGATCCAGAATTGGTGAGTTGGGTTTTTCTTCAATGCCATTGACCTCTTCGAAACCCTTTGATGTCTGGTATAATGACATCGTCCTTATCGATCTCATCCTGTGAACCCTCGCCGTTCTCAGAATCAGAATCAAAAATCATATGATGTATTTCAGGTATGTCATCTGGATTTGTCCCATTACATGCCTTTTTTGGCACAGCCATAACTTGAGTGATGTATAAGAAGGAAAATATTTAATATTTGTGTGCCTGTCTGTGAGTGTTTTGAGTATAATAAATAATCTAGTAAAATTTATATACTTACATGACAACAAATAGGTTTTTTTTGTGAGGGAAAATCCATCATGGACACACCCAGGCACGTATTGGATCTGCTGCGCTGGGTAGTGCCGGACTCCTACCGGCTAAAACCCCTCATTCTCTCCATTTGCCCACTGGAACCGTGTCAGCACATGTCTTCAGGAGGCATGGTGATCTGTTCTTTCGCTTTAAGTATTTTCGCCCTACTTTTCATGGGTTTGGGAGTTCACTTTGTCCTGCAGTCTCCTTTCGCTTCTCTTCATTTCCACGATCTGTCGCACCATCACCCTTACCTCCTCCCAGTTCCGCTTTGAGCCGAGCATCACTACGATTAGGTTACCAGTGGTGAGTAGTTCCCTGATGTTTATCTGGTACCTTGACCTTATTTTACATCACCTCTGGCAATATAAAATTGTGTGCTCCGCGTCATCATATTCTAGGCAGTATGGACATCTTGGGTCTTCTGTCAAGTTGAACCGCTGTAGGTATGCCCTGAAGTAGGCGTGGCCTGTCAGCACCTGGGTCAGGAAGTAGTCAGTTTCCCCATGTCCTCGGCTTTTCCATGTTTCAATATTGGGGATCGGAATCGCTGTTCATCGGCCCTTAGTCGACGTCTCCCATCGGTCTTGCCATCTGATAAGCGTTGTTTTTCTTGCTTCTTCCTTGTTTTCCTCCCTACGCTCATGTATTGGAAGATCAACCAGCGGCACGCCTGCCACCACTTCAAGTGCCGCCGTGGACGTCGTCCTGTATCCGCGTGCCACCCTTAGGAGCATCTTTCTCTGGGCTTTCTCCAACAGATTGGCGTATTTCTTGATTGCAACCACTGCGTGCCATATATCCGCTCCATATTGGAGAATAGAGTGCATGACACTGGACAGTGTTTCTCTCTTTTGACTTCCAGGTCCTCCAATATTTGGGAGTATTCTTCCAAGAGCCGATGTTCGGCGTTCCGCCTTGCTAATTACATATTTCACGTGCTCTCCAAAGGTGAGGCGCTGATCCAGTACAACTTCCAGATAACTAATGAATGCCTTCGGGGCTATTCGGACTCCGTGCAGTTGAATTGTTAGGTTTCGGCACCTTCTGCTGCCTTTGAGGATGACAGCTTTAGTCTTGGCTGGGGTTAGCTTGACATAGTGTCCCCTCATCCACACGCTCATCCTGCAGAGAGCTTCGTTGACATCCCGTTCTAGGACTTTTTGGTCATCTGCTGTTACGAGTACTGCAAGGTCGTTTGCATAAGCTACTGTTTTCACGTTTTCCCTGTAGTTCTGCTGCAGAACGCCGTCATATAGTACATTACAGAGTGTCGGGCCTAGCACGGATCCCTGGGGCACTCCTGTGGTAACATCCACAGTCTTCTTGCTTGTAATTTGAAGCTTTCTATCCTTGAAGTAGTTGGATATCAAGTTTACCAGGTACTGTGATTTTCCCCTCCTCCTCAGTTCTTGGATGATAATACTCCAGGTAGCCGTGTTGAATGCATTTGCTACGTCAATGAGGTAATGAGGGCGCACACCGTAAACGTTGTATTCCAAGCAGCCTCTACAGCATCCTTTATCGCGTGTATTGTTGATCTGCCCTTTCTAAACCCAAACTGGGATTGGGAGAGGTCCTCCAGTTCTGTGATCAGCCTTTCCAAGATCATACTTTCGTATAGTTTTTCAATCACGTCGATTAAGCATATGGGGCTGTAGGCCGACAAGTCTTCCATGTCTTTTCTGCTCTTTGCCAAGAGGACCACCTCTACCACTTTTCCACTGTATTGGGAACTACTGTCTTACTAGCAGGGTATTCAGCATATCCAGCAGCAATTTTGGAACAGTTCGTATCACCTCTTTTATTATTTCGGGAGGAATTCCGTTAGGTCCAGGGGACTTTCCTGTTTTAATTCTTTCCCCTGCGTTACTTAATTCTTCCGCAGTAAGCAGGGTAACATTCTCAATTGGGGGGTTGCAATTCCAGTAGTCTGTGCGGCAGGGAAAGAGTTTTCCCACTATCTCCATTCTTCTATTCGCGCTCAAGCAATTTTATATCCATTACCCCATATGTTATTGTCGAGATCCTGCAAATAGGTTAGTTTTATTCTGATACACTGAGGTACACCTGTATCCCATAATATAAATATCTTGACAATTAAACACACCAGCTGCTACTACTATCACACTTAAACCGTCAAATCATATACTAAAACTACTCATCAGCTTACTATCACAACGCTATCTACTTCCGATTGGCAGTAATTTTAAATAAGGCTGGGGTACATTTGTACCCCAAGTAGCGTTTCAGGTTGAAGTGAACTGTAAAAGTGGAACGTTACAGTTTATCATTTATTCTTTAATAGCTGCTTTGTAAATTTGTAACTAAAAAAGCGAGTGTTACAAGTTACATATTTGTATGTTAGCTATGTATTGGATTTCTGTTAATAAGTAAAGAGATTTTAATTTTAAACAGGTGACCATAACGTTACAAGTGATCAAGGGTCTCTATGCCGGGATAACAACTCTAGAACTTGATAATTTGGCTGCTGAAATAGCTGTATCCAAAACCACAGTTCACTCAGACTATGCCCTTCTAGCTGCCAGAATCGCAATCACCAACTTACACAAAGAAACTAAGAAGCTTTTTTCTGGTATGTACCTATGAAGTTGCATTTTTTATAAGTGTAGTTTAGCATATAGGTGCTTCTCTAGTTTAATCTGACAACATCACTATCTGTAATTTGTTAACTGACGGGAGTCATTAGAGAAACATGTACATTCTGCGCGTAACCTCGAAATCGACTCCGCTAATACCTTAGAATGTCAGAATATAAAACAACTACCCATATTCTAAGGTTAATACAAATAACAATACAAGTAAATAACCCAACTTTTAATTTTAACATAATTTTAACAAATGCTTTTGGCCGTCGACTGTGACTGTAGTATATTATAATTCTAACATCCAATTAAACAAATAAGAAAGTGGTTGTGTACATCAGATTCGGGTTCTTAATGAATACATGTAGGTATTACCAAAGTGGAACAAAATTATTTCAAGAAGAAATATACCTACCACAAACTAATATAAGTATAATACCTAGGGTACCTAGGTACTTATGGTTTTCTTTACTCTTAGCTTTTACTCTTTATCGAACATTTGAAGTAAATGAAACTACATAGTACCATAAAGCAGTTCAAATTACATATATAATCAGATGTACAATGTAAATTATTAAAATTTTAATTTCAAAATTTTGTATTGTTTATATTTATTTCATTTTTAAAAAGTATGGATACAGTAATAGTGAATAAGTGTTAAAAAGCGTTATGGTAGCGAATTTTAGTAAAAATATTTCAAATATTGATAACTCAATTTTCCCTTAAACTAGAATCTTCAGTTTTGATACATAATAAAACCCATATAAAGGCAGCGTGGGTATTAGATTTGAAAATAACTACAAATTTCTTATAAAAAGCCTTTTGTGTTATTTTGTTTGCAGAAACTGGTTCGATTGAGTTGACTAAAACGGATCATCCAAGCAATTAATAAGGAAAAATACCTGCCACGTTTATAATTTGGCAGGTACATTCCTTTTGGAAATAAAAATTAAATTTTCGATAAATTGGGCAGTTTAGCACATGGGGGACTTTTAGAAAAACATTTTCAGAAGCCTGCTCAGAACCCTTTGTGGATCCTCATACCACAAGAAAGATTTCGTGCAAACGGCCCCTAAGAAAACTACGGGACCAGGAGTGAATAAGGTTGATGGGCTGGGAAGAAGATAAAAAG
This sequence comes from Tillus elongatus, assembly GCA_964006375.1. Lineage (NCBI taxonomy): Eukaryota > Metazoa > Arthropoda > Insecta > Coleoptera > Cleridae > Tillus > Tillus elongatus. Next base: position 132,484,360 of record OZ023267.1, read on the forward strand.
GAAATGTGAGCAGAAAGTTCAAAAAACCCAGCTTAGTTGAATCTCTATAAGCTGCCTTTTACCCATTTTGCAGCTATACTTCCTTAAAATCCCATCATTTACTTCGCCCAGAACCCTTATTCACCGCAGGTCCCTCAACTTTCTTGAGGGTGTTCCGAAGCAATTTTTATAGTGTATATTGTTCTTGTGTATGCATTGAGGGTGGTTGTAGGCATGTGGAAGGGGGAGGAGAACCCCCGTGACGAAGCTGTGTCAAGATTTTCAATTTATATTTAAATTGTTACCTCATTTCATTTGTTTAAAATATTTTTCCAAAAATGAATTTGACTTGAAGTTGCCTTGTTTGTCAGTCTCACATAGAAAGCCACAATATTTTATCATTTAAAAAAGTATGGATATAGCAACAGTAAATAAGCGATGAAGAGGGTCTGGGTGCAGCAAGTACGTTGTGGCAGATAATTTTCATAAAAAGATTTCAAATCCGATAACTAAATTTCCCACTAAGCTATAATCTTCAATCTTGAACCATGGTAAAAACCTATGTAAAAAAGCTTTTTGGTCGTTTTGTTTGCAAAAACTAGTTTGATTGGGTTGACTAAAACAAAACCATCCAAGCAATTAATAAGGAAAAATACCTACCATATTGATAATTTGGCAGCTATATTCCGTTTGAAAGTAATTAATTTTTTTCTTGAAAACTTGTAACTAATGAAATTTTAACACAATTTTTTTTAAGCGACCTACAGTATATATATATATATATATATATATATATATATATATATATATATATATATATATATATGTACCAAATTTTAATTTTCTAGCTCCATAGAAACTAGAAATTTCTTCAAGGCATTGCTTACTGGGACCTCTAAAACCAATCTTCAAGATCCATTTAATTTTAAAGAGTTACGTTTTAATAATATACTTTACTAACAGTGTAAAATTCTTATCAAACTTTACCACTATGACGCACTTGCTGCGTCCCGAACTTTTTTATTGTTGATATTAGTGAGTTTTAATGAAGAAAGTTCACGATAGAGAATTTGTTTTTAAAAAACTTTTTTTGCTGTTGTGAAAATTGGCTTGATTAGGTTAACTAAAACGAAATCATCCAGGCTATTAATGAGGGAAAATACCTGCCACATTAATAATTTAGCGGATACTTTCCTCTTCGGAGTACCTACATATACCAATTTTTTTTCTAACTTCATCGATAATTGAGTTTGTTCATTGTTAAACACAAGATTAAAATATTTTATAATAGATACATCCCGATGGTAACACTTTCAGAAAAACTCTTCAAATGAGTGCGTACTAGGACCTCTAAAACTGGTCATCAAGGTTTGTTTAAATTTCTGATCATTAAGGTTTGTTTAAATTTAAATTATTAATTTTAGTAATATGCTGCACTAATAGTGTACAATTCTTATGAAAATTCACTACTATAACACACTTGCTGTATCCAGGCATTTTTTATACGTACATTTTCAAAAGGCAGACATTTCTTCTTGCAATAACATGTAGACTAGTTTTAGTGAATTTTTATTTAAAAAAATTCACTAATAGAGAGGTATCGATGGTGAGACTCTGCAAAAATTCTTTTAAATGAGTGCGAACTAGGACCCCTAGAACCCATATCCGGGGTCAGTTTCAATTTTTATATGTGGCAAGTGCCTTTCTTTTATTAATGGCTTGGATGAGTTCGTTAGCCAGAAAAATCGGACGGGGTTTTCCGGGAAAATTTTGAGTTTTCTTTCGAAAAAAAATTTTATCTCCGAAAGTAACAAAGCTGTTTTAATGAAATTTAGTATATATATTGCCTCAGGAGTGATTGTACTGCATACCAACTGTCTAAGTTTAGAGAAAATTGAGTTATTCAAATTTTAAATTTTCTTTCGAAAAAAAATTTTTTCTCCGAAAATTACAAAGTTATTTTAATGAAATTTTGTGGATATCTTGTTTATTTTATATGACACTGACGTTGACTCTAAGCCTCCTCAGCTTTCTTTCATATTCAAACTGTTGATCTCAAATTGCTTAAGGTAAATTCTAATAGATGGCACATATGTCTAAAAGTGGGCACAGATAATTTAGTTAGTTAATAAGGACAATAAGGACAAGGACATTGAATAAAGATTTGTTTTCACGAGGTACTGATTCTAACATAGAATTTAATATTTAGACTTTTATGGCTATAATTCATTTACGTCTGCTACTCTCGATATCACATAATCGCCAATAAAGATATATCGCTACCACATAAAATTATGATCATTACAGTTTGCTGTAATCGTTTTTAGTCTATTGTTAATAGTCAATAGTTGCTTCCTAATAACTGAACACACTACGTGGTTTCCATTGTCATCTACTTCTGAATTACAGTCTTTACTATTAACAATGTCGCTTTGCTTACTCAGTGCTATACTATTAGTGAATTTTTATTTTAAAAAATCACTAATAGAGAGGTATCGATGGTGAGACTTTGCAAAAATTCTTTCAAATGAGTTCGAACTAGGACCCCAGTTTCAATTTTTATATGTTTATATATATATATATATATATATATATATATATATATATATATATATATATATATATATATATATATATATATATATATATATATATATATATATATATATATATATATATATATATATATGTATATATATATATATATATATATATATATATATGTATATGTATATATATATGTATATATGTATATATATATATATATATATATATATATATATATATATATATATATATATATATATATATATATATATATATATATATATATATGTATATATGTATATATATATATATATATATATATATATATATATATATATATATGTATATATGTATATGTATCCGTCTGATAACTCAAAAAATAATTAACCGATTTCGATGAAACTTGGCCTTTATTTTATTAATGGCTTGGATGAGTTCGTTAGCCAGAAAAATCGGACGGGGTTTTCCGAGAAAATTTTGAGTTTTCTTTCAAAAAAAATTTTTTCTCCGAAAGTACAAAGCTTTTTTAATGAAATTATATATACATATATATATATATATATATATATATATATATATATATATATATATATATATATATATATATATATATATATATATATATATACATATATATATGTATATGTATCCGTCTGATAACTCAAAAAATAATTAACCGATTTCGATGAAACTTGGCCTTTCTTTCATTAATGGTTTGGATGAGTTCGTTAGCCAGAAAAATCGGACGGGGTTTTCCGAGAAAATTTTGAGTTTTCTTTCAAAAAAAAAATTTTTCTCCGAAAGTACAAAGCTTTTTTAATGAAATTTAGTATATATGTTGCCTCAAGAGATCTTACTACGTACCAAAATTCAACTTTCTAAGTTAAAACAAAATTGGGCTATTCAAATTTTAAATTTTCTTTCGAAAAAAATTTTTCTCCGAAAATTACAAAGTTATTTTAATGAAATTTTGTTGATATCTCGCCTTAGGAAAGACCTTACTACGTATTCAAATTAAACTCTCTAAGTGTATAGAAAATTGAGTTATTTAAATTTGAAGCATTTAATAAAAATTCACTACCATAACGCACTTGCTGCGTCCTGAGTGTTTTTTTTTTTTGTAAAATCTATTTTGTTGTCAAACGAGATGAAAATAATTGTTTTTCTTTGTTTTAAACAGATGTCGTAGAAGACTTATACAATGCTCACAAGAACTTCCCAGAATCCAACTCACCATTAATCTCGGATTACCATTACAAAATCATCAATGAAAATGCAGCCCGTTTAAATTCCTGCATAATCTACGACAGGGACTTCTTGTACAACTATTTTGGTTTCAAAACCCTAGAGAAATCCTACTTGTTAAGAATCAATGATAAAGTTGCCGAAAGACCACAGCATATGCTAATGCGTGTTGCCATAGGAATTCACGGTGAAGACATTGATGCCGCCATTGAAACTTACAACATGCTTTCCGAAGGTTATTTCATACATACCAGCACTACTCTAGCCCATGCTTGCGCTCCAAACGCTCAGCTTATGTCAAAATTCTTAATGATGATGCCCGATGATAGTATCGAAGGTATCTATGATTGTTTGAATGTTTCCGGAGAAATTTCAAGTAAAGCTGGTAGCGTTGGTATTAATATACACAACATTAGAGCCAAAGGAACATATATTGCTGGTACAAACGGAGTTTCCAATGGTTTAATACCAATGTTAAAAGTTTTCGACCGATATGCAATGGCGACTTTCCAAGCAGGTAGTAAACAACAAAGTAAATTCACAATCTATTTAGAACCCTGGCATGCAGATATTTTTGATTACTTAATGCATAATAGAAGCAACAAGGAAGAGATCAGGACCAATTATTTGGAATATGCTCTTTGGATACCAGATCTGTTCATGAAAAGGGTTGAAAATAATGAGATGTGGTCTTTAATGTGTCCACATAAATCGCCAGGATTGTCTGATGTTTGGGGCGACAAATTTGATGTCCTCTATAAATCTTATGAATCAGCAGGCAACTATATCAAACAAATTGAAGCTAGAAAGCTGTGGGAAGAGTTGACAACTCAATCTCGCATGGGGGCTATTGCTTTATTGTATAAAGACACATGCAACAGGAAAAGTAACCAAAAACATCTTGGGACAATAAAGGGCGGTAGTGCCACAGGTGAAGTGATCGCGTACACATCACGTGATGAAATAGCAGCCTGTCCCATAGCTTCAATTGCTCTTGATAAGTTTGTGCAACCTGACCGTAAGGCATACGATTTTGAGCATCTGAAAAAAGTTACTAAAATTGTTACAAGAAATCTAAATAAGATTATAGATATCAACTGGCATCCAAATGAAGATGTGCAAAGGTCATTTAAGAAACACAGGCCCATTGGAGTCAGCGTTCAAGGTTTAGCTGATGCCTTTGTTTTAATGCGCATGCCGTTTGGCAGCGAAGAAGCTGCCAAATTAAATAAACAAATCTTTGAAACTATTTATTATGGTGCTCTAGAAGAGAGCTGTGAAATTGCTGAAAGATATGGCCCCTACCAATCTTACAAAGGAAGCCCCATCAGCGAGGGAATTCTACAGTATGATATGTGGGACGTAACCCCAACTGATCTATGCGATTGGAAGACTCTGAAAGAGAGAATCGCTAAATATGGTGTAAGAAACTCACAACTTGTTGCTATAAGCCCAACAAAAACCACTGCTAATATTTTGGGAAATGAAGAAAACATCGAACCATATTCCTGTAACATCTGTACAAAACGTACATTCTGTGGTGAATTTACTGTTGTGAACAAGCATTTAATCAAAGATCTGACTGAACGTGACCTTTGGGATAGTACAATCAAAGATGAGATCATAGCGAACCAGGGTTCCGTTCAAGACATCAAAAAAATCCCTGAAGATTTGAAACAGATTTACAGGACAGTATGGGAGATTCCGCAGAAAACTATAATGACCATGGCTGTTGAGAGAGGGGCTTTTATAGATCAAAGTCAAGCATTAAGTCTTCATGTAGTTCGGCCTGAATATAGTGTTCTAACGTCGATGCATTTTTACGGGTGGAAACAAGGGTTAAAGACTGGCGCTTTCAAGTTGTACATTAAAACCGCTCCGAAAGGACAGAAAATCGTCAGCAGTGAGGTTAAGCCGCCTGTTAAAAAGGAAGTAAATGGTGAAATGGAGATTGCTGAAGATGTCGAAGTTGATACGAATTACAAGGCTTTAGTTTGTTCGCTGCGTAATCCAGAAGGATGCGAAATGTGCGGAGCATGAAGATTAGTTACATAAGATTTACTTTTAGAGCTTTGTTTTTACTTTATTATAAATATAAGAATAATAAATTTATTTTATTTTATTTATTTTATTGACTTAACAGGCTTTGGTCTCTGTTTGTGAACGATTTGTCGGCTATCCTGCGGCTGTGGGAGGTTGTCGTCCCGGCATATGCGGATGATCTTGTCATAATGGTTGGAGGTAAGTCTGAAGAGGAACGTTCAAATACTCTTCAAGAGGCTCTAAATTTAGTGAATGATTGGTGCCGGAGGGGGCAGATGTCTGTGAACCCCCGCAAAATCATCATTGTTTGATTTACCAGAAGGTTGGACTAATTAAAACCACCTATTTTTATGGGGGAAACAATTCCGTTTGTGAAATAGGCAAAATATCTGGGAGTTACCCTAGATAAGAAGCTCAACTGGAACGTACAATTAGAGAATGTAATCCGCAGGGCCAAATTGTCCCAGTGGACATGCCAAAGAATAATAATCATAATATTTATTGCACTCACAGTACAAATGGACATGTTCAGCGAACTGTTTTTCAACATATCCAGCTACAGAAAAAAAATGGTAACATCAAGTCCATGTGTCCCATCTAACACTCTGTCCCAAAGCATATTTTACAGCCCTTATTGAAAGGGAAGCTATATGCTTTCTATGCAGATAATTGAATAGGTCGGATATTAAGTAACAAAGGGATCTTTTAAAACTTGCAGCTCTATGTATAGGAACAGCCAACTAACTCGTGCCTCGCAGGAGTCTGTCATGTACATCAGTTCGAAGGCTGACACAGTCATATAGGTAATCATGTTTCCTTTCCAGAACAACCTTGATTACTAAGAGGCATAGTGAACAAGCCTCCTTTCCTGCATGTTCAGCCAGTCCAGTGCCCACATGTACGGCGTAACGTGAGCAAAATGGGGTATGTGGAGAACAAGTCTCACACACCAATTCTGCACCTTCTGGATACGGTACCAGTCCAGACCCGTCAGGCAAGGACCATACACACAATCACCATACGTGAACAGTGACAGGATTAACGAGTTCACCAAAAGTTTACGTGCATCTTGGGGAAGACAATCAAGGTACTGATACAGGTCTCGCAGTCTATAGAACACAGCTGCAGAGATGGTCCACATGTATGGAGAACTGCAGGTTCCCATCCAGTATCAATCCCAAATTCTTGGGATTATCCTAATGCGACAAGGCATCAGACCCAAGCAGCACAGACAGTTAAAGACTGCAGACCTGTCGAACATTATAGGAGGTGCCAAGAATGAGAAAATTGCACTTCTCAGGATTGCAGCTGAGGTTGTTGCTCCATGCCCACATATGAACTCTCTGCAGGTCTCTATTTAACTGCCCAATTTGTTCATCAGCATTAGATACACTAAGAGGAATATATAATTGCATATCGTCTGCAAAACAGTGAAGAATCGACAGTAGAGGAATGCTATTCACATCAGCGGTAAAAAAGTTGAACAGAATTGGACCCAGTATTGATCCCTGAAGCACCCCCACCGATACTGGGCGGAGCTCCATCATCAAGTCTCACCATCTGTGATCGACAACTAAGGTAGCTGGCAAACCATTGTAAAAGGCGACCAGAAACTCCATAACCCAACAATTTAGCAAGTAAAAGAGAATGATCATCAGAATCAAAGGTCTTCGTCATATCCAGCATAACTGGAGCAGTAACATAGCCCTGATTCTGATAAGTGAGAATATCATTAACTACAGAAAGTAGGACAGTTGATGAGCTATGACTGCGTTTAGGGGCAGACTGTTGAGAATGTATAATGCTTTCAGCAAATTCAGACAACTGTTTCTTAATCACACCTTCAGCAATTTTAGAAGGCACAGATTGCAAGTTTATATTACGAAAGTCACTTAGTGATTTTGGGGAGTTATTCTTTGGGATCGGTATACCCACTAAGACCTTCCACAAGTCAGGAAACACTCCACAGAGTAATTTATAATATGTGTCAAAGGAGCAGCACAGAAATCAACAGTTAACTGTAACAATCTTCCACTGACGCCATCAAACCCAATACAAGATGGCTTCTACTGGATGATGTCTCTCACCAGCTCACGGGAGAAAAGGTTATACAATCATCTGTAACATCGTCGGTAAGACATTGATAGTCAGTTACCAACAGTGAGGGAAGGCCCTCCGACAGAGAAGTAAAATAGTTATTGAAAGCATCCGCAGAAAAAATGTCAAGGGATAGATTGTGTGGACTTGGCAGCTACACCCCACTTTTTCAAAAAAGACCAGAGTTTTTTAGAATTTACTGCCTTCTCATCTAAAGACTGTCTGAAGTAACACTTTCTCTCCTCCCGTATGGCAAAGTTATAATAATTCCTCATCTGACAATAGTAATCTCTCTAAGTGAAGCATTTCCAGAAGCAAGGAATTTCACACAAGCCTTTTGCTTCATTTGTTTCCATAACCTAAGAGTCTGTATACCAGGGCTTTTGTCTATGAGGTCTAATGAGCAGAGTCTTCAAGGGAGCATGTTTATCAAAAAGACAGAAAAGACAATGGTTGAAGTAATTAACCTTATCCTGTAGGTCATGATTATCATCAAGTGGTTATAAGGCCGATGGTAACCTATAGTTTAGTGGCCTAAGGCACTTCATGGTATCGCGAGGGCCACACTGGCTCAGCTACAGAGACAAGCTTGTCTGATGATAATGGGCGCCGTCTGCACCGCTTCATCAGCCGCTCTGAAAGTCCTAAACATTCCACCTCTTCACTTTGGCTGGAGAGGGGGCTAGGTGGACAACGTACAGGTTTAAACAAATGGCCGACCCTATTGAGAGCAGATCTACGCTGTTACACTGACAGCTTCAAAACCGATTGGGGGGCAGGAGCCGGCGCATATGGGAGCAACACTGATTCAAGAATATCATGTGGCCTCGGAAAGTATGCAACCATACACCAGGCAGAAGTATATAAATAAATACATATCACCTTTATTAACTAAATTATGATTCGTATTACAACCCCACAACCACCATTAGGAAAGGGCGAAGTCTAGCAGAGCTATTCACACTCAACCCCAACCGTCAGTAGAAACAGGGCACATTAAACACAACTGTGAATCTTCAGCAAAGAAAAACCAAACATAAAATTAACAAGTAAATCTAAAGAAAAATTCTAAACTAAAAATTGCCTAAATTTCTGTGCAGTCCCAAGTAAAGGCCAAAACTTAAACTAAGAATGGAACCACCCAAAACACCCCAGCATTGATGCCCACCACACGGAAACCAACCTCTACCTATCGGTTGTTCAGCATAAACAATTTTAATTTATACTTAAATTTGTTGATATTGAACATTTTAAATTCTTGAGGTAGTCGATTATACAAAGAAATAGATTAATACATAAAGCAACGTGTAAACATGGCTGTCCGATGATGTGGTAAAACAAAATTTTCATTAAACCTAGTTGATTTAGAGTGAACGCGTTTATGAGGTGTAAACTTATGTCTGAGAGATGAAGGTGCTGCAGGGTCATTCACAATTTTATGTGTAAAAGCTCCCAAATGTAGTAGTCTTCTAGAGCTCATATTAAGACATCCGTCGTCTTGTATTTTATATGTAATTGGATCATGCTTTCTAACCCCATATATTAAACGGTAACAGCTTTTTTGTACTTTTTGCGCTTTATCCTTATTCAATTGGGTTAGACAAGAACCATAAATGAAATCACAAAAGTTGAAGTGTGACAAGACAAGAGACTCACATAACAACTTTCTCGCTTTCTGGTCTAGTAAGAATCTGTTACAATATAGAAGCCTCAGACCAGAGTATGCTCTCCCAAGTATTAGCTTTAGATGATCTTCAAACCTCAAAGCACTATCAAAAATAAGTCCCAGATTCCTAGCCTTGTTCGTGAAAGGAGCTCGAACATTGTCAATATCAATTTTAAAATTTTCGATAATAAATTGTTTGCCGTTTCTATTTGCAAAACACATGAGTTGAAATTTGCTAAGATTTAACATCAAATTATGTTTTTAGGACTGATCTCGAACTGCTACTAGATCTTCATTAATGTATTGACAAGCTTGTAAGTAGTCTTCTTTTGGAAACTGATAATATAACTGAGTATCGCTATCGTAGGCCTGTATTTTGCACTGACTCACTGAACTCGCTATTTCAGAAGTATATATTATAAAAAACAGAGGCCCCAAAATGGATCCCTGAGGTATTCCAGAGAGAACATCTGTATAGATGGCAAACCATTATTAACTACAATTTGCATTTTTCTATCAGTCAAATATGATTTGACCAGCAACCTTGATGACTCATTAAAACCATAATATCCAAGTTTGACACAGAGTAATTGGTGATTCATGGTATCGAAGGCCTTAGAGTAGTAAAACAAGCACACTAATCAGTTCAGCATCATTAGCCTCCATAATGTTACTAGTGACATTAGCCAAAGCAGTGCTCACAACATTTCCCCTCCTGAAGCCACATTGTGCATCGCGAAGCAAATTATTATCATCAAAATAACCAATTATTTGATTATACATCATTCTCTCAAAAATTGTAGACAAAATTGGCAAAATACTAATGATTCTGAGGTCCGAGAATTCTTTAGGGTCATTTTGCTTAGGCAGTGGCTTCCGTTAGCAATCTTCCACAACAGAGGAAAGTACTTCCTTTCTAAACAAGAGTTTATAATATGAACAATAAATTTATTGATAAAAGGACAGCAATACCTAAGCATAGCGCAAGAAATGTTATCAGCCCCAGTAGCGTTAGTTTTGATACTGTTAAGTATCCTGTCAACCTTTTCTTCACCAGTAAGTGTAAACAAACGACATCGAGATGTGTGCAAGGGAAATTATACAAAACCATTGTACACACAAATCGATAAAAATATATTCAGATAGCCAAGCAGTCATAAAGGCACTTGGTTCCTACCGTAGCAATTAAAAAACGATACGGAGCTATAAATATGCTGTCGACGAAGTAGGCAGCTGCAATGAGGTGTTGGTCAAGAGACTTAGTGCCGACTGTGTATGGAGAGTGACGAAACAGCACAGAGCATGGTGCTATGTTCTTGTCCGGCTGCGGACAGGACAAGACACCTGTTCTTTGGCAAGACAAAGCTTGCACCAGAAAATCTGAGTCAACTTTTGCCCACAAAAATTGTCGACCTCTGTAGGAGGCTGAATTTGTTGGGTGAAATATAAGACAATTAGGCATGCGTCACAATAGACCTTACGGCCACAGTGAAGGGAAAGTAATGGCCCACTCACAAATTAACCTAACCTCACCTACTTAACAGTAACAGGCCTAAGCCCAACTGTAACAATATCTAATGTAGGAGATAATGGAAACAAAAATACAAGCTTGAATAACTAACAGGCATACACCCAACTGTAACAATATCTAATGTAGAAGACAACGGAAATAAAAATGCAAGCTTGAATGTTGTGCAGTTGCAAAGTGGTGCCATGTTGAAGTAGAAACCCATCTCCTAACAAACCTGTTAGATCTGTCTCAAATTTTAGACCTAATCATAAACACTTAAGAATACTCTATCAGAATGTAAGACGCCTGCGTACAAAAACCTCTGATGTTTTTAACTTTGTTTATTCACAGACCAGTGGATTGGACATTATTGCTTTCTCCGAGACTTGGCTTGATAGTAGTATCTCAAGCAATGAACTATTTGATGCTAAATACGTAGTATTTAGGTCTGACAGGGATAAGTTGGCTACCTGTCTTTCAAGACTGATCATTGGTCTTACAACTTTAGGCGGTGTAATTTTGTTGACTTATATTCTCATCTGGAGGAGGTGTCGTGGGACGAGCTCGATGAATTCACAGATATAAACTCAATGATGGAATGTTTTTACTCAAAACTTTATAATATATTTGACCTGTTTGTTCCTAAAACAACTCCGAGAGCTGGAGATCGATTTCCTGTGTGGTTTTCTAAGGAAACAAAACGTTACATTAAACAGAAATATAACTATTGGCGTAAATTCAAAAATAATGGTAACTGAATATTTTGAGAAATTCAAAGATTTGCGAATTAAAATCAAGAGGAATATTCAGATTTCTTATCAGAATTTTGTGAGGAAGATCGAGCAGGATCTTAAACTTAACCCCAATAAGCTGTGGAGTTACTTCTCACAATTAAATAGTAAATATTGCTTTCCAAATAATCTTTCTGGGCAGGAACTAGTGGATGGTTTCGCCTCCCATTTTAGGAACAATTTTTCTCCTAGTGGCTCCCAATGTTTTGTTTCAAGCACGAATAATAATGTCGATACTTTTTTTATCAACAGATTAGATTATATGGATATCTTAAGGGCAGCTAAAGAAAATCAAGGCTAATTTTTCATCTGGTCCTGACTTGGTACCTGCTTTTCTTGTTAGGGACTGTCTGGGTATTTTTCTAGCTCCGCTTACAAAAATTTTTAACCTTATACTTGAATCATCTGCTTTCCCTGAAGTTTGGAAATTATCACGTGGTTTTCCGATATTTAAGGCAGGTGAAAGGACTCTTTTTTTCCAATTATCGTGTGGTGTCAATTTGTTGTCTTCTGTAAAATTTTTGAAGCTGCTTTATATGAACATACATCTTTTAACATAAAGAATAGATTATCTGTTTTTCAACCTGGCTTCATGGCAGGTCGTTCTACAGTCACGGATTTAGTCACAATGACACAGTTTATTGATGCAGCTCTTGAGGATCATAGCCAAGTCGATGTTATATATACAGACGTTTCGAAGGCTTTTGACCGCCTTAACCATGCTGTCATTATCGACAGGCTGTACTGCCTTGGTTTCTCAGGGAATCTGATCGAGTTATTTAAATCGTATCTTAGCGGACGAAAGCAATTTATTGAAATTAAGGGCTTTAAATCAGATAGCTTTGAAATATGTTCTGGAGTGCCACAGGGCTCCATCCTTGGTCCGCTTCTTTTTAATATTTGTATTGATGGTATATCAAACATCTTGGAGGTGCCTTACTTAATATATGCAAACGATATAAAGATTTACTTGCGTGTCAATCATCCTGATGATTGTATTAAATTACACAGTAGTTTAAATCTATTCGATAGTTGGTGTGGTGGCAATGGACTTTCTCTTAATGTCCGTAAATGTTGTGTCATGTCTTTTTCATGTAAGAGGTGCCCCATCCTATTTGATTACAACGTAAATAGTCAGCTACTAGGAAGGCCATCTGCTGTTAAAGATCTTGGTGTTGTGTTTGACCATGTTCTCTCATTCAGGCAACATTTACAGCATGCCACTGGTTCAGCCTACAGGAGAATGGGCTTTTTGATTAGAAATAGTAGGTATTTTGCTTCATCAGATACATTTATTTTGTTGTATTGCTCTCTGATAAGGTCATCTCTGGAGTATGCATCAGTGGTATGGGCTCCCTTTTATGTTACACACATTGGTAATCTCGAATATATTCAAAGAAAGTTTCTCAAGTATACTTGTTTTCGTTTGGATGGTCAGTACCCTTGTATCGGCTTTCCACACAGTGATTTATTACGACGTTTTGACTTGCAGACTTTGGAGAATAGGAGGAAGTGCAGCTCTTTGATATTTTTGTATAAATTAATCAATTGCCAAGTTGACTGTCCGCCTCTGTTGGAACAGATTAATTTTAATATACCATGTTTAGGATCACGTCATCCATTGACTTTTTATCCACTAACGGTTCGTACGCAGCATAAGTGGTCTTCGCCTGTTTATAACATGTGTAATATATATTCAACTTTGGATGGAGAACAGCCTAGATGTTTTCAATTGTTCTGTGTTTGAAATAAAACGTTTGTTCAAACTTTGTTAACAAGAATGTTTATATTAATGTATTGTTCCTTTTTGTTTCTATTAATGTTATTTCACTATTATATATATATATATATATATATATATATATATATATATATATATATATATATATATATATATATATATATATATATATATATATATATATATATATATATATATATATATATATATATATATATATATATTTCTTCCCATCCTTAATATGGCAATTTTGCTGTTGGCTGGTGTATCTAAATAAATAAATTAATTAATTAAGGTGTCTCAAGAAGGAAGCCACACAGCTCTAATTTATGAAAATTTCACTGCCAGTTTTACAGTGTGATTTCAGAAGGATATTTGTTTTAGGGATGGGAAGTGCAAAAGTGTCACTACAGTGTGGATAGAAGGAAAACAGCAGTGCACGAAATGGCCTAAAAATATAATTTAATTGTGAGTCTACGCCATTTCTTTCATAATTAGGTCGCGAAATGTTGCCACCTACCTCGTGCATTTACATCAAGTATGGGCTACAATATTCCGGTTTATCTTTTCATCTAAATGGCTGCACGTAGGTCATAAATTCCTCATGCTCAGAGTCGAAGAAAAAAAGACTACATCCAGATAAATCTGTAACTTTATGTAAAAAGGTTACAAAAACAAAGTACGATAACAAAATACAATTTAATTCAATATAAAAGCTTGTCCACTACGATTTGTCTTCAATTTTGGTCAACTACGAACATTGGTCCATGACCAGGCACTATATAGTCAGCTAAAGACAAGATCTTATGTCTATTTAAGGCCTGTAACTCTTGGTCATCACTGTGTACACTCTTCCAAATCTGATCGTCTTTTATATCCTCTTCTTTCTCAAACAAATCACCAGTTATGGCAAAAACACCATTATTCGTTTCCACTATAACTGAGACGTCTTGCAAAGTATGCCCGGGAGTAGGTATTACTTTTATCCTTTTGTTTATTATGAACTCCTTACCTGGAAAAGTAAAACAGGTTACAGATAAGTAGACATTTATTTCTAGTTTCTTATATGTTAAGCCAAATATGGAAAAGTAAGGTAACTGAGAAAGCAACCGTTTACGAGGAGGAAGTGGGAGAGCCACAGAACGCTCACTCTGTATGGTAGAAACATCCTAATGGCCAGGGAGGTAAAATATCTTGGGGTCGTATTGGACTCTAAGCTAATCTGGAATGGTCACGTTGGAAAAATACTGCGTAAGGCAGTTATCACCCTAACCGTCACTAGGCGGCTATATGAAAAAACATGGGGACTAAGACCTCCTATGGCCCACTGGCTGTACACAAGGGTGGTCAGACCATCGTTAACATACGCTGCACTGGTCTGGTGGCCTAAGGTGACACAATCCAGTGCCAAACAAAAAGTAGGTAAGATCCAAAGGATGGCTTGCCTGGGCATAACAGGGGCCATGACTTCAACCACAACAGCCGCCATGGAGGTGTTGCTGGATCTGCACCCCTCCTCCCCTCCCCTCCCCTCCTTCACTTAGTTATTATGGGGAAGGCCAGGCTAGGACTGTACAGACTAGCCTGCAATGGTAGACTGAAGATCAACCCAGGCTTCAGGGGCCACTGCAAAATTCAGGAGATCGTGAAGGAGCCCATGATTGAAATGGGAAAACAACTTTACAGTGGAGATCCCCGACCGTGAGGCATGGCGGGAGGAGACGCCAGGCATACCACGGGGCGCGCTCGTCTGGTTCACGGACGGATCCGGCGGGGAGCGTGGGACGGGGGCAGGTGTTTATTCGGAAGGACTGAGGGTAATTCATAGTATTTCCCTCGGAGCCCATGCAACGGTCTTTCAGGCCGAAATGTACGCCATCCTGCACTGTGTGCGGGAGAACAAGAGGAAGGGCTACACCAACAAGCGGATCCTCATAGCCACAGACAGCCAGGCAGCCGTTAAGGCTCTAGGTAGCCCACGGGTGAATTCCTGACTGGTGAGTGAATGCTGAGATGAGACGAGCGACCTGGCTGGACAGAATGAGGTCTCCCTCATTTGGGTGCCGGGTCAAAGGCAATGAAGAAGCTGACAGTCTCGCGAAGAGAGGGTCAGCAGAACCATTTATGGAACCAGAACCGGTTCTGGACGTGACAAAGAGCACTGTCAGGGAAGCCATTAAGTCCTGGGTCAGAAACCAACACAAGGTGTACTGGGCGGACTGTCCAGGGCTCAGAGATGGGAAGTCAATAATTGACGGACCCAGTTCAAAGAGAGCTGTGGAGCTGCTAAATCTTAGCAGAGGACAGCTCAGAAACATAACAGGTATCTTGACGGGACACATGGCCGTCAAGAAACACCTGCATAAAATGGGGTGGTTTGAGGGGGACCTCGCATACAGACTCTGCGGCGAGGGGGAGGAATCAGCCCAGCACATTTTGTGGGAGTGTAAAGCTCTGGACTGCAAAAGACAACTGATCTACGGTCAGTCTAGACTGGAGACAGAGCATTATAAAACTTCACACTACCAATTGCTGTGCAGACTAGTTCAAGGCACAGTGATTTTGGAATGGGTGGAGTAAGACTAAGGGTATGCACAATCAACCAAAGGTTGCAGTGCTATCGGGGCGGCAAAGCCGCGAACGAGCCATGAGGGAAGAAAAAAGCATGTTTCTAAAAAAAAATGTTTCAGAAGGCTGACCTTGAGATAATCTGCAAAATGACCTCAAAAATGTTGCAAACTTCAAATTTCAGCATACCCAACAAAATTTCTTTTTGCTTTCCATTTTTTCCATTTATTGCCTTTACCATAGCCTATATTTACAATAAATAATTTAGAACATAATGGTCATTAAACCTAAGGTATATCATGCCAGTTCTTACTCTAATTTTATTCATTGGAAAATTCATAAGTACACAACCAGTAGAGCAAATGTAACGATTTTGTTCATACATACACAATTGCTTCCCGAGAATCGAACTTAAAAAAAAACACCATTCCATTTGAGATTTATAACATGACACTGACCCTTAAAAGCCAGGAGGAAGGTTAATGACAAAAGTATTTCAAAATGTGTCCTCCAGCCTACTTGTCACCTGATTAAATTTTTAGCAAAATACTCGGAGCAATTTTTCAGATATCAGGGTGTAAGACTTCCTCACCTTGTATATCATCCGGACAGCAATCAATATCTAATCAGAAGACCAGACAGTAACCAAATGAAATGATTTAGCTAATCCAACAATAATAATTATCATGTTTTACATTAAGATGATAGTTAATAAACTCAAAACAAATCCAGGTTGGCTCAGTTTGCCAACCTGCTGATGACTTGTCATATTTGGCATGCCAGTTCTGATTCGGATTTACATTACAAACAGAGCAGATAAATTTGTTATATTTTAACATGAATTTAAAGTATTGTAGTGTACCATACTTTTCCTTTATTCATTCCGCTAATTAACTGAATAGTTGAAACAGTTCATCAAATAAACAATAAACTGTTTTCAGTGAGGCAACCATATATTGAAGACAGTAGCTGCAAAAACTCACCAGAAGCAAAATCATGAGAATTGTAGACATCCCTATTTGAAATGCAGAACCCGACGATATGTAGTTTAGCTTCTGGAAATAAATAGTTACAACCTGTATGATCGCTGTGTCCATGGGTGCATATCACATAGTTTATATCACTGCAGCTCAAACCGTTCTTTTGTAAAGCAAGCTTGAGCCGGTCTCCATCCCATGCTGTCATGGTATCTACTATTATGTTTACAGATCCTTTTATCAGCGTACACGTACAGTTTGTAACGAATTTATCGTCTTTATATCTTGAATATCCGTCGAAAAGGACTATGACACTGTAGTCCTCTTTTGAACTAACATTTACAGACATGATTGTTGGAGACATGCAATTCAAATACACACAACAGTATCTAAAAAACGTATAATACAAAATAACTGAGCCTTAAGGAATGTTATAGTGATAATCATCACAAATAGATTAGTAAATCATCAAAACGTATAATTCATTTTAAATTATTATATTATAAGTTAAAAAAAGTTTCACAACTGTTTTTGTTTTTGTTGACTTCTGAATTGTCAATATTGGGTCGACAGTTGACAATGACAAGTGACAATTACTAATTACTAACAATTGATGGGAAATATAAAAACCTGGCAACAAAACTTCGATTGACTAACCAATAATTGCGATTCAGAATTGTCTGTCTCTCAGTTCATTAATAGCGGTGTAATGTTATAGCCATTTTATGAAACCAATGACGTAAAGAAAGATATGTCATTGGATAAAACTGTATCTAAGGAAGCTACAGCCTTTTGATTTCCTACCGAATAATTTATTGTCTTTTAGGAGGTATGAAAAACGAAACGACAACTTGTTTTGGTCAATGTTTTATTATAACAGCGCTAGAAAAGAAAACTACTTGGGATGGATATGGATACCAAATACTATATAATGACAATACGGGATACTCCTATGCTTTCATGGGTGATATTTGTGACAAGTACACTAGCGCTGCCTTGCGTGAAGTACTCACAACTGAGCGAATTATTTGAATTGTATATTTACCTGAATACTCTTAATGTAGAAAATTGGTTTATTATAGATGAATATAAAAACTTTTACATGACAAAACAGTGAAAATATGAATCAGTTACCCTTGTGATTCATTTGCCGGATTATTATAATCCTCTTGCCGAAAATGATCAGAGCATACACTTTAAGAAGAATTAGTATTTGTGGATACCTACTCGTGTATGTACATGTTTTCATTGACTAAGCAAATGATTGCTAAAAGTGACTAAAGTGTGATGTTTTCCTACCAGTTTATAGATGGTCCGTGAATGAATATTTATGTTTGATTAAATTAATATAATAATTAAGGACATTTGAGGAAGGAAGAACCCAAATCACCACAACACATTTTAAAAAACCTGGCGATCGTTTTACCACCCAAGTTAGCGTCATCAGAGGATGAATAATTCTAAATATCTTATATCCATAACTCTATTTATATTATTTTGCAGGTAGTCGGTCACTAACGATCTAGGGAGGTTCAACGACACCAAAAATTAACATATTTCGTTTGGTGGAAATATCTGTATTCTTTTCTTATCTATCGGACGTGCTTATGCCGATAATATTTTGTAAAGTAATCTATCAGAAGACTACACAAGGCGATGGCAGACTGAATATCAACCCAGGCTTCAGGGGCCACTGCAAAAGTCAGGAGATCGTGAAGGAGCCCACGCTTGAAATGAGGTCAGACTTCGCGAGCCCGCGCCAAGTGCCAAACAAAAACTAGGCAAGATCCAGAGGATGGCTTGCCTAGGCATCACGGGGCCATGGCTTCAACCACAACAGCCGCCATGAAGGTGTTGCTGGATCTCGCCCCCCCCCCCCTTATACTTCGTTATTATGGGGAAGACCAGGCTAGGACTATACAGACTAGCCTGCAATGGTACACTGAAGATCAACCCAAGCTTCAGGGGCCACTGCAAAATTCAGGAGATCGTGAAGGAGCCCATGGTTGAAATGGGAAAACAACTTTACATTGGAGATCCCCGACCGTGAGGCATGGCGGGAGGAGACGCCGGGCATACCACGGGACGCGCTCGTCTGGTTCACGGACGGATCGGGCGGGGAGCGTGGGACGGGGGCAGGTGTTTATTCGGAAGGACCGAGGGTAAGTCATCGTATTTCCCTCGGAGCCCATGCAACGGTGTTTCAGGCCGAGCTGTACGCCATCCTGCACTGTGTGCGGGAGACCAAGAACAACACCAACAAGCGGATCCTCATAGCCACAGACAGCCAGCCCAGCCCTTAAGGCACTAAGTACCCCATGGATAAATTCCTGGCTGGTGAGTGAGTGCCGAGACGAGACGAGCGACCTGGCTGGGCAGAATGAGGTGACCCTCATCTGGGTGCCGGGTCACTCGGGGGTCAAAGGCAGTGAAGAAGCTGACAGTCTCGCGAAGAGAGGGTCAGCAGAACCATTTATGGGACCAGAACCGGCTCTGGGCGTGACAAAGAGCACTGCCTGGGGAGCCATTAAGTCCTGGGTCAGAAACCAACACAAGGTGTACTGGGCGGACTGTCCAGGGCTCAGACATGGGAAGTCAATAATTGAAGGACCCAGTTCAAAGAGAGCTGTGGAGCTGCTAAATCTTAGCAGAGGGCAGCTCAGAAACACAACATGCAGACTCTGCGGCGAGGGGGAGGAATCAGCCCAGCACATCTTGTGCGAGTGTAAAGCTCTGGACCGCAAAAGACAACTGATCCACGGTCAGTCTAGACCGGAGACAGAGTAATATAAAACTTCACCCTCCCAATTGCTCTGCAGACTAGTTCAAGGCACAGTGATTTTGGAATGGGTGGAGTAAGACTAAGGGTATGCACAATCAACCAAAAGTTGCAGTGCTCTCGGGGCGGCAGGGCCGCGGACGAGCCCTGAGGGAAAAAAACACATAAGGCGGAGGAGCGAGATTCATACACTTCTTATTATTACTATATTTAGAAGAAAAAATATATATATATATATATATATATATATATATATATATATATATATATATATATATATATATATATATATATATATATATATATATATATATATATATATATATATACACATTCGAAGGCGTTTATCTGTCCTGGCTGTCTCACATTTTTTATTAATTTGAGATTCTCCTCATTAACGTGGTGATTATTACCCCAAATATGTCGGGCGACGGAAGATCTATCTGTAGTACCGTATCTTAATTGTGCCAAATGTTTTTTGAATCTAATTCCAATAGATCTTTTTGTTTGTCCACAGTATTTAAGATCACAATCTTTACAACTTATTTCATAAATTCCCGACGTTTTGGCAATACTATCCTTGTCTTTTGGGTTACCTAGCAAGTTTTTTAAAGTATTTTTTTTTCGAAAATGTTAGTTGCAAATTAGCTTCTTTTTTTAATGCTATCTAGACCCCTCGTGATTTGAGGTTCAAATGGTAAGTAAACAAAGTTTTTTCTGCTTTCTCTCCTCTAAAAGTCGTTGATTCTGCTAACATTTTCTTTGTTTTCTGTTTGTTAATTATTAATTTCTCCACTAGGCAAGTAGTGTATGTTATATTTCGCCACGTTCTCAATATTCTTTAATTTTTTGGTATATCTACTTTTACTTAAGGGAAAATTAATTATCTGTTTACTAAAAAATTCAGACTGGCCACTTTTTGTGCATACGTATGATGTGAGTCAATCGGAATCTAGCTTAGAATGGTGGTTTCCTTTCTATGGACATCGAGTTCTAAAGTGTCTTCATTTTTGATAACTAGTACATCTAGACTAGGATAATTTATTATTAATTTCTAATTCGTGGGTAAATTTTATAGAATCAAATTTATCGCTTAATTTGGCAATCTTCTATTCTGTGTTAAATAACACTGCGAAAATATCATCCACGTAAGAAAACACACTCTAGGAAAATATTCACTTTCACTTTCAAAATCTGTTTCAAATCTCATGAAAAGGTCTGCAATCAATGGCGTTACGGGGTTGTCCATTGCCATGCCTTGGGTTTGTTCAAAAACTAATTGTTGAATTAAAAAATATTTTATTTACTACAAATGTTTGTTAAAGTTAAATATTCTTTGCAGACCTTTTCATTTATGTTATTCATTTTCAACAAGTCTTCTAAATATGTTAATTTTTGCTTCGTGGGAACACTAGGAAACAATGAGGTTACATCAGATGAAATCAAAACTTCGCCTTCAACCAATTTAACCTTTTTAATGTTATTAATAAATTCAAGTGAATTTGTTACTGATATCAACCACTTTGCTTGTCGGGGAATCTGTAGCCAAAACAATGGGTCTCATTGATTTTCCCGGTTTATGGATTTTTGGGGACTTTTGGATTTGCAACTTGTTGTAACTTTCTTTCTAAGTTTTTTCTTATAAGGTTTCGACAATCTTTAGACTATTTTTAACGCCCGAAATCATTTTTGGTAGCGAGTTTTTTTTTATACAGTCCTGTCTCTATGGCATTATAAACTGAAGTTGCTGAAGTTTATATGAAAGTAAATTACAAATGATGTTTAATAACAATATTTTATTCTAAACGTTTTTATGTACACATTGAGATCTTATATTCTATATTATTATATTCATATAAAAAACTTAACGTTAAAAATAACATTCATACAAACAACACAACATTTGATTGGTCGACCTAAAAAAGTACAAACGTCAGTTCAGTATGCTGTATTTATTTATTTACAATTTAATACTTAATTTTTGTTTGAGAAATACTTTTGCTTAACAAAAGTACAAGAATAGAAACAAACAAATAAATAACACGTAAGTGAAAAATATAGAGGATTGAGATTGGAAATTTTTTTTTTATATAATTTTTTGGTAGAAGATGGCACAACTATACTTGCAATAAACTGGAGAAGGTGATTTTCCAGTGTTTATAATTAATTTCTTGTAAACAGATTCAAATATACAGGATGGGGAATTTCAAGTCGATGCCATTCGAATCTCAAAAGCTACGGGAGATACAAAGTCTGTTAGATTAGACAAAAGTTGCACAATTATCTGGACATCCCAGAAATCCTTTCAGACATATAAATACAAAACAGTCAAAATCTTCATCCAAGAGATGCACAACAGCATTTAGAATTTTGCACTTGGTATTTATATCTTTTAAATATCGACAGAGATCTTCATAAAAAAGTTATTTGTATGACAAGGCATATGTATGCAGTGCTGGAATACAAAATACAACAACAGATTTTGTATGCTCACGTCTCCAGATTTGTCAATTTTAGATTTTTTGTAATGGAGATACCTAAAAAGTAACATTTTCCATGCTAGGCATCCTTTTAAGGAGGAGTTGCATAACGCCATGGAAACAGAACTCAGAAATATAGAAGCCAGGTCTGTTATTCTCTTAAACGCTTTGCTTAGAATACAAACTTTCAAAAACTATGGGAGATACCAAGTTTGTTAAATTAGACAAAAATTGCACAATTATCAGGACATTCCAGAAATTATTTCAGATTTAAAAAATTCTTCATAGGTTAATAAATATAGACAAAAAGCTAAAAACTAGAATTTTTCTAGTTAGTTTTTCTAGAAGTCTGAAATTTTGTATATATTATCATTACTAGTCATTCAGATTGTCACAGTGATCTCAAAAAATATCTAAAGTTATACGTTTATTACCCACCATAGTCAATTTTTATATTATAGACATCATATTGATTTTCTTCACTGATATATTTTTTTCTGATTACAGTAATGTGTCACTTGAGAGAGTATTAATCTTCTCCATATAAAATATATGAAAAATTAGTGAAATAATAAGCAAGCCATGACTTTCACACAATTCGAAAATGTTTCTCAAGCTCAATTAGATCATAATAATTATTTGGTGTATGTGGTATAATGTGAAAAGAGGAACAACGGTTCTGGGACAATACTCTATGACCATAGACAACTGGCAGGGGTCACGGCGGGATGTACGCAGGGGTCCCGGCGGGGTGTGCACAGGGGAGCGTTCTGTCTACCCTGCTCTGGTGCCTAGTCGTGGTCGGGAGGGGGGTACGAGGTACAGGGCTATGCGGACGATATTGTCATGATAGTCCGAGGAAAGGTTACAAAATCAGTGTGGGAGCGCATGCAGACGGCACTGAAAGTGGTGGAAAGGTGGCCGGTTGGCCAAGGGCTCGGGGTGAGCCCCGAGAAAGCAACCGTCATACCATTTAGGAGGAGGAGGAAGTGGGAGAGCCACAGAGTTCTCACCCTATACGGTAGAAGCATCCCAATGGCCAGGGAGGTAAAATATCTTGGGGTCGTATTGGATTCTAAGTGAATCTGGAATGTTCACGTTTAAAAGATACTGCGTAAGGTACTTATGACCCTAGCCGTCACTAGGCGGCTATGTGGAAAAACGTGGGGACTAAGACCAAGCATGGCCCACTGGCTGTACACAAGGGTGGTCAGACTATCGTTAACATACGCGGCACTGGTCTGGTGGCCTAAAGTGACACACTCCAGTGCCAAACAAAAACTAGGCAAGACACAAAGGATGGCTTGCCTGGGCATCACAGGGGCCATGAATTTAACCCCAACAGTCGCCATGGAGGTGTTGCTCGAGCTGCCCCCGCTACACTTAATTATTATGGAGGAGGCCAGGCTAGGACTATACAGACTAGCCTGTAATGGTGAACTGAAGATCAACCGAGGCTGCAGGGGCCACTGCAAAATTTAGGAGATCGTGATGGAGCCCATGCTTGAAATGAAGTCGGACTTCGCGAGTCCGCAAATCTGCAGATAAAACAACTTTACAGTGGAAAACCCCGACCGCGAGGAGAAGGAAAAACATGTGCCAGCAAGGAATTCCACAACTTGGAA
Source organism: Tillus elongatus (assembly GCA_964006375.1). Taxonomy (NCBI): domain Eukaryota; kingdom Metazoa; phylum Arthropoda; class Insecta; order Coleoptera; family Cleridae; genus Tillus; species Tillus elongatus. The sequence goes on from OZ023267.1 coordinate 132,508,408, forward strand.
GTCCTCGGGACAAAAGAACGGCCATAACAAGATGTTCTATGTCTGGTGACCTGAACAGTAAAAGGGTGCATTCGCTCTGTTCCCCTGGTAGATCCGTTGGGGGCAGCAGGTGGAGGAACTATGGAAGAAAGCTCCTCTGAGCAGTGCCCGTGCAGATATCTATAAAAGAGAGTGAGGTCACTAACGGCACGTCTGTGGGCAAGGGATGGCAGCCTTTGGGTGAGGGTAGGGTCACCGATGAGACGTATAGCTCTCTTCTGAATGGAGTCCAGGATAGCGAGTGTAGAAGCGGCAGCGACACCCCAGATGTGGGAGCAGTATTCGAGGTTTGGTCTTATTTGTGAAGTGAATAAGGTATAGAGATGAGCTGGTTAATAGTATTTGCGAGCCCGGAAGAGAAAACCTAATTTTTTAGCAGCCGCTTCTGCAATTGATGTGACATGTTGGTGCCAATTGAGATTTTGATCCACAGAAATTCCAACAAGTGAAAAGGACTCATTACTTTGAATAATTTGGTTGTTCATTGTCTGTCAGTACTTGTTAAATATGAAATTTAAAACCGTAATATATTTACAATATCACGATTAGTGTAACTATTATTATCAGCCATGATAAGACAATTAACTATCTGTCCCTTTACATTTACAGTCTTTGTCAAATATGAAATTTAAAACCATCCAAAGCGCACTTTGGACAATACACATGAGTTGAATAAAAGTTTTTCCACATTTTTTGTAATCTCTCTGTAAATATTCATTTTAGCTATAGAGTATGCTATAACAAAGCAGTAGAGAATAAAATTACACGTCGAATGGTGTGAAAATATTATCTTCATTCGATTTGAAATAAGAAAGTTATTGGTATTTAAAGTGACAAAAAGGTGAACGGAAATACCAGACAGCCTGTATAACATTTTAGAATACTGTTAATAGCTTCTGATGGGCACTCCTTTGTTAACGTATTTACCAGGAATACACTTTTCAACCATACAATGATTGGTAATAATGACATTTTAGTTAGCCACTCCATCTGTAAGAATTTTTTGAAAAAATAAGATATCAAAAACAATCACAAATAGGAAAACGATTCAAAATGCAACAGCTTCAGAATTTTGCGTAGAATTTAAATATGCAATAACATTTGGAGGGTTCCATTTGAAAAATAAATGCTAATGTCACCTCCGGTTCAACCGGAAGTTACAGCTCATTGAACATATTATAGAAAACTAGACTGCATCATATTATAGCTGCAACCAAAATTTGAGATTGATGGCTCTTCTATTTCCCCATAAACCTCTAATGAATCAGTTGAACGAATCACCCTATATATATATATATATATATATATATATATATATATATATATATATATATATATATATATATATATATATATATATATATATATATATATATATACAGGCTGGCGCATTGAAAACGAAACAGAGCGATTTGCGCCCAGACAATTATTTTTTTAAGAAACGCTGAAACACGTCAATTTTAATATTGAGGGGGACATGTTTTGACATAAAACTCAACTCTGTCACATCAACCCCTTAAGGGTGGTGATAACAACCCTTATATTTTAAATAGGGAACATGGGTCAAGTGTTACATCATTTGAAAGCTCTTTCTTTACTGAATTCAGCACACTAATTTTTTGGAAGTTTTATCCACTCGTTTAAAAATTATTCACAGTTGGAGTTGGAAGACAATATTTCATTCATTGTGATAAGAAATGCACTAATTAGTCAATTTTTCGTTAAAAAAACTCAAAAACAAAACCAAACGTTCAAAAATGTTTATTCAGTTAAGTAAGTGTTCAAACTGTTGACCACCAGCTTCCATACAAAAGTACAAATTTTGTTCGAAACGAGCTCTGATATTCTGGAGCATTTGTGGAGTAATTAGACGGCATTTTTCAACAATGCGTCGTCGTAATTCTTCCAGAGACTTCGGTTCTGTTGCGTAAATTTTACTCTTTAAATGGCCTCATAGAAAGAAGTCTAAAGGAATTAAATCTGGTGATCTAGGGGGCACTCAATAGCACCTCTACGCCCAATCCATTGCTCTGGAAACTCTCTGTTCAAAAACTCCCTAACACGTTGTGAAAAATGCGGAGGAGCTCCATCTTGTTGAAGCACTAATTGATTTTCTTGATAGCGATCATCATTTTTTAAAATGTCAATTAGTAGAGGGTAAACGGTATCTTCTAGTAACTCCAAATACGTTTCGCCACTCAAATTGCCATCATGAAAAATTGGTCCGATTAAACGGTCTCCAAAAATGCCAGTCCAGGCATTCTTTTTTTTTTTTTTTTATGTCAACAACACACCACGAGGGCTTACAGCCTAAATACTATCGTACCGTGGGTGTTGACAAGGAGGAAAGAGGCAGCTTGTTAATTCTGGACTTGAAGGTTTGGAGGTTCGGAGGAGAAGGAAAAACATGTGCCGGCAAGGTATTCCACAACTTGGAAGTCCTCGGGACAAAAGAGCGGGCATAACAAGATGTTCTATGTCTGGTGACCTGGACAGTAAAAGGGTGCATTCGCTCTGTTCCCCTGGTAGATCTGCTGGGGGCAGCAGGTGGGGGAATTATGGAGGAAAGCTCCTCTGAGCAGTGCCCGTGCAGATATCTATAAAAGAGAGAGAGGTCACCAACGGCACGTCGGTGGGCAAGGGATGGAAGCCTTTGGGTGAGGGCAGGGTCACCGATGAGACGTATAGCTCTCTTTTGAATGGAGTCCAGGATAGCGAGTGTAGAAGCGGCAGCTGCACCCCAGATGTGGGAGCAGTATTCAAGGTTTGGCCTTATTTGTGAAGTGTATAAGGTATAGAGATTAGTTGGTGAAAAGTATTTGCGAGCCCGGAAGAGGAAACCCAATTTCTTAGCAGCCGCTTCTGCAATTGATGTAACATGTTGGTGCCAATTAAGATTTCGATCCACAGAAATGCCAACAAGAGAAAAGGACTCATTACTTTGAATAACTTGGTTGTTCATTGTGATGGGTCTAGGGCTGCTGTATCTCTTGTGAGAAAGAAAGCAAGACTTAGTTTTGGTGGGGTTGAATTGTACAAGATTTCTACTTCCCCAGTCTAATATTTTTTGGAGGTCCACGGAGACAGAACCCTCCATGAGTCTGCGATCCTCATCTAACTGGGCTAAAGAGACAGGCTTAGAGTATTGTATATTTGAGTGGAGGGTGCTGTCGTCCGCGTAACTGTGAACTGGGTTGGATGTGCTAGAGAGGAGGTCATTGATGTGGAGAAGAAACAAAGTAGGGGCTAAAGCTGAACCTTGAGGAACTCCTGCATTAATTGGATACAGTTTAGAGGAATGGCCATCCACAACAACAGATATGCTCCTGTTGGAGAGAAAATTTGCTGTCCAGGTACAAAGTTTTGGTGGTAGGCCATAGGCCGGAAGTTTATTAAGCAGCGCTGCGTGCCAGACCTGGTCGAATGCTTTGGATATGTCTAGAGCAACAATCTGGGATTCACCGTGTTGTTCCATAGACTTGTTCCAAGAATGGGTGACAAAGGAAAGGAGGTCGGCAGTCGATCTGCGCTGACGGAATCCATACTGCCTGTCGTGGATTAGACTGTGTTTTTCAAGGAATTTTAGTAGTTCGGTGTTTATATACTTTTCCATCACTTTAGAGATGACTGAAAGGAGAGAAATAGGCCTGTAGTTGCTAGGAAGCGCTTTGGATCCTTTCTTGGGGATGGGTTGTACTCGAGCAGTTTTCCAGTTACTAGGGAATATGCCTTTATTGTAAGATATCTGAAACAGACGAGTCAGGACAGGAGCAAGTTCTGGTGCGCATTTTTTGAGAACAATTGCTGGGATCTCGTCAAGGCCAGAGGCTTTCCTGGTATTAAGAGAAGAGAGCATCTTTCGTACCTTTTTAGTTTTGAAAATGATATCAGTCATTTTATGCGCGACATTGGGGACTGTTGGTGGTTGAACATTTGGGGGTGGGTTGAGAGTAGAATTTCCGGCGAACAACGAAGCAAAAAGTTCAGCCTTGCCCAAGGCGGTAGAAACAATTTCATCCCCTGAGACAAGAGGTGGGAACGTGCTCTTGCAGAAATTATTCCCAATAGACTTAGCAAGTGTCCAGAAGGGTTTGCCGCCGTTGGAGCTTGAGAGGACTTTGCTTTTGATGTGGTTATTAAACGAGTTTTTTGCCTCAGAAAGAATGCGGACATAGCGGTTTCTTGCGTCGTTGAATGCTTGACGATTTTCTTGACTGGGATTGTGTAGAAGCGTTTTGTGAGCTTTGACCTTTTCAAGTCTGGCCTTGTCACAGGATTTAGAGAACCAGGGCTTTTGAGTGGCTGAAGAGGTTTTCTGTGTACGTGGAATAAATAATTCCATGCCAGCTTGGATAATTTCGGTGACGTTTTGTGAGATATCAGAGGGGTCAGGATGAGAGAAGCAGACAGACGCCCATGGAAATGAGGAAAAGTAGTCCCGCATTTCGTCCCAGTTTGCGGAGTTGTAGTGCCAAACGATACGTGGGTGTGATGACTGTGTGACCTCGGGTTGCATTGCACAGGAAGCAGTGACCATGCTGTGGTCTGAGCGACCCAGGGGGGCGGTGACTGATATCTTATAGCAGTCAGGATTTGTAGTAAGAAAGAGATCCAAGGGATTTGAGCTGTGTGTTGGGATGCTAGGAAAGTAAGTAGGTTGCTGAACCATATTGGCCAAAGAATTGCTGACTGCAAAGGCCTCCGCTGCTCTCCCTTGTGGATCGGTTTTTGAAGATCCTAGCCATTCCTTATTATGGACATTGAAGTCGCCAAGAATAGTGACCTCAGAGGAAGGATATTCAGAAATCAGATAGTCGGTTTTTTCAGAAAGGTAGTCAAAGAGCTGGACAAAGTTGTTGTCAGAAGGTGACCGGTAAATGCAACAAATGAATTTAGTTGCAGCCCTGAGAGAGAGTTTTATCCATAGTATGTCTTTTCTTCCAGCTTCTAAATTGGGAAGTCTGGTGCAGGGTAGATTGCTACGGACGTATGCGCACACGCCTCCATGCAATCTAAAGGCAGTAAGGAGCTCATACCCCGGGAAATTAAGGTGATTAGTGGCTGTTTTGGCACTGATTTGGGTTTCAGTGAGGAAGAGGAGTTGGGGCCTGTTAGCCTGGAGGAAATGGTGGACGGAGTTCAGGTTAGAATTTAGGCCACATATATTCGAAAAGGATATGTTAAATCTTGATGTTGGCGCCCCCTGTACACCCCTCTCCCGGAGATCCGAATGGAGGGGTATTTTGCCTCCGGAATATTTTATACAAGGAGGAGCCATCATCATTTTTGCTTATAAGGGAAACCGACTCATACACCAGAACCGGAAACGTCCGTTGGGACTTCACCGGCCCCTTGATGTATGGGGTGGTACCTCCTCGGGCGTGAAAAAATCCTTTACTATTACATAAAGGAAAATTCCACTACCACCTGCTATTCAATTTCTATGGAGTTTGAGTGTGGACTTTCTTGGATTATTATCTGCCTAATAACGACAAATATGACGATTGACTGTAGAGTTTAATAAAAACGTACACTCGTCTGAAAAACAGATATTGAACAGAAAGTTCCTGTTATCAGCTATTCGTGCAGTCATAACTTCACAAAACTCCAGCCGCCGATCAAAATCATCTTCATTCATTGTTGTACAAGATGAATTTTATACGGGTGAAATTTATGATGCTTCAATATTCGCTGAATAGTTCTTCTTTTGATGTTTGAAACAGTGGCCAATTTTCTCGTGCTCAAAGTTGGGTCTGTAGCAATTTGTCCTAAAACTTCAATCTCAATAGTCTCATTTCTAACCGGAAATTCACGTTGAGGAACCCGTTTCTTGTTGGCTACTGAACCACTTTGTCAAAACTTTGCAACTAACTCCAAAATGTATTTTCGGTTAACATGTCTGTTCGGATGTCGTTCATTAAACAAATTTGCGGTACGGTTGGCACAGTCATCGTTTTTGAAAAAAAAGAGTAATTATTTCAACTCTTTCTTCTACAGAATACACCATTGTGAAATTAATTTTCGGTAGTACTATCAAGTATCAAACCGACCGATAAACTGAAATAATAAACCGGATTTCTCTCATTCCGATAAGAAATGTTCTGATAGTCATTTTTTTGTTTACAAACCAACAAAACATCTGTGAATAATTTTTAAACGAGTTGATAAAACTTCCAAAAAAATTAGTGTGCTAAATTAAGAGAAGAAAGAGCTTTCAAATGATGTAACACTCGACCCATGTTCCCTATTTAAAATATAAGGGTTGTTATCACCACCTTTAAGGGGTTGATGTGACAAAGTTAAGTGTTGTCAAAACATGTATTCCTCAATATTAAAATTGAAGCGTTTCAGAGTTTCTTAAAAAAAAAATTCTCTGGAAGCAAATCGGTCTGTTTCGTTTTCAATGTGCCAGCCTGTATATATATATATATATATATATATATATATATATATATATATATATATATATATATATATATATATATATATATATATATATATATATATATATATATATATATATATGTATAGGACTTTACATTAGTATAGATTTTAATTGCACTTGCTTAAAGTAACAAAAGGTTCTAATAAATGAATACTTTTAAAACCATTTGTGTAAAGTAAAAAAAAAGAGGAAATAAATAATTTTTTACATAATTATAAAATAAACTAAGAGAATATTAATCTGAACACAATTAGATAATAAGAAGAAGTAAATATAATAAATGTAAGTAATTATATAGGTACACTTGCAATTCTAGTATCACAATTATTTGCTATTACAGAGGATATTTTAGGTATTTTTTATATCTTTTATTTTTGGAAGCTGCACCTTGCAAAGTATTTTTAGAAAAATATTAAAGCCTATCAGGCAAACTGTCGCTTCTCAATTGAATCAAAATCGGCAGGAGTTACTTGAGATTTAAAGACCACAATGCAAGCATTTGGTAAAGCATAATATTTTTTTATTACCACAAGCTTTTAATTGCAATTTTTAATATCCATCATACATACAAAAGCACAGAAACATTTTTTTTGCGCAATTACACTTAACAGAATTTATGATTACCTCCAACTACAGATTGTTTATAATTTTAGCCTTTGCTTTAGAAGTGTGTGAACCCATGTTTTTTTCGAACTGAACTATAAACGAACCCAAGCAAATATATTGCATCGAACTTTGGAGTTAGTGAGATAGTATGTCTAAGATTCATTGCCGAACTTCGAACTACTTGATAGTACATACAGACTTGGAGACTACTTCTCCGACTTCAACAGTGACGCCAGAGAAGTAGTCTCCCAAGTCTGTATGTAGTATGAACAAGTTTCACCAAGTAAGGGCAACAACAATCAATGAATACTTGATAGTATGTCTAAGGTTCACAGCCGAACTTCGAACTACTTAAAAATTTAAGATCAAACTAACCAAAATTCTTCAATGGTTATATATAAGTTCCCTAAATACAAAATTTAGGTTCATTATAGGATACAATATCTGGTATGTAAAACAAAAAAGAAAAGTTTGACAAAATTTGCAGGTTGATTGGGTGAAAATGCCCTCTAGTGCTGATGTTAGTTGCAAAGATGCGTCAACATTGATTTAAAAATACAAAACGGTATATTGCAAACTTTTTTAAACTTCTACATCTATAGCAAAGCTCAATTATAAATATTTTGTTGTTGTTTGGTAATGGCTAGGCAGTTTTAGCAAACAGTTGGATTGAGTGGGTTAAAAGTGGTAGATAGGTACCTTTATAATAATCACTTAAAATTTTAACCATCTCCTGATTGTGGATATTAAAATGCATTTTAATCTAATGATTCTGGAACGCAATCTGCAATTATCATCATAAATTCAGAGAATTTACTTTACCGATCAGTTTCGAACACTTCCACATTATAATGTTGTAACTGAAAAAGGCTTTCGGATGCTAGAATATATAAAAATAATAATTCTGTGGTTGTTAAAAGGCTGTGTCATGTCTCAGTGTCCCACACACACTGTCAAGAATATGCATAAGTGAAATCCCCTGAAGTTACGCTACCGACTCAATGGTACCTATACCGAGATTAAAGCGCCGCTACCGAGTTACCGGGCAGATACCGAGTCGCTACCGAGTTACCGGGCTGCTACCGAGTTACCGGGCCGCTACCAAGTTACCGGGCCCCTACCGAGTTACAACTTCGCTACCTTTGACAGCATCGAATGCCTGTAAAGTTCAATTTCGAAGTGTTTTTGAGCAACGAACTTCGAAGTATTTTGGGGAATTACGTATTTCGAACTACTTTAACATCGCCTAGCGCACAATTTTTCGAAGCGAAGGTTCGGTTCGGGTTCGGTTCGAAATTTCGAAGCTTCGCACACCTCTATTTTCTTTAATTTATCTAAAAAAAATTACAGCTTGTCTTATTTATACCTAAAAATATCCTCTCTTTGATATACATACAACATGATTTCCTTTAAATGATGAATCTCCCCATACAAAAATTCAGTAGGGACAATCCACCTGTGTTGGCATACTCCTTATTTTGGCACACAG